>JAUMJL010000563.1:0-398970 GCA_033558185.1 Dromococcyx pavoninus
GCTGAGGGGGCGGGGCAGATGAGAGCAGGGCAGAAGGGAGGCGGGGCTGAGGGGAGGCGGGGCTGAGGGGAGGCGGGGCTGAGGGTGGTACAAAGAGCAGTTACTTTTACAGAAAGTCGAATATTTTGGTTTAAGCTAAAGTTCCATTTAAGCAGGTGTGTTTTTTGAAAGATAGACAGAACGTCCCTCAGAGCATGATTTTTTTTTATAGCATGTTTTTCCAGTGTTTTTCCAGACATGGTTCTTTGAGAAATAACATCTTGTATTAAGTATGAGAGCAGGAGTCTTACGAACAGTGGCTGTGCAAACCGGGCTGCTTAGCCTGAAGAAAAGGAGGCTGAGAGGAGACCTCCTGGCTTTCCACAGCTCCCAGGAAGGAGGCTGAAGTGAGATGGGCGTTGGTCTCCTCTCCCAAGTGACAGGACAAGAGGAAATGGCCTCAAGTTGCGCCAGGGCAGGTTCAGATTAGACATTAGGAAAGATTTCTTCATTGAAAGGGTTCTCAGGCACTGGCAGAGGCTGCCCACGGAGGTGGTGGAATCACCATCCCTGAAGGGGTTTAAAAGACAGGTGGACGAGGTGCTCAGGGATCTGTTTTAGCGATGGACAGGTATGGCTAGACTTGATGATCTCAAAGGTCTTTTCCAACCAAGCAATTGTATGATTCTATGATCTGTGATGAACAGATGTGTCTCCTTCTCTAATCACCCCTGTTTGCAATCTTTCCCCATGTAAAAATGCAAGGTCAGACAGAGCTGGCTCCAAAGCTCCAATTATCAGAGATTTGGCTGTTGTGAAGTTCATAACAACAATAAAATTAGTCCTTGGAAAGTAATAGAATATGCACGAGATTTCCGCGAAAAATTGTACATATGCCTGTAAGTTGGATATGCTGTCCCCAGCTCTTGTCTCGTTACACATGATTGATGGAAATCATTCCTTCATGCATCCAGTGCTGAAATAAAGGATGCTGCTTTCTAACACTCCAAAATGAGTCTTAAGAGAGTTTACTTGCTGGCATTTTTGGTATCAAGGGGAGCAGGAATGAGGGGAGCAGGGATAAGGGGTGCAATGGCTGAGGGTGAAGGGACAGAGATCTCGGTGGCTCCAGAGCTCTCATTCCCTTGGAGATCGCAGACCTCTCTTTCAGACTTGATAATGACGGGTACACCACAGCCATTTGGCTGTTCCTGATGAAGCCAGTTAGAAGTGGAGGACACCTTTGTCTTGGGACTGAACAGCATAGCTGTGATGCGCCTGGAGCCCACAGATCAAGCCTCCTTCAGCTTTGGGCGGTTCATTTCCTTCCTCCTTGGCAAATAACACTGTACCTGAAACGCTGGGAATGTCTGCTTCATCCAGTTCAGTTCACTGCTGCCTCCCAACTCCGTGATTTCTGTGAGAATCCCAGTGATTAAGTGCAAATCTTTGAAGAAAATAAATTCAGAAAATCTTTCATACAAGTTGGAATGATCTACAATACTGTGATAGATGTTGGCTAGAAAAAAACATGACATCCAAATTTATCACCTTTTTTTGTTGTTACCCATTTACCAGGCAGAATAAATAACAGTAGAAACATAATTATAGATCAAATCATGTCCTGGGTTACATCCTCACCAAGTCTGCAGAGAGTTCCATAAGCTCAGTGTGCTACAAGGATCATTATGAAACTGCCAGCAACCATGTGATGACTGGGAACATGTTAATCATAAAAATATTACCTATTTACACAGCATATTTAAAGTAAATTAACCATTTGGATTGAACAGTGAGGTGTTATTCCCGTTGTATAGATGAGGAAATTAAGGCACAAAGGGAAAAACCCAGCGCAACACTGCTCCGAGTCAGAGGAACCACTGCCAGCAACCCAAACAGTTCTCTATTTGGAGAATCACAGTCACAGAATGGTTTGGGTTAGAAGGGACCTTAAAGGTCATCGAAGCCTGAAGGTTTATAGTTAGGAGGAGAAACTGATAATAACAAGACGTGGTCATTTTACAGCAGATACTGCTGGCATATGGAAAATAGGATTCAATGTGAGGCCACCTTACAAGAGCCTGCTGTTACAATTGTAATACATAAACCACATTTATATGTTTTCTTGTTCAGCCTCCAGCATCCTTAGTGTTTAAAAGACACACATACACCACTTTTCCCATTTTAAAGGCTGAAAACTGACACAAGAAACACCTTGCTTTACAGAAAACAGTCTTCAATGAAGGATGAGATCAGCTAAAAATCACGGAAGCAGTAGCCAGAGCATAAATATCTGATGTAAATACACACATTTGTTGAACAGGAGTTCTCCTCCCACAGTGTTGTACAAGATTCTGCCCATCTGTACAGCGGCATAATCACAAGTATCAAAACCACAGAGTAAACCTGTGTTACATCGCACAGTTAGAGAACCGGAACAGGGATGCACTTCGTATCCATCCAAGCCAACTGTTGCAGACTGCCTGTGCTTGCTTCCAGCAACAAACACTTGCTGCCAGCATTGGGGGGTTCTGAATTATAGGGTTTTTTTACCAAACCGTGACCAGCTCAGAAACCAAGGCACCTGCGGGCACCTGCGCTCTCCCCATCAGCCACCGATTCACTTGTTTAGGATTCAATTGAAGCACTGAGAATCCAAGATTCAAATCCAAAATCTGGGGAGTTCAGTGCAATCCAATCTTTGAGAGCGGTCTTGGAGTGCCAAGATACACAGGGACATGGTTCTCCAGCTGAACGAATTTCATGCGATAACTATTCTTTCCCAGAAAAATTCTCCCTGCGAGCCTTCCACTCCCCAGCAGCTGTACCTTCTCCGAGCTCTGGAGTCCTCACTGCTGCCACCTCTCCCTGCCTTCTGCTACAATTTTCAGCTGGATCCACTCCCAGCACAGGCTGCCCACAAGCTGCACGAGCCCCAGTGCTGGCAGAGGGAAATGGGTAACAAACATGACCCAGGGAGTGAAGGAAAAGTAGAAGAGAAAGCCTCCTGGTGTTCCCTCAGCCCTGACTGCTGGGGAGCTCTGCTGCATCCCAGCTTTTCTGGTCAGCCTGCACTTTTCCACTTTATCCTGCTCACAGAGTGGATTTTTAACTCTCTTTTAGCTCCAATCCTCCACATAATCATGTTGCCTTTAGGTTGTCAAAACACCTCTGAAGGATTACTTCTCCCAGGAAGAGGCTTTTGTCTTCTAAATAGAAAGGCATTTCCCTCATTCTCCGGAGGCAAAGGCCAGGAACAACCAGCTGTGCTCCACGGTCAGATGCTCACAGCACTGCTGGCCTGACTCTGCGTGGTTATTCCTTCTTTGTATCAGTCTTTGATAATGAGTTTAAATAAGTTCCATGGCACAAAAGAGCAATGGCACAATTGCAGATCAAAGGTGCCGTCTGTTGGCTTTGCCACACAGATCTGTACAAGTTCTCTCACCAGAGGAACGCTGTCCCTTTCAGGAACTGATAGCAGTAAGTAGAACATGTTATTCCAACAGAAGAGAGACCCGTTTACCTTGGCACCTGTTGGAACAAAATTGGCCAGCTGAGCTGGTACCATCCTAGCAGGTACCATCACTTTTTCTGTTGACAGCAGGCTGTGGATATTTACTTCCTGGCCTTGACTGCTTGAATTCTCTGAAGTGATAACATCGCCATCTGTGCCAGATTCACCTCAACCACATACGCGTTCGTTTTACACTATTTTAGCTCTGCAAAGGTGGCTCCCCAGGCCCTTCTGGTTGGAAAACAGCACAGCAGACAAAAGGAAGCACGGCTAAAATTCCTAATTCCCCACACTTTGGCTTACGTAGTGCTTCTCCAGTCCTCATGTGGAAGAGAGAGGAATGACAGCAAGGTTCCATGACTGGTTCAGTAGCTGCAATCCCCTGCGATACAGACATCTTGCCCGAAACAGGGCTTGCCCTAGTTCTCATATCAATTGTGAGGTTAAGAACTTCATCTGCTTTAATTTACTAACAATGCTGCTGGCAGACGGGCTGGGGAAATCTCCACCCACCTCACCTTCCCCTCATCCACTCCTTCCTGGTCCCTCTCCCCACTGGGGCTGGATGTGGTTCCAGCTTCGTCAACCCCACCATCAGTACAACTGCCCTGGAACTCAAGACACCAGAAAGAACTTCAGTCACGTGGTGAGGGGACATGATCTGCTTCAACAAGCACACTTGCTTCTCGCAATGAGCGAGAGGGAACTGACCCAGCAGCTCTGTGCCAGTGTTGGAGCAAGCCAGCACTGCTCCTGCCAGCCCTGAGCTCTGTCCTCCACCAGCACAGCACCCGCACACCTGACAGTCTCTGATAATGCAATGAGTGCTCTGTTTGAAGAAGATACGCCTGCTTAGCAGGCCTTTGGGGGATACTACTCGTGTTTGGGGAGGCTTTTAATCAGATCTTGAAACATTCAGGCTTCTGAGACATTCCAAAAATAAGGAAAAAATGTTTTCTTACACAGATGGAAGGTGTAATGAATTGAAGGTAGAAAGGAAGGAGGTATGACCAAGGGGAACACTGTTCTAGCTATACAGCAAGCAAAGGAAAGACAAAGATTGAACATGTGTTGGCAAAACAAGTGTGGAAGACATTGTTTTGCTGTCAGAACCGAGAATGCTCAAACCTAGAACGGAATTCATCTGGACAGGTAAAAGTAACATGATTACCACAGCCCAACATGACACCACAAATGAAGTAACTGAGAACTTTGTAAACAGGACACTGTGTTTTCTAAAAGTACATAAAACTGGAATAAATGACACAGCTCCAAGATAAACCACTTGCGTTGTGCAGTTCTACATTCACAACTCAAGTAATGCACATAGCTCAGACCCCCAGTTACCAGCTTTGGTTTGCTCAGTGCCATCCAGCCCCACGTCAGGAACAGGGCAGCCTAACCCACGAGACATTATAATAAGATTAAAATAAAACCTGATGGATTACAGCTCTGCTTTCCGCAAAGATGGTTTAGACCAGAAGCATATGACACTTTGAGGAGTTTGCATTTGGAAGCAGGTAGACTCATTCTGCAAAGGAAACTCAGAATGATAAATACCACACTTGCAGCACATTAAAATTTTCATATTTAATGTTTACTGAGCAGATTCTGTTATTTTGTTGCGCACCTACGTAGAAGTAAACCCCTTGCTTTACATTTGATGCCCCTCACTGATCTAATCATCACAACACAGATTCAGCCTTAAAGTGCAATGTAAGCTTTGGTTTCCTTAACTAAAGAAAGCACATTGGGAAGGGGTTCAGCCAGACACAAGACGCGGTGGGCAAGGACGTTCTCAGAGCAGGTGACCATTTCTTACAGGCAGAGAAAAATACTTAACACAAACCACCTCCCTCTGGTGTGCTGGTGATTTGTAAAATTCTGTCACCTCAATTGTTTTGAGAAATTTGGCAGAACTACCTGTTAAACAAGGATTCACCATTAAATCAATTAAAAAAACCTTTGATTTAGATTCACATTTTTGCGAACAATTAAAAAAGAGCTGGCAAACCCGGCAGCAGTTCAGACCCAAGTCGACCATTTTCACAACTATTTCCAGAACCATCATATCGACATAAACCCAGGAAGGCTCAGGGATGGCTACGGGGTTCACACGTCTGCGCAAAAGCATGTGTAAAGGTAATGTTATGTACATTTTATTTCAATAAAGACATAAGACAAACAGCGTAAAGATGCCCAGATGCCCTAAAGATAAATACATTTAAAAGATTCTCATTAAAATGAATCTGTAGTATTTCTTTCCTGCAAGCAAAATACCTTTCTTTAAATACAAAAAAAATCAGTATTCTGAATTGCAAATGTTTTCACTTTTTTTGCAGAAAATCTGCCATGATGATTTTTTTTTAATGAATAAGGATTTTCCACAAAACAGGCTTGCTCTACATGCTATTTTTAAACAGTTCAGTGACACAATGTGCTAGCTACGTACACAACAGAGAATATAGTAAGAAAACACTCAACCCGATGAAAAGTTAAAATCTTCATTAATACACTGGAAAAAGTTGACATAACTCATGCCTTTTAAAATCAAAAATACAAAAATTAAATGTCTTCCTAAAAAGATTTTCCTTATTTTAAGGACTCATTTGAAAATGAAGCTGCATGTAATTTGTACAATAAAATTGTACAAGTAAACAGGTAATATACATAAAAAATTAATTGACATACTTCTCAATTATCAGTTGTCCACCTTTAATTTCCAATACTGTACTTTCTTAACAAGCATACAAAATATCAAACTTTTCTTTAGAAAAAGTGCCGTTCTGTGACATCTTTTACACAAAAACAGTCTGAGCCTGTGGCGCGTTAATGCAGTCGAGAGGCAAAGCATCCTAACTTTTAACAAACTATACCCTCCATAAAAAGCCTCCGGAAAAGGAGATTACACACCATTATAAAAATATCCACCTCTGGGAGTGGCTGCATTAGAGACCCAAGGCTGAGAGACTATTTCCATAGAGCATAGGAGCCGCTCGGAGAGCGGAGGGGCCGCGCCGGTGGCATGGGAGTGTACGGTACCACAGGATTGTGCATAGTCGCTGCCCGGTACCTGCGCTGTCACTCGGGGCCAAGAACTGATTGTAATGGCGAGTGCCACAGAGGTACCATCAGCCCATGCAAACCACCTTACAATACTGAGCCGCTGGGGAGAACGCTTCGGTCTTGGAGGAAACAGAAGGCAGCAGTGATGGAATTGCGGCAAACCTACCAGGTGACCGAGCTAGTTCTCCTGTCAAGATCTGCATGCACAGCACAGTCTGAGGTATTCCTTGTCCATCCTTGTTTGTGCCACTGCCAGGTATTGTCTGTCCGGAGTACATGCCATCACAATGGTTTAAAATATTCTGAATATTAGTAACTCTTATACTCTTCTTATCTAGCCAGTCTCTTGATCTTTGAAAAGATTTCAACTACAGTAGAATATTACAGAAAGAAAATATAAATGCAGGGTTTTTTTCCTTTCTAAATGAAACTTATGTGGGCTAAAACTAGAGAATATTTTAAACAAATATACAGGATGCAGGCAGACGAAGCAGGAAAACGGCCATCCAACGGTTTAATAAAAAACTAAGAAAATTTGGCTATTTCCAGAAAAACTATGAAGCGCCTCAACTAAAAGGAATGCATAATGAACTTCTAATCTAATACAGGTCAAAAATGTAAAAAGGTTATAAACCTTAACAGGAAAAATAAAACAACTTGTACTGGCCATTCCTGTTGAAATGAGACTCTTAAAAGTAACAGAGAAGTGGCTACAAACCCACTTAGAGCACCGAACAGAGAGAAAACACAAGTCCATTTTCAATCTCTGTTGTATCATAAAATCCTGTGTTGCGACAGGTCAAACTGCTGGTGGCAGAAACAGAATTCTTTATAAACTGCAGATGTCCTGTACATAAAAAATTTCATTGCAGTCGCACTAGTTCTAAAGACTTTTCTGTTCTTGCCTACCTACGGTGTTGGACTGCGTTGTTCCGAATGAATCCAATCTCAGATATAGAAGTCTCTTCCTGTAACCCTTGCTTACTGTCGGGCACCAAAGATAAGAAAAGCAAGACGGGGTACAAAAATGCAAAATTTCAACAGTAATGGCAATGTTTTGTTTTAGTCCAAAAGGGTCCTGCATTTTCTCCCCCTTCAGCGATTCGATAGAAGGCTTTAGTCAGGGGGTAGCAAGTCATGCAAGCGAAATCTGTCTCGGATGTGAGGTCGGACATCTTCATTCTGCAGCGAAATAAAAAGGTGCTGGTTTTAGGAAAAGGAACACAGCTATTAATCAGATTTGAACAGGATCAGCTTTTCAACAGCAGTGTTTTAACACAATAAAATACAAGCCATGAATATAGAATCATGGAATGATTTGGGTTGGAAGGGACCTTTATAGTTCATCCAGTCCAAACCCCAGTTTACAAGAGACACAGAAATAGTTACATAACATTCTCAACCATTTAGGAGTCATTTGTTCGCATTTTAATGATAAAGGCACACATATCAAACCACCAGCAGGCATTATCTAACCTAAATGCCTACAGATTCTCAATTTCATTACAACTGATGTTAAAATTGTCCATTTTTTGATGAAAAGCACTTAAAACAGTAACACTCGGTCCTTTACTGTACCCAAGTCTTGTGCACGCTCCAGTTCCTGCCCAGAGAAACATACCTGACTTGTTGCAGTCTAAATTGCAGTGACTCAAAACCTCTTAAATCACATGAAAATACTGGAAGGAGCTAACAAAGATACTGGAGTGGGAGCCAAATAAAGCAAATGCTTACCAGCTCTACGAGTTTCTCCAGAAATGGAATCAATTTTAGCAGTTCGTTGTCATTTTTATCCATGAACCAGCTTTCTATGGGTATTCCATTTGAAAGCTAAAGTAAAATAAAAAAATCATCAACACATGATTTATACTTAATTTATCTAAAAATATGACTCGTGAAATAGCATACTGGGGAAAAATGCTTCCAAACTAGGGTTTATTAATGTGCATTTTTCCTCTAAAGATTGTACTAAAATTCACTTCTAAAGTATCTCCTTCCTTGGCACCCATCACTATAAGAGTTTCCACATTGAAGCTGAAACCGAAGTAGCTCCAACAGTCCCGCTGCACTGACAAGCGCTGGTGTTCCGAGACAATGTGATGTCAAAGCAGCCTGGACACTGCCTGTGTCTGGGCTGGGTGCAGCCTGTGCTCACCAGGCTCAGGCAGGCAGCATTTGGGTTTTTTTGCTTCTTTAATGTTGGGATTGGAGATTCTTATCCTGCACTTCCAAATCCATGGAATAGGACTAACTGGAAAAGTCACCTACCATCCTTCTGGGAAGTCTAAACCACAGGGCACAACTCTAATGTGAAGCACAAGGTATGTTCACAACTGTGTGGCATTTCCACCTGTGATTTGCTCTTCATCATTTCTCTGGCACTGGAAAAGTAAACCCACCCTGGAGCCTGACAGGCGGGTGGTTTCTTAGGAAAAGCGAAGCAAGCACTGGAACTGACTACCCACACAGCTCGTTACCATCAGAAGTCACTTCCTTTGCACTTGATCAGCTCTTCACAAAAGAAGAGCACACAAACCCAAATGATTCATTACAGTTTGGTTCGTGAGCTTAAATACAAACTCAAGCACTAGACTGGAATAAGAAGCAAAACCAAACTGTTGCATTTCACTGCCTCCCTTGGAATGTTTTAGTTGTGTCTCAGGATGCTGACAGCAGCGGCCTCACCTGATAAGCAAAGGCTTGCGGTGAATTGTCAATGATGATCGTTTTTGAGAGATCTCTACCGAGAATATTTAAATCCTTTATATAATTCCCTTGTACACAAACACAATGCTCACGGAAAAGTCGATGCCTGTGATTAAAGCAAAATACTAATTAATGAGACAAATTACAATCATCTACATTGCACAGGGGAAAAGAAGAGTTAATTTTGCCAAATGTTACCCAGGCTTTTCCACGCTAATCTACTCAGGTCCTTCCAAAGAACTGTGTCCTTTTCCCACTCTCCTGTGAGCCGTTACTGGTGAAATGACCAGTAACACAGACTCTCTGTTACCCTGGTTTTGCAGGCAGTGGGTTGTACGTAAACAAAAAAGCCTCACAAAAAGCTGTAACAAATGTTTGTCAACACCTCTTGTTTTCTAACTGTTTCACAGATGGATTGACAAAGGGACTCAAAATACTCAATGATTTTGCAAGGCCTCAGGAACAGAAATCAGCTCTGCACAGGAGCCAGTTCACTCAGGTTTATTATTGCTTTATTTAATTCCAGCTGTTATTCCTGGGCTCCCCACACTACAGGAGGCCACAACACAAAGTACTGGGACAAACATTTTCTGTTTTCTGTTACCTCTGCTCACAATTAATCCATTTCAGTTATGAGAGCTCGAAAAAAGCCTCAAGGCCAAAACATTCCATCAACTTCTTCCTTTCTAATTAGTCCCTTTTAATTTATTACAGAAGAAACACATCATAAATCGACGGACAGACTAAAGGATTCAGATTACAAAAAAACAGGAATAAAACTGAAATTTCACGCAATATCAACACACTTCTAGTTTAAAAATAAACTGTAAACTGGTCAGATTGTGAGTTTCATAGTTGTATAACCACACAGTTCCTTTAAGGCTGCTTACATTACAGAAGCTGTACATAGTGTGCTGAGTTTCATCGAGGGGCTGAGTTCTTAATGTTGCTATGGAGGAAAATGAGCTGATGCCTTGGTAGTGAGTGACTTTATATATAGATTCTGAGTCACACGTGTGGAGTGCTTGACAACCCTACCTTAGGCTAATATCAAAACTAATCCTGCCTCCATGTCAGCTCCTCAGCGGCACATGAATCACAGCGGAATTCACGCATCACACCAGACCTCCTGCAGACTCTCAGAATACTGATTTGCTGTGTGCATCCTATTATTCCTGTTCCTAACACAGTCAGAACTGCAGTCCTGAATCACAGCTACAAGGGTCTGGGAGGAGGAGTTTTAATGCTAGGGATGCACATGCAGACTCCTCTTCTGTAAGTGCAAACATCTAACTCGTTCATGCATCCTGCTTGGCTGTGCGATCCTGCTTGGCTGTACGATCCCACCTGGCTCAGATCTTCCAATGACTAGAAGCATTTGGAAGTCTAGCTTTGTCTGCCCGTTCAAATCGCAGTGGCAAGGAAGTTACCAAAGCCAAACCAGGGTTCTGTTGTGCATGCCACATAAAAACAAGCCATAAGGCGACTGTTCCTGGATGGAAACCAGTGAGCAGTTTACATTTTTTCACTCTCATGGGAAATGACTTACAAGACACCTAAGCTTCCAATGTGAAAGCAATGGCTGCCCCATCCCTGGAGGTGTTCAAGGCCAGGTTGGATGGAGCTTTGAGCACCCTGATCCAGTGGGAGGCGTCCCTGCCCATGGCAGGGCGTTGAAAATGGAAGTGCTTTGAGGTCCTTTCCAACCCAAACCATTCCATTGTTCTATTCTATGAACCACTGTCTCAGTCCAAATGTTAACTTTATTACATATGTAAAGAAAATCAAATCTGCACTAAAGGATATAACAATAAAATCCTGCAGAGGAGTCTCTGTCAGCTCTGACTGCAGTCAAGTACAGCTGTTTGCTGTCTGTACTGGGGACACTCTGCACAGGGTGAGTCCCTGAGCAGACTCCTCTCTGGTTTCAGCTTCCCCACATAACAGTCCACCTTCCAGATGAGAGTAACAATCTCATCTGGCAGAGGCTCTTCATGCCTTAAGGAACTGTTGTCAAGAAATGCTAATTGTTTCCAAACACAGCTCAGCATTAAGAAATGAAAACCCAGGATGACTCTACCACAAACCCCACAAACAGATAATTTGTGATTGAGTACGAAATAAAACCAGGCTGATTGGAAAGATAATTATACAATCTTAGTTTATAAATAATAAATCAAGTTTGAGTAGTTTAAAAGTAATCTTTCAGTTCAGTTTCTTTATACAGACTGTATTGCAAACACCGCTGTGATGGTGCGAGCAGCCTAGCAGGCTGCACAGGATGGATGGGGATGGCTTGGGGCCATGTAAAGCTGTCTGGATTTATCTTCTCACCAAGCAATGATTAAAGTGCTGCAGTTCCTTTCTCTCTCACTCTTAGACCAGACAAAACCGCAAAGCATCAGCTCAGTGCAATACACACTGCAATAACGAACACCACACAATTGCTTTCTGCATCGCGTTTCTTCGGCAATAGTACTGTTTGCTTACAACAGGTATGTTCACAGTTTTCTCTTTTTACCTGACCAGTTGCTTTTTAGGGTCTAGTATGTTCAATAACTTGTCTGCATACACCTTCTTAGAAGCAGTAAAAAGAATGATCTACGGATTGAAGGGGAAAAAGCAATTATTTTAGATATAAGTATGTGAATATAACTTAAAAATGAAATTCAAAGGTAGTGTCTAATTGCTCTTACCTCATAAATCTGAGACATACGTTCCAGGAATTCTCGGAAGAATGGTCGTAACCGGACATAAACCTGAAGCAGAGATGGACTTTATTAAAGATTCAAAATACTTCAGCTATCACCTGCACTGGTAGGAATCAGTTTGTAGAGATTAACTTAAAATGATTACGGATAAAGGAAACAGCAAACATTAACTTCCTACAAAATAATAACTCAGTTAAAACAACATTAAATTAGCTTGTGGCCTAAGCAGCTAAGAATGAAAGCATAAAATGATAACATTAGGCTTAACAATTTTACTGGAAGATTTGATGGAATTAGAAATAATTTCAATTAAAATATAGAAGTTGGACAATCTCTAAGACAAAATGAAACTGGTTGCTTTGACTAAACACGTAGAATCAGCTTTCACCAGCTGGGCAGCATCAGTTCAATTACTCAATAATATGTGCCAGCACAGAAACTCAATAATCTTCTTAATAACCTTCTTCCACCAAGAATTACACATGGAATATGGAGGTGTCAGAAGCAATAAAAACACAAAAGCTTCAGCTGTTCCCAATTTCCATAAATTCAAATACCAGCAGCACAGAACCACACACACACAGATTATTCCCTCTGAAGAACAGCAGACTCACAGGAAGAGATGCCACATTCAGAGACCTGCACCTCTCTGATTTCACTCAAAATACAGAACCTGGAAGCATCTCTACCAGCCTGCAGCTGCTGGGCAACAGCCCAGTGCCCAGCATCGCTGACAGCACGCATCAAGCACTGTTCTGTTCCTGGGGTACCACATCCACATTTCTGATTGAAAGATGTACTGGCGTGGTGTCTGCACAGATGTGAGCTTCATCTAAGCCATCAGTGATGACCATGCTCAGAGGCGAGAATGACTGCCCTGTGCTCTGCTTACCTCTCATCTATGACCGGACCACGTCTTGAGCGACTCAACAAAGACCACCTTGTAACCAGACAAAACTGCCTGGAGCGCAGCCGGCCACGGCTCTTCAAGGGGCAGAAGTGAGGCTCTAGAGGTTCTACTGAACTAAATTTAAGTCTTCCCAACCTGAGATCGGACTTCTTTGTGGATGCTGCCCAAGATACACTAAGGCTTTCTGGCTCTCAGATCCAAAGCCTGGTGGCTCTCCTGTTATTCCGAGAAGCAGACAGAGTGGAGCTCATTAGAAGGGAGAGCCAAGATTCACATGCATTGTTTACCTCATTCCGCCACAGTAACAAAGCACCAAAGCCGCTGGTGACAGTGAGATGGCTCATTCTCCAAAGACACTACAGTGGTGTCCAAGACCGTGTAAACTACATGGTGGGGAAGCTGTTGCTACTCCCAGGCACATCAGACAAAAGGACCTGAGAACGACAGCCTGGGCCAGCTCAACATCTTTGGAAGGTGCGGGAAGAGAGCTCCTCCTTCCCAAGCTTGCTCCTCTAATGCCCATCAGCATAAAACACACACAGCCAGGATCACCTCCTACAGCAGAAAAAAACTGACAGCTAGCAGCTTCCACAGCACAATAAAAAAATCACTCTGACTACCCAGTCATGTCTCTTTGGGAGTAAAGAGGCAGAACTGGCATCAGCAAGGCTAACGACCAAGATAGAAGCTAAATTCAGGCTCTAGAGATGTCTTCTACATAGAAACGATCAACTAGTGTGGACTGGGCTTCCCTGTCAAAGGAGAAAAGCTGCTGATGTGTGAGCAGCTGTATCCAGGAGAGGCCAGCAGCCGAACCCTCACCATTCCTGCCTCCACCTGTGGGCAAGGAGAGATGCTGCTGCCAAGGTGTTGTGACCAGTCACACGCTCCTAGCAATGAATGTCTGACACAGGAACCCATGACTGACACGACCGCGCCATGGTGGCAATGAACACTGCTCCCCAGTATTTCCAGTACAGGACAACCCACCTTGCAGGACTCGACGCCAGTGGTTTGTAACCCAGACAGTTGTTACATTCCAGACAGCTACTTATCTCTCTTTAATCACGATGACAGCAAATATGCACAGCAAGAGTTCAGATGTCAAACAACATTAAAAGGTATATATTCTTCCATGTACACTAATTACCTGGTAAATGACATCTTGAAAAAGAACAGGAAAAGTGAGTGCAGCATCTTCTAATTCATTTAGGCTACAGTGCACTAATGTTTCATCCTATAAAGAAAATCAAAAGACAGTATAAAAGAAAGAAAACATTGGGAAAAGAATGTATAAAGGAAATGTCATTTTCTGGATTTTTACACTCAGTTTAAGGCAGGTTTACTTAGCCTGGAAAATTGACTTTTGTGCAAGTGCAGTCAAGATTGAAGAAGAAATCTTAGCATGAATTACACATTGCATGATTCTTGCAGGTTTGGAAACTGTCATTAGGAACGGTGTGCCAGGGTCACAGTTAGAATAAAACACTTCAATTCTGTAGGTTATCCTGTTGCTCGGTTCAATCTGCATCTGTCAATTTGAACAGCCCATCCATTCATCTGACCACCAGTGGACAGGCCAGCTGACACTACGCACGATAAAACACGGTCCTGACATCACTAACAGGGCCTGAGACAACTTTCAAAGCAGAGAGACTGAAAGGAATGGTTATAAAGACAAATATTTTCTATGAACACTTTTAAAAGCGGATTTGCACCCTCTAAGAATTAAAAGATTCATTCTTGATCAATCTTGATACAAGACACATGGAGCTGAATTCCCCCATTTATTACATCTCTGTTTTTTCCACACCAGATTCAGGAAAGCGAAGTCTTATGGGGACACGTAACTCTTTGTCTTAGAGGATAAAAATTGTAATGCTTTTTTGTTTCATAATTGTTCAACACATGCAACAAGCCCTCTATTATTGCTGCTATTATTGTTTTCTAATGCAGACTATATTTAACGAAAAATACTAACAATTGTGTAACACTCAACAAGGCCTTTTTTGTTTAATGCAAATATTACCAATTTCAGCAACAAACGGAATGAATGAAATGCTGCTGATCCCTTGCTTTTGGTGTGTGCTTACAGAGACACTTACCAAGTCTAGAACTAATGAGAATTCCGGTGTGCTTCTTGTTTTGAGTGGAAGAGCTGGCTTCCTGTTCAGTTGTTCTTCCGTTAGCGGTGGAACATGTTTGATGAAATAATATCTGAAAGGAATATGGATTTTGCTGTAGATTTGATTAGACATAATTTAACCAGTAATGTTGTAGCCAAATTTAATATTTTGAATATTTAAGGCTGCACAAAAATTAACTCTTTTAAATTGGATCCACACACACATCAATATACACTTATTTTTAAGTCAAAAGCTTTTGGAATTCATTACCATAATATAAAAGTATTCCAACTTAGATAAAAATGTCTTAATCCAGTACCCAAAATGACAAATTTAATACTTTCAGTACAAATATTAGCACTTACGGATCAAAGACTTCCCAGTCTTCTTCATAGGTGGCTTCTGCGTGAGCTGATGAGTAGCCACTGTCTGGAGATACTGGTGCTAAAATTCAACAAAAATGACCAAAACAAAAAAATAAAACAAAAAACCACAGGAGCTGGTCTCATTAGTGCAGTTTGTAGAAGTGGAAATTTGCACTTGATACAGGTGTGCCTCAACCAACAGCAACAAAGCTCTCCCTTCAGCCCACCCTGCCAGTGCTGTGGTCCCCCTGAATCAGCCCACACAGCCCCTCTGGAAGCCACTTGGGAGCCTGATGTCACATCACGCTAGGGAACATCACAACCTGCCCACCCGCAGTGCTTGCAGGACATGGCAAGGCACCCAACCCAGGCCCTGAGGATGGGAACTGCCTTGGTGCCCACAGCAGCCTAAGAAGCGAGCACAGCTCCTCCAGTCTAAGCTGTCATCCTCCTCATGTCTGAGGGGCCCTCCTGAAACATGGCAACAGAGCAGATCTGGAGGTCTGGACAGGACCTGGGGATCACACACAGATCCTCTACTTAGAGGCTGAATTCAGTTTCTTTTCTTTTAGTTCTTGAGAAATGAAATTCCTTCTTCTTGAGAGCAGCCCCCATAACCTCTGCACAACTTCACTATCGATAGTGTCAGCTCTAGGGAAGATTCAGATCACTTAACAATGTGACACTGGTCACACACAAAGAGGAGACGCTGCGTTTTATGGATACAGCTTTTGTCAAAAATATGTCTGGAGTCTTTTAAAGAAAATGTGGAAAACCAATGTAAGATCTCTGGTTCTCATTCACCTCACCATAATGGTCTAATACAAGACAATGTTGCTCATTTCTCTTTTGGGATCAGCGACTCTCGATGTGTGTTTTTAATGGGAAGGGTATGGTTCAGGATTAATAAAAACACTTTTCTTCAGGAATCTTTGTTTTTCATTTTCAGTTACAGGGTAACTGAGCTACACTGGGAATAGATGAGATTGCCAAAACTGTCTTTGGTGCATAACAGAGATTTGTCTACTAAACACACGCATCAGTATTAATACTGTTAGAATGCCCTAAGCAAATGTGAAATATTAATTTACAAGAAATGCAGGTGGCAGAATTTCCCCAAGAACACAAATCACTTTCAGTTTCAGCACTGAAGCCCGAGGCAAGCGCACATTTCTTACCTGTAAGTGGTGGCAAATCACGGTCATTGGGTTCCTCCACCTCTTCCAAACCGTTGTTGACAGCAGACCTGACCTGTGCTGCTTGGCTAGTATAGGCTGCTCCATTGGTTGATGTTGCAGTACTTGTAGTGATCTCATCTACCTGTTCCATATCAAGCTGTTTCACTATTTCTTCAGCTTCAACAGCTTGTCCCGGTGAATCCGATCCTGATGTTCCTGAGTGAAGATTTCAGTAAACTCAGTCATTTTCTTTAAGCTGAATTACCTACCAGAACACTCACAGTGTTGTAAACCACACACACACAAGTCTCAGAGTAACTGAAGATAGCTGCATGTGACTCACATTTCAAAAATCAGAACCAAAACAAAAGCCATGATAAATGCCTTTTATGTTTGGGACAAGGGACTTAACACCACTGTTTTTTGTTTCTTCGTTTCTTTTTGGAATAAAAGGTGCACCGCTAGATACTGCAACCTGTGAAAGAAACACGCTAACGCTCACAAACTGATTGCTCCTTTTATTAATGACCAACCCATGTAAGAATTAAGGAGGCCTTTTAACTGGCAGTGGTAACTTCTGGCCTGTGCACCAGAATGAAAAGTGTACTGCTGCTCAAAGCAGCCTTCTTAAATCTATCACTTTTTGCTTTTAACACTACTTGCTTTTTAAATGACACTCACCATTTTTATTTGCTGGTGAAAAAAAATTGAAAACAGGAGAAAATATGGTTCCCAGTAACGTAGTTCGTGGGGGGCTGCCAGTGGAAGGATTATCTTCCAACTTTCCATTTTGCTTTACGTGTTGGTTTGTCATTTCATAACTTCCAGCTTCTGGAAAAGAAAAGTTAAGAAGTACAACTTTTATACCACACTTCTCTTTCTCACAGTTACATCCCCTCTTTTATTGTTATTACTTTCACTACAGGAAAGGTCCCTCTTGCTCATGGTTCAATTCGGTTGATAAAAAAATTAATCTAAGTATTTAAAAAAAAAATGCTAGCAATGTAGTACCAACATAAAACTGAAATGCCAATTTTCAATGCTATCTTAAGCTCAACACCACAAATCAGGAAGCACTCACTGTTTATACAGAGTATCCTACAGGTTAACAAATAATTAAGCTGAAATCCTTTAAATGGGCTTGATGCTGGAAGAGTGATTTTAAGCTGCTGAGCGCCTCTCACAAGGAATAGAAGCCAGCATCAGTGAGACTCCACAGGCAGAAACAAGAGAAAGTGCTGGTGGAACCGCAGTGGCCGCACCTCCAAATTTCCGAAGATCAAGTCCATAGTTTATTTTCTCCACATATACACAAAGATGTGAATAAATTCAATTACGAAGTAAAATAATTTTTAGTTGTCAGCACAGATAACAAATGACATGAAATTCAATAAATCTTCCCATTACAAACCATAACATCTAACAATTCAGGGTTTCTACAAATATGCGTGTACACTAAAGCCCAGCCTAGAAGCAAACATTGCCATCTCCTGGCTGAGATCCAGGACTGCTCTGAGGCTGGAATGAAAGAGAAGCAATTTACTTCACAGTAACACAGTTGAGACGCCTGTCCATATGGAAGTGAGGAAATGTATTTTGTGCACACGAGCTGAGAACCTTTCTGTCAACTGAGTCAACAGAGCTGTACCAGCACTCACACCTCTGTAGTTTCTGTATAAGCCTGGGGTGTGCCAGGAGCAGCTCTGCCTTCACCAGCGCAGAATGGTTCAACTAAGAACACCTTATCGCTGTACAGTAACAGGGGTCAGCAGGGTTGTGGAATCTCTGCCCTTAGAGATATTGAAAGCTTCACTGGCCAAGGCTATGAGCAGTCTGATCCAACTCCGAAGCCAGAACTCACCATAAACTCAATCAGCGTTGATCAGAGGTCCCTTCCATGACAGAAACCTGTCTCTGTGTTTGACAAGTGTTTTCAGTATCTAAGGACACCTGGTTACTTCCACAAAGGTCATGAACTGGGAAGTCATACTTCACTATTTTTTGTGACAAAATGGGAGAAGAGCTAAATCAGATAATTACCAGTGGCCTTTCAGAACAATATTTTTAATTAAATTAGTTCCAAAACAGCCAGCTGTGGTCACGCACATCCAAAATTGTTCTGCCAAAGATACAACAGATGCGTCTGCAAAGCAGTGTTAACTGCTGCTTATAGTCTTCGAAATCTCCTTTTGTTACTACCAGCTCAGCCTTCTCTCACTGAAGTCAATCACAAATGCCTTGCCACGCTCTGCCGCTGAAGGTGTGTCCTGTGTGAGTTATTGGCTGTGAGACCATTGACTCTCTATTCGCTGCACCAACAATTAGGGCATTTACAAACCTCCATTCATCTGACTTTTCCGTCGTACTCGAGAGATCTGTTTAGGCTTTTCTCCTGTTTGAGGTGTAGATGTGATCAAGTTGTTATCGATATCCCGTTCAATTCTACTTCTTTTTGCAGGATTTTCTCTTTCTTCCTTAAAATAGAAAAGGGGAAGAAAAGAAACAGTCTGAATAGTGCCTCTTTGCTCCACTGACTGCCACCAGAAAATGTTAGCTCTTAGAGGAAGCTTGACATAAGATCCTTTTATTGTTCCACTTCCAGATGCGTAATAGGCAACGTGTATCTGGGCAGCTGGAATTTTAAACTCATTTAAACTGATACCACTCAAGGTCAATAGCAAAGTACCGGGAAAGAAAACCATTCTTGGAACTTCTGTGGTTGAAAACCTGTCGGTAAGCACTATTTCCCTGGATAGGCGATTTATAAATATTGAAGTGCTATGGAGTTCAGGAAACACAGAGACAAGGCAACTGGATACCTGAAACTTGATTTCTCTGCCTGCTAAATACACAGGAAGCAAACTCCACAGCGATATCCAGTATGAAATTCTCCACCACGCTCCATACACAAAGTGTCTTACTGAACTGTGTAAAAGTACATAACTCGCTGCACTTCAATCCATATCAGATAGCACATGGCAAAACACAGCTGTTAAAAATGTTGTAAGCAAGGGTTCTGACCCTACGATTCTCCTTACCTGAGAGCACACAACTGCTCTTCCTAGTGGCATTGACATGAATTACACAGAACCAAAGATTTTTACTATTTTCTGTGGATGAATATATGCAGGTACACAGGCTTAGGACAGGTTTCCTTTCCTTTTTCCCCAAACTCCCAGCTATAACTTAATAAAATGGCAATAGAAATCTAAAGCATGACCATATAGAGTACATGAAAATGTAACATGTAAGACAATGCAAAATAAATGGAATTAAATATCAAAATAAATAACAAGGCCGCAGACCATATTGAAATTAATTAACATTTCAGTTTTAGAATTCCAATATTACCTTTCTGGAGCAGCAGTTTCACATCTTTAAAAAGAAAACAGAAAAGTGTTTGTGTGCTCCAAAAAGAAAGTAAACAGGTTAAATTTTCTAAAAGATCCAAGGCACATGCTAACAGTGCAGTAGCCAAAAGAAATACTAACAAATGTGGAAATGCATTGACATCCATATCAGGAAATCACTGATCCCAAAAGCTTTTGACTAGCAATATCCTTGACCAGCAACCTTGATGAGGACAATCTAATTACAAACACTTCGAATTAGTAATATTGTATGTGCCATGTAATGAGAGAAGAGGGCTGGCTCCCTGAGCTGCTAACATAACAGTAAGGCATCTCTTCTAGGTCACTCGTTCGAATGTTCAACACTGGGGAAAAAAATGAGAGAAATTAATTAGCTCCCAGAAACGATCCCTTGGCCTTCACTAAATGGGCTGTGCTCTCATTCTGCTTCATGGAAACCCACAAAAATTACAATGGGAACAGGAAATCTGGCTGATGGTATCAGCAGAGGAATAGAGAATTCCTAAAACCTAAGAGCCCTTCCATCCTCCAGAAGATATGCTATGGTGATGTGGTGGAAAACTCACACTGCTGGGCCCATGTGGTACCAGTTACAGAGTCCAAAGGGGAGATTACACATAACGTTACTGTGCTGCTTAGTTTATACCTGAAAACAGCACTGCATAGCTATCGAATTAAACATACCTTAATATGTATTTATATAATGATCTGTCTACAAACTATTCCATTCAATATCACCTTTTCAATAATTGTGCCACAGGAAACAAGGCAATGCCACCAACATAAACATTTTGTGTCTGTTTAGATTGGTTTTGGAAACCACAAATGTACGAAGGAACAGCCTGAACTGAGGCCAGAGGTAAAGACAGCAGTCAAAGTCAGTGCCACTTCCGATGGTGCTAAAGCCCCCAACCTGAGCACACTCAGAATCACTTCCAACAAAAAGTTCTACGATATTTCCAATGTTAATGTCTAAAATCCTAACAGCGCTTCCTGTACGCAATCGTGCACCAGACTTGTCGGTTTGTGAACGGCAAACACCACCACGCGCTCCATATCAGTGCTGACTGGCGTGGGGGCTGTAAATTAGCACATGGTCTCAAGATCAGACCTGCCACCACCCACACTCAAAGAGCCGCTACTCAGGCTATGGTTTCTCTAACTAAAGAGCTGTAGGGTGCTTTCAGATGTTGTTTGTTTAATGAATGCCTCTAATAAAACACCTTTACAGTGTCAGATAAATACCCTGTGACTCTGATCCAATAGACCTGTTATGAAGACGTTTCCTGCCATAAATCCATCCAGCCTTGGTGGGGATTTAGATTTTAGCACACCCATAATCGAACGTCTGTGCAAGTTGCACACAGACACTATCTCAGAGTTATAACGTTTCCATGGCAGCCCCAGGACTCCTTTGTTCAGCCACCAGCGCTTTGGAAGATGGCCCAGCCGTATCAGTATCGTGCCATGCTAATGCCACTGGAACCCCTCCAAGTCCTGCTGCAGGCAAGGAGGATACGAAAGGGAACAGCAGAAAAACACAGGCATCTTATAATAAAAAACCTATTGAGAAAAAAAAAACCTGAAATGTAATTCAGAGATTTGGGAGAGGAAGAGAAAAAGCCAACAGAGCCTTGAAGAGAGAGACAAAGGAACAGAACACCAGACATATTTTCCTTATCTCAAAATTCCAACATAAAATGTTTTGCTTAATTTCAGTGTTCTGTTGCAGTGGTTTTGCAGCCAAAATGTTGCACGGCTGCGCTACAACAGAGATACAGAACGTGAAATATATGATTTGTCCCAGTTTAAAGAAAAACAAACATAAGCAAATTTGACCATTTATTTTTACTGAAGTATTTCTTTGCCCACACCTCAGTGTTCCTCTGATATTTAACACATGCCCTGAGTTACTAAATTTCACCATATTTTTTACAATTTAAGAATACATTGTAACTCTAATTAAAAGTACTTCAACTTCAGCTTGTTACAAAATTATTGTTTCAACACAATTAAAAAACCAGAAAATATTTCTGAATTCATATCCCATTTTTATTTATCATATACATAATCTGAGATACATGTGAATTTAGTTATGACTGACTTCTTGGCTACTCTTCTTCACAATTTACAGCTCTGTAATGTCAGTATCTGCACTGCTGGGACTGAATTGTTGTTTTTTTGGCCTCTACACACAAAATCCCACAGGTTTTTGCATAGATCTACACACAAAATTCACCCTGCAAATGTACAAGCAACAGGTTTTACCGTGTGAAGACCAGTGAAGTTCAGGTTTCTGTCTGGATCAGGACAGATGAGGTTTAATGGTTCAGCCCTGACAATGTCTGAATTTGAGCCACTAAGCAAGGCAGCGTTCAATGCAATAACACATGGAGCAGTCTCATCCATTTCATAAGAGATGCATTTGTGAAGCTGGACTTTTATTGCCTGATGGGCTCCTAAACAACTTTGAATAAGAATGCCAAAGATATTCAGCAAATTAATGCTTGCATACCTGCTTTTCTTAGTTGCCACTATTGGTAATTCCCAAATTCAAAGAATCCATAAATGAGAAATTAAAAATCTACTGAATCTATCAGTCAGCATTTTCACAGAGAAATACCTAGGGAATAAATCCTGTGATTTACTGGATTGTCTTAAATACACCAACAATTGACTCCCAGAGGGTCTGAAGTCTGCTTTGTTAAAGAAAACCACCTGTTACCTGACAGAGCTGTCACAGGTTCTTCTTGCCTCCCGATTCTTCACAGGAATGTTTTGCTTCCACCACAATGCATGTTTGCTTATTCTTAATAGAAATGGTTTTAAATCAAAATTAACTGAATGTGACCCAACTGAAAAACAAAGAAGAAACCCACTGAGGGTGTACCTTGGGTGTGCTGCCCTTAATGAACTTTTTGATTGAAGACAATAAGCCAGTTTCATTTTTCTGTGGTTTCCCTCCACCAACAGGCAAGCTCTCTTCCACCTCCGAATGTTTCCTCTTGGCCCTCAGCGCACGTTGTGCGTGGATTTGATTCGACTGCTGAGAAGATTTCCGCGTTCTCAGCCTCATTTTCATGTGCACCACATGTAAAGCTATGAAAGGGAGAAATAAGAATGTGAAGTCGCTGAAGAAACGTAGTAAGTTTCAGTCATAAATTCAAACAATTGTACAACCCTGACAGAGTTCTGGCACACTGAGCTTTTACATCCATCTATATGGCTTAATGTAAACCCACAAGAAGACCTGTTTAAGTCAAAGCACAGCACTGGCAGAAGAATATGAACATCATCTGGCCATGGGTACATCCAACCACTGGATCAACAAGGTTCTGCACAACTCTCTGATCTGAGTAGTAGGAACAAAAAAATCTAACCGTTTTTAAGGGGAAAAGGATTGTGTGATGCCTGGTGTCTTCAGCATTCAAGGGCCCAGGCAGTCCTTTCCAGCCCTGTGTGGCTCAAAAGGTTTCATTTTAAGTCTACACATTAAATTTGAGATGAAGCATAAATCCAAATCTGTGTCAAGTGTTCACAGAATAAAAGATCATAAATAAGACTGTGTTTGATAAGGTGAGAATATAGCAGCTCAAAGGAACCCAAGACTGATCTTCAATATAGCTGTATTTAGGAGTAAGATTACACCCCAGAAAGGCTCATGCAAGGGCTATATTTATTAAAGCAGAGTAAGAGGTCATTCCAGGAATGTGTTCCATTTATCTACAATGTTCAACTGGACTGCTGGTGTCAAAATTGTGCATGAACATAACTGCTTTTCTGGACTGAGGGATACAACTTCTCCAGCTGAACAAAGTTCCTACTTGGGTTGATTTGAATGGGACTACTCAGGTGCTGAAAATCATGCATATGCTGGATTATGGGCAGAGAAAAGCAGCAGTGAGAAATTCATCTGAGCTGTACTGTACAGAAACACCGGTAAGAAAGCAATACACATTTCATAGCTGAAATCATGACAAAAAGTGCTTCTTTTAAAGAAAAGCATGTGCTCCTCATGAAGCAAATCAGTGTTCGCTTTTCTGAGGTCCGCTTAGCATGTATCTTACTACTGCACAGAGAGTATAAACCATCTCTAACACTGGAAATACAAGTGGTGTCACAGCAGTTCTCTCCTTTAGGAAACAGTGGGGGCGCCACTGCTACAACACAAGCACAGCAGTGTCAGGATAAGAGTTTTCAAACCAGCCCAGAAACTGCATTCTGCTGCATTTGTTTGCAGTTAGACAGATCTCAAACCCAATGAGAGCTGTTCTGGATAATGAAGAGTAACATGAACTACCGATATGATTTTCGAAGTCTTAGCAAAAGAAGGGCTCAATTGGCACTGTCAGGAGTGCAGCATTCACAGTTACACACGAGATCTGCTTTAACCACCAGCACACACGGGATTTTGTTTTCCCTACACACGTGTCCAGCACCTTCCATCACAAGTTAACACAGTAAGTGGTTACACATGGGAAAAGGACAAGTCAGGACTCGGAAATGCCTTAGGTAACCACAGCAAATGTGGACCAGTATTTGAGGTGTAAGGAAAGACAGCAGGAACAGCAGCCTGCACAGATAAACACTGGTTCCTAACAACCGTGCGCCCTCTAGGAACAGCAGCACCCCAGCTCCCGCCTTCCACAGTGCCTCCCCTATCAGTATTGGCAGTAAAATTCACATTGTGATTAAAAGAATCCACTGTACGTGGAGAAAAGGAATGCAGAGAACTAATGGAAACCATCCCACAGATGATAATCCTGTTTTTTGTTCCCTCTCCTTGCCACTAGGAAAATAAAAAGACAAAAATAAAGTTCTTATACAAAGATGTAAAATAAACATGCCTGTTATGAGGACTTGCACCTCTACTTTTCTTTCTTTCAAAGTGCTGCCAGGTTAATTTTTTGGGTACGATTTAGAGCGGGAAGGATCTTCAACAAAAGACATGCTCCTACTACACTTCACACAGATAAGGGGGTCCCAATCATACAACTGAGGAAATTATGAAACATCATTGGACAGGATGGCCCAAAGTCACTTTAAATCATGTAAAGAATTTTCACTTCAGAAATATCGAGGAAAGTATTATTTTTTTATCATCATTGTCTGGATTAATTCATGTAACTTTAAGTCAGTACAACTTAGCAAAATCATATTAACCAAGGCAGCTGAAAAAGAACAATTATGTGTAAGGTTTCTCAGGGTTCCTGTGCATAGAAGATGAACAAATTCACAACCCTGGTGGGAAATCCAGCCTGAGACAGAAAACAGCCGTTAAACTATTAAACCAAGGAGTTTAAATATATCGATGATACAAGTCAAATAGCTCGTAATTTGCTGGAATGAAGTCAGAGAAACTAACACTGTTTTGCCACGTTAAAAATATTCTTAAAACCCTCCAAGGAGCTCCAGTCCCTCCCTGCTCTGAAAAGGAATATTATTGGCAGTATTATCACCGCGTTTAGGAATTAATCTGGTTGAAATATAACTCTCTGAAATTATTCTGTTTGTTTATGGCAAGGAGGCACTTACTGGATTAGGACAGAGTTGGGCATCACACAGCCCACGGAGCTGGGGTGTTCCAGAGTGCTGGAAAGGAACGAGCTCCAGAGGTGGATGTAAGGAAGCTGGCAGTCAACAGAGGTTCCATTCCAGAGTAATCCCTGGGACAGAGCACAGGGTTCAGGGTAGCCCTGATGTCTCAGAGCAAACCGGTGGGCAGCACGTGTGTGACACTAAGCACCCTCATCTCTGGGACTCTGCCAATGCCATCATAGAATTGTTTTGGTTGGAAGAGACCTTTAAGATCATCAAGTCCCATCAATCCAGCCTGTCCAGATCACTCTGGAGAGCACAAGAAGAGGATACCCTCACCTGAACACCAACACTTGGGCCTGAGCATTGCTGCTCTTACACCTTTTTTATACTGTAATTCTTTTCTGCCAGTCAGAATTGTGGTCTCAAGTGAATCAGATTCCAGAAACTGAACTTCAGTCATCTGTGCGGGTGTGTTGCACAGAACTGAAACAGCTTGCACTCCCTAAAACATGTACGTTGCCTAAACGAGATCCTTAATTCTCATTTATCCAGTTCAAAGCACTCTGAAAAGGAAGAAGAGATTTACACCAAAATAACTCCAGTTTTTGATTGACCATGGATACCACCTAACATGGGAATTAGGGATTCTGTAAACGAACGCTGAAATATAACGGGATTTAGCACACTCAGAGATGTAAACCACATTCATTAAAGTCTTATTTACACATTTTGAAAAACTGGAAAACTTCTTGCAATGTGACTGTAAAAAACAGCAGCCTTCTACAATATTTCAATGGGAAATTGCAGAGGACTGCCATTTTCTGGGCAGGATTTAAACATGACTACTCTAAAAATGAATGTATGTGAAAAGGATTTAGATGAAGAACTGTAAAACATCGTAAGAAGATCAACACTTGTGAAGTTCCAGCTTGAGAATTAAAATATTGCTTATAATTTGCTATACTTCAAGTTGCCTGATTCTTCGAGAACTGAAACCAGTATTTGTCAATGTAATGTTTGTCCATGCCAAGTATGTATTGATCCAGCAAGGAACCACCCAACACCTCCATGCACCATAGCCAGAGAGCTCTCTGGCTCAGTTCACACCCTGGATATCAAGCCTCGGGTTATAAATATCTTTAATGGACTTAGCAACAGTTACCTGCAATCCGCTCAGTAACAGAAGTTTGCCTTCCTCACACGGGGACAGTTTTCACTTGGATTACATTTCTGTTTCTCTTTCAAAGCAAGCACAAATCAGACTACAACACTCAGCACACTCTCAGTCAAAACAGTCAAGTCCAAACATGTACCTGGACTTCCTTCCTCACTCCAGCACAATCCTGATCTCCCCGCCGCACGGTGCTTGGCACAATGCCTGATGGAGTGCCTCAGTCACCGAGGGCCTCCCTGAGACACTGCAGCCGAGACCTCAGCAGTGCCAGGAGCTGTGCCGAGACTGAAGCTAAGCAGTTGGGCAGTTGGTTCCATGTGGGATTTACACCAAACAATTTGGGTACTTCAGTTTCCTTTCCAGCAGATTCTCTTTCAGGAGCTTACAGCTCAAAATCTGCTCTCTGGGCAATTGCGCACTCCTTCTCATCACAACAAGCTGACACTGAAGGATTACCGCACCATCATGAACCCAAAGCCAACTTATAAACACCCTAACAGCAAACATGCTGAACATTTAAAGACTCGAGCCAGGTTTCTGCACTGAATATGTGACGTATTTTAAACTCTCAAAACCCCTTCTGACTCGCCTTCCTTCTACATCTGTAAAGTGAGGGGAAAGGAAAGAATAAAGAAAACTCTCATTATTCAACAGGGAAATACATGGCACAATGGGCTAAATGGAATTGTCATTAAACAATTTGTGAGAAAGGAAAATGAGAAATGAAGGAACAATCGAAAACACCACTGAACAAGCTGTGGCTGTAATAAATTCCCACTTTCCTGAGGCTCCCCCTGCCCCCAAAGTTCAGGCTCTCTGCCCCATCAATACCATGGCATAGGCAGAGCGCACCTACAGGAAAGAATCCCTGCAAGTGACTCACAGCTCTAAGTAAGAGCACACCTCCATGAAATGCAGTCCGAGGTGATTTCTTTTCCCACCACACATGGCACTGCTGTTTTACCTCTTTTTTCCCCAAACTATTAAATTAGGTGAGGCACGTATAATTACAGGGTTTAGGGCTCTTTGATACGGGAAAAAATTTAAGATGGTAAAAGAACAATAGCGATGAACAATAGAAAGAGAAAACTGACAAGAAAATTCAAAATTACAGTGTTGAACAATTTCTCCATTTAATTTGGCACTCAGCAATAACACTGCATTGCCACCATGAAACGATGCATCCAAGCCTGAACACCGTTAGAGCTCTGAAGGTCAAAGACAGCCAAGCACACCTCAGCAGCATGACTTGTTGAGAGGAATTTTATTTATTTGCTTTTTTTTCCTCTCTGACCAGTTTCTCCAGCGTTCCAGTGTAACGCCCAGGTGTTTTTCAGGCAGATCAAACAGCCGCTGTGAATCCTTCCAGGATCTCACAGCTTATCAAGCTCCCTGTCCAAACTCCTCAGCGCTGGAGGGAGACTCTGAGCTTCTCCCAAGCAGTGAGACAGTAGGAGAGGAAGAGGAGATAGAACTTGTGTCAGCTCTGTTGAGATCCTCAACAAGTGTTAAACAACAATGCTTCTGCTGCTATAGATGACACTGACACTCTATTGCAGTCACCACCGATGTTCCTTTCTGCAGCAGGTTTTTTTTCCTTTTTTTTTCAGATTTTGAGCAAAAGTGTTCATGCACACTGTCATGGTGTTTATGGTGAGGGTACAGACGGACACCTGAACAACGTACAGAAAGCTATGAACTCTCAGCAAACAACAGCCATGACATGCGGTGCTGGCTCTGAACCTGTGTGGCACCGGCAGTGGGTTCCATGTCCCACTGCCAACCAGCTGAGACACTGCAGGCCTCCCTGCTGAGAACTCTGTGCGTTCAGAGAAGGTGAATGGAGCTGGGGAAGGGGATAGAGCCCAGGGGTTCTGTGAATGGCTGAGGGACCTGGGACTGTTCAGGTTGGAGAAGAGGAGGCTGAGGGGAGACCTAATTGCTCTCTACAGCTCCCAGGAAGGAGGCTGTAGTGATGTGGGTGCTGGTATCTTTTGCCAAGTAACAAGTGACGACGAGAGGAAATGGCTTGAAGTTGCACCAGGGAGGATTAGACTGGATATTGGGAAAAAAGTGTCTTTACTGAAAGGTGATCAAGCACTGGCAGAGGCTGCCCAGGTGGAGTCTCCATCCCTGGAGGGGTTCAAAAACTGTGTGACCGTGGCACCTGGGGACACAGTTTAGTGGGCATGGTGTGGTTGGGCTAATGGTTGGACTGGATGAGCTTAGAGGTTTTCTTCAACCTTAATGATTCCATAATTCTATAAAAATGTGTTCATTTCATTCAAGCGTCACTGGACACACCAACTAGATCATAGCAGGAAGATCCACAGAAAGGGGAACCAAGAACAAATATTTTCTTCCATTCCCTTTTAAACAGCCATGGTTTGTCAGCACATTTCACTACTGAGATGTGACCTAGGTTCAAGTATGAAGAAATACTCCAATGAGAAGACATGCTCATTGAGCAGGCTGAAGTCCACTCGTGACACGTGATGCTCTCAAGAAATACTAAGATCTTGACTGCATACAAAGAAGCCCAACTCACCATGAGAAACAGACAAGTTGATAAGCCTGTGCCTGGTGGGGAGGGGAGGAATCCGGGACAGATGATAAGCCCAGCGCAATGATATACCTGTCTGGACTCACAACAAAGCCAAGGCAAATGACTTCGGGAGAAAGCCTTTCATCCAGACAGGCCCTAAAGCATTTTCTAACTTCAAGGAAATGCTTTTAGTCAGTTCAAAGTTGTTGAGACTTTTCCCCCCTCAAAGACTCTTGGCCTTTCTTTAACCAACTTATTCTCCTTCCCCAGAAAATTGCAGTAGTTTCATGTTATTCCAGCTGATGTATTTTTTATTTTCACAACATATTGCACTACTCGTCACTCTTCTCAAATCTTGCAGTGTGCTTTTCTGCAACTCCCTCCTAGAGAGACAAAAATTAACTGGGAAACCGTGATTCAAAGAGGTCTGGAAGCAGTGATAATACAGTGCAGGTAAAAGCAAAATAAAAAGAGAATGATTCATAAAACCAGCAAAATAATGGGCTATTCAAACGCTGGTGCTTGGTTATGAAATCTGGCTAAATCTATAAAGAAACCACAAGTTCCACCAAAACAAGATTTAGCAATAGCTAGCAAAGAGGCAATGCAGACAGCACCTCTACACTTTCCTTGTTTCACTGAAAGCACCTTTTATTCCCCTCCCTGTCTTTCAGATTACTGAGTCATTGCAATCTGAAACAGAATCACGCTTGAGAACCCTGGGCTTCAGCCCCCTTGGTTCAACCATGACCTCTCAGTGCTTCTGCCCTGGGCTCACACACAGTTCTGCTTTCTCAAACCTCAAGCATCTCCCCTAGAAGGAGCATTTTCTTAGGAAAATTTTGCCAAAGAATGAAGGCCAGTTTTTATCGTTGGCCTTAACAGAAATTAGAGGTTCTGTCAGTTTATTTTTCTGCTCTAGCAAACGTATTCCTAGGCGCCATTGTTTTGTTGTGGCTTTGCGAGGGAGGCTTTGTTTTCATTATACGAGATGCACTTGGAACTGAAAGTTTATTCCCTCCTGGCCAAGATATTTTTCTCTTTGTGACTGAGAGTAAGCGCTTGTCATTAACTCGGTCTCTTCAGTCCAGGTCAGACTACTAACCAAAAAAACAGAGAGCTGGGTTAACCGTAGAGGAGTTCGCCTCGGAGCAGAACCCCAAACTTTGCTGCCAGTGGAAGATGTTATTCACCATCTCTGACGCTGCCAAGAGGAGAACCTGATGTTACCCATCATCAGATACCATAGAGCTCACCGACAGCGGCGATGGTTTGAAATACAAGTTTGTGGTGCTTGAGTTTTAGAGGAGCAGATAAATTCCAGTAGAACCGGCACTGTTCCTGGGGGGATCTGGGGACGGATCAGCTGTCTTTAGACAGATTCAGCTCTCTGGACATTTAATCCATGCTGCTAGGCACACAGGGAGCCTATTTTTGGAAGTCATCTCCCTCTCGTTGCAGCTGCAGTACAGCCAGGTTGCTGAACAGTTCTGAACAGGCCTTCCAGGATGGTGTCTGGCCACAGAAAAATCCTCATTAGTTACTTTTTCAATTGTTCTTCTTATCCATATTAGTTACCTTGTTAATAAAAAAAAAAAAAACAACTCAAAAATCAAGAAGATTAGTAAGTCCTCATCAGTCTGTGTCGGGTTAGGAAAGCCACGGAGTAACCCTGGTGTTTGTTGTGAGAAGCTGATAATTTTTGCAAGGTGTCTAGCCAAGAGAGCTGCGTTTCGCTGAACTTCACCAGAAAACCTAATTTTGTTCTGCTTCGACTTGATTGTCCTGTGGGATCAGAACCACAATTGCATATTTCATAGGACTGTCAGGTTGCTGTATTTTAAAAGGCTAGATAACTTTTTTTGGTTGCTCCTTTGGCCTTAAAAATAGCAGACTATTTATTGTAGGATAAAAACTCTTTAAATGATAATATGATTCTTATTGCCCAGGAAAATATTTCTCCTTGCTATATGGCTTTCAAGCCTTTAAAAAACAGTTTAAACTACGCTCTCTGCCTTGCGAGGGGCTGCTGTTCTGCTCTTCTCCCATCTGGTTTTCCGGATTTAAAAACAAAAAATTAACCAACTCTGCTGCCAAAAATGGGGAAAATGCCAGCACGGTTGAGATTCTGACTTGTCCATACAAGTCTCAAACGCAACATTTTCTATTCCATACACATGCTGACTGAAACTGGACTTCTTTATAGCCTTTTCTGGGCTGTTGCAGGCACAGAAAACCTTATTCTTATCAATTTCAGTTTCTGAGATTAATTTGTTAGGTTTTGCATGTACTTCAGTTAAAACTGATATGAAAATAAGTGCTAAAGCTTAACAGCTTTATTAATTCATGAGGGTATTTTTACACATACTCTTACAAACAGAATACTGACACTTTATGAAACCCATTCAGTTCCAACACTCTGTCGTAGGTTTCAGGGACTTGGCTGATCCCATCACAACCAGACTGCTTTACATGCTTCATTCTCTTTGATTATTTTATTTTGGGTGAAAAATCCAAAAGAAAAACCCAAACCTGACTGACTATTCAATGGAAAGTGATAGGAAGTTCCCAGTCAATATTCCAATTATACAAGGTACAACAAGCACAAGTACCAACAGCAACAGGTGTTCTGTAAGCCAAACCTCATCTGCACACACTATAACGTTGCCATTCTTCTTCGATTTTAACTTGAATTTCACTTATTTCACAAGCCAATTGCCAGCTTGGGTGGTCTAACCCACCTCTGCCACTTTGAAATGTGTGAGATGTAATGATATACCGACAGGCTGCCCAGGGAAGTTGTGACTGTCCCCTCCCTGGAAGTGTTCAAGGCCAGGTTGGATGGGGTCTTGAGTAACCTGGTCTAGCGGGACTTGTCTCTGCCCATGGCAGGGAGTTGTAACTGGATGATCTTTAAGATCCAATTCAACCCAAACCATTCTATGATTCTATTACTTGGTGTCAGTGAAGTAGCAGACACGGCTCTGTAAACAACCAGGGAAGAGTTCTGTGGAGTGGGAAGGCAATGTTTGTCTAGCACCTTCCTTCGGGAAGTTCACGTTTGTGAAAAAGGCAGAAGATACAGAATGACTGATGCTGCCATTAGGGATGCGTGTGGTACAGGGTTACCTTCTGAAGGAGACCCAGGCAGCACCAGCCAGGAGTTCAGCTCACCTGGCAACCCCAGAGGCTTCAGAGTCAGCAACAGGGGAGGTCACGCATCTGTGTCATGGGGCACGGATTCACACACTGCACTGGTAAATCAGAACGGAATATGGGCAGCTGAAGGCCACTTGTCTCCACATTTGTCCCACAGTTGGTTTAGGTTGGAAGGGACCTTTACAGCTCACCCAGTCCAACTTCCCTGCAGAAGCAGGAATGTCTTTAATTCAATTAGGTTGCTCAGAGCCCTATCCAACCTGACCTGGAATGTTTCCAGGGATGAGGCAGCCATCACCTCTCCAGGCAATCTGTGCCAGTGCCTCACCAAGCACAGAATGAAAAATGTATTCCTAATATCCAGCTTAAAACAATTCCTCCTTATCCTATTGCTACCAGCCCTGCTAAAAAGTTTTTCTTTTTCCTTATCTTTCTTATCAACCCTCTTTAAGTACTGAAAGGCTGCCATAAGTTCTCCTCAAAGTCTTCTCTTCTCCAGGCTGAACATTCCCAACTCTCTCAGCCTCTCTTCATCAGGGAGGTGTTCCAGGCCTTTGATCATTTTTGTGGTCTCCTCTGGACTTGCTCCAGCAGGTCTATGTCCCTCCTATGCTAGGGGAATCTGTATCTACAGACTTTAAATCAGAGAAAGCTGCAAGAACAAAACGTGCTGATATCACCTTTTGTTGGTTTTTTTTCCCCCATCGTTCCCCGGTATTAGAAGCAAACCCAGCCTCTTCACTAGGAATTCCCCAGAATCAGACACGGCCAGGTCATGTCTCAATGCAAAGAGAAGGAATGCTTTCTAATTTCCACATCTCCTTCCCCTACAGCCCTGCCTACTTGGTAGGTGCTTGCTCACTGTGCGTTATGACCCAGAAGGGGGTTGTAGGAAAGGGGGCTGTAAGAAAGAAAAAGCAGGCTGCAGGTCAGCAATGCTCTCTCCAGCAGTACAGTCAGATTAAGGAGTTGTTCACTCTCCCACTGGCTCTGCCATTTGCTGCCGGTCAGCATGGAGTTGCAAGATGCTGGGGTTCGCAGAGCAGCTGGCACAGGGAGCTCCAGCCACCCCTTCTCCATTTCAGCTGTCATCCGCGCTACAGTTTGCCTGACAGGCTGTGACTCCAGGACAGCCTAAGCTAACCCAACCGATGTCACACTCCTTGCCCTCCCCAAGGCAGCTCTGGCACTCCACTAACTCCTTGAAGCCATAGTAAACTCCACTGTTTGAACACAGAAACACCGGAACAGGAGGTGGAATAAAAACATACAGCTCTGGGCAGTGAAAGGGCAGCTGTAGTAGTGCAGCAGCCAGCCCGGGGCGTGGGGTTAAAGCACTGCACTGCGACCACCCACGTGTGCCTGCGTAACTTTGCACGACTGCTCAGCTGTCAGCACGTGCCCTGGCACAGTCACAGCTGCTATCAACAGCGTGGCCTTCATCGTGCTCCAGAACAACCCAAAGCAACACGTGGGAGAGGGCTGTTCCCTACAGGCTGGCCATAGGAGCTCACCCTGCTGCCAAGGAAAGAACTGAACCATGAGGGCAGCCTGTGCCATGCAGCTCGTCCAGGAGCATAGTCTGGCTACCTCACTGACCAGGCAGCGGGACTACCCATTGCAGAGACCCTTCAGCTGTTGTGGAATCACAGCCTCAGCCGCTCCACCATCAACCACCAAGCTGGGTTTGCTGATGTGATCATTGAAACTATTCAGGTTTAAAATTTCCCTTTCATTTTTGGCACATTATTTTAACAAAGACCATCTGGTCACACATTTTTAAAGCAACAGTATTTTATGTCACGGGTTTCATTTGCTTTCCTACTCTTTGATGGGCTGTATTCTGTAGAAAAGCTTATCAATGTTTGTGCTATTTCAGTTGACTATTTTACATTTCTAGAGAAAATAAGGCTTATACAACTGCACAGTCTGTAACTGTTCATGTGTCTGTCAGTCCTCCCTGGCAGATGCAGAACCCACTGATCAATATCAACCCAGTTTCATAGAAGGAGGGAAATTTCAAACATCCTAAGTTCCTAACAGTTTTCTGAAAATCTAAAGCTGTATTGTTAAGACAGACACTTTCAGCATGCCCAATAAGCGAAAGATGGCCACAGCGCAGTCCTCACACCACTCTGGCTACACAGAGAGAAACACTCTGTCTTGTCTCCTTTCCTAACCTACCTCTGAAGAAAAGCCCAGCTCCTCAGCACAGACGGGGCAGCGTGTAAACAACCAGGGGAATTCACTCTCTCCTCATCCTCTCATATATGTTATAAAACAGAACTTTGTTTTTAAACTCTCTTTGAGCACAGAGGACAAGCAAAGTCCACTCAGATTAATTTAAAGAACCATCTCTGGCAAACCGAATCAATGAAGCAGGCTTTGCATGGAAGCAGGCAAGATGTGTCCATCCAGTCACAGGAAAAAGAGCAGAGCTGAGCTATGGAACCGGTCAAACAGCCTCTGTTCAGAAAACTATACATCATACCTGGTTTTCTTCTATCCTCTGGTGGCTGACTGAGGGCTCTTTAACCCTCCTTTTCTGCCTTTTCACACCAGATTTGCCCCTTTTCTATCCATATCCATGCTGTGATTCTCACTCCTTTCACAAGGAGCTTAACACAAACAAACACTTTACAAGTTGTTGGCCTCTTCCTGCCCTCTCACCACTCAAGATATCCCTTAACATAAAACAGCACCAGTTTTTCAGCCTGGATCTAATGTGAGCTTCTGAAGCTCTCCTCATCATCCACCCCATCTACAGTGCTTTTGTTCCCATAACAGCGCAATCTCGGAGCACATCAGCTGGAGTCCTGGTGGAAAATGAAGTGCAGGATGCACTTCAACCCCCGAGGACAAAGGACCAGAGCAAGTTAAACCCTCCAGAGATACAACCAGTGTGGGCACCACGCCCCCCGCACCAAGGGAGTCATTCTACAGCCCTGCTCCTCCAGCGCCACGCTTTGACAACAGAGATCAATACAAACGACACTGAGTTAGCTGATACAACAGTAGTGGGGTTATCAGCACAGTTACTTTAGTTTGAAAATAAATCTAACCCATCAAATAAAGCAGCCCTTTACCCCTCTACCCCAGTATTTCTGACAGAACAGCAGTGATCTCCACATGCAGGCGAGGAGCCGTTCAGATCCCAGGGAACAGCACACTCACAGCAACACATACTGCTCTGACCCTACAGCACCTGAACTACAAGGGAGCAGAAAGCACAGAGAGAAAGAGGCAAAGAGCAACCTTCTTGAAATACCTCTTATTTTGAAAGCATGGACCACCAACGACAAATGTCATTTTCTTGCTTTATGGTTAATTTACTGACTCCAGACAATTTTATTTTATATTAATTTATATTAATTATTCATCTTTACATTTAACATTATCAAACATTTTTTCAGGTATGAAACAAACCAATCCACTAACAAAAGAGAATTATCTTCAAACAAGTCCAACAGGGTAACTAAGCATAACAATTAAGCACGACACCTCTTCATCTGAGACTGTATCTACGCAGCCCATTTTTCCAGCAGAGCACTTGGACTTTCTCTCACACGAGGAAGCCCTTTGCTCCCTAAGCAATGCGAACCTAAGGAACTTTACATCCAGGAATTAAAGTGGTTTAAGAACATCACTTCGGCTACATTCAAGTCTTCAAAACTTTCTCCCAAATTTAAATTTTTAAGAACGTAAATTAAAAGTTCAATATTCCACTAACTTTCTTGGTTTCTTCTTGACTATTCTTCGGTTCTGTCCTGATAAGCAAAATACCCCAGCTCTTCCAAGCCTTTTAAAATTGATTTAATTATAACTACTTGGCCTTGACAAGAGTTTAAGGTGTCAAATAAATTGAGCTAGGTAATTCAATCAAATATACTATATGTAAATCTAGTATTCACAAAGGCCATAAGTACCTTTAATGTTCTCATAGATACTTCTGCTATTTTTAAATTACCTCAATAACTTCTTGTATACTTTTTCCCCTTTTAAAAAACTTAAAACTTCAGTTCATACTATGCTGTTCTAAGGCAAGCAAGGAAAGAACATAACTGTTGCCCATGTAACTACTCCTAACAAGCTTCCTCTCAGCCTCTGTATTTATCTCTTAACTTCTGACAAACCACCTTCCTCATCGGGTCACAGACCCACCCAGACACAGACACAGACCCACCCCTGCAGGACAGGCAGCATGTTGCATTAGCCATGTTTGCAACAGAGAATGAACTCGGCCCTTGCCCACAGGATTTACCTCCCTCCCAGGTGATGGATTTGAACCAGGCAAGTAGGCAGCACACTACAGCCCAAAGGCGTTGTTGTGCATAAAAGGGAGCCTGCTGCACCTAAATGAGCTCCCCGAGGATGGTAACTGAGAGAAGTTCCTAGGGAAGGGAGAAAAGAGAGGCAACTCAGTATTATCTCATATGAAAAGGACTGGAAAATGAAGGAAGGACAAAGGAGATGACGGAATTGAGCTGTTACCTCAAGTCAGCCCACTCCTTCCTGAGAGACTGAACGCTTTAAAAACACCAGCTCTGAGATGTAAACGACAGAAGAGCACGCCTAGAGGAGACGAGGAAGGATGAAGCAAAACCCTCCCCACGAGGGTTAAGAAATAAATGTACCTGCATCAAACCCCCTGCTCAAGCAACCGCAGCCCCTGTGCACCACGCAGCAGATACGAAGTGCCCTCACAGCTCTAACCAGACTAAGAAAAACTCTATTAGACTGTCTAAAGCAGAAGTTTTCTCAGAACAACAGTGTCTGTTAGAAATGAAAAAGGAAGGGGGAACATTGGCTTTCCCTTGTCACAAACAGCTGGGGTGACAAGCTTCCCGGTGAGCGCAAACACTGCTCATGCTGGCAAAAGGAACCCCTTTGTGCGGAGGTTTCTCCAGGAGTGGGGCTGGCACTGCAGTGCCAGGGAAGTCCTTGTGGTGTAGCCTAACCCTTAGATTGAATTACCCACCTTCTTCTAATTAGCGCCTCCTGGGCAAATCCGAACAATCACGTATTATAGCAGCCTAAAGGAAACAGTCATGATTTAGACTGAATCAGCGCAACTAAAGCTAAACTGCTTAGAACAACTGCTCTGATTTCATCTGAGGTCCCCCTCCTTTATTAACTTAAACTAACTGTTCCTACACATGGTCTAAATAATGACACGTTCCTTTTCTTTCCTACGAGGGTTCCAGGAAGCCAACATGCCCTGCACTATCACCTTCTGAGCCTTACTCTGCTGAAAATGACACTCCTGCTGCGTGGCCACCGCATGTGTTCATATACATAAAATAAAGCCAGTCATTTATAGCTAAATTCTAATTTAAATGCTTTAGTCTTAGATGTGTTTTCTCCCACTTACACTAGCTATATTGGCAATGAAAAGGAGGATGTATTTTTTAGCTACTTTGTGCTGCTTTAAGTATGCATTGCTTATTTTCCAGGTGCGGTGGAGTTAACAGTTCCTTTTAGTTCTAGTTATTTTCAGGATAATACTTAAAGTTGTATATACTTAAAGTTACACTGCTACAATAAATATTATGAATTTACAGCTACAAGTGTTTTACGCTTTCTAAAGCTAAGAGAAGTTCTGAATTCAAAGGGGAGTTCGGACCAATATGGATAACTCCAGTCTCATCATCTCTGTAATGTGGAACTCTGGCACTCACACCACTCAGCGGACAGAGGATCCTCATCAGATCTAACGTGACAGGGAGGCACTTCCTAAACACTGGCTGTAGGGTCACATAGATACCTGAGTGATGGGGCTGGGCTCTCACAAAACTTTTCCTGTGGGAAGCTGTATTTTTTATGTCACAACAAAGCAGAGATCAATGCAGCTTCTGAGTGAATCCTGTCCACCAGCAGCTGGGCTTGTCCACAGATCTCAGTGTGGCCACAAACACCAACCCAGGAGATCGGGAGACTGAAGCAACCAGGGAATCCATCAGATCCCACACCTAACAGTGCTGGTAGAAGTGAAAATAAGCACCAGGATGACATCACAGGTTACGTTCTTACACCAGTCTGTCCTGAAAAGCATTTTCCTTGGATCATGTGGAATGATGGAAGAACTTATTTTCCATAGTTAAGAGGACCTTAATCAAAGTAATTACTGAAACCAATCTAATTGGGAAGTAATATGTTTAGAAAAACTTAAGTCTGCCCACTGGGAAGCCACTGCCCAGCCTCTGGAACCGATTGCTTTAGATGAGGACAATTTCACACTCAGTTTTTCAAGTGCAATTGAAAATGTCTTCACCTGTGAATGTAAAACATTTGTTTTTCTAAAATACTGAATAACAGCCATCCAGACAACTCGACATATGAACAACCTGCATATTGGCGTCTGAGTATTTCACTGTACAGGAGTCTCTTCTTCACGCAATCAGAAGAGAGATGCAGCACTACAACCACCACTGCACGCCTGCAAATGAACCCATGTTCAAAGGGTTCAGGGCCTGATGTGGTCAGAATCCCTCCCAGGACAGCCGCTCTCTTTACACACCCTTTTGAAGAGCTCACTACTCCCTTAGAGGATCGCAGTAGCATGACTTGATTTAAATAGTCTGCCCCCTAAAAATTGTAATCAATTACCAATTTGATTAATCAGCTATGCACTTACAGTGCATAGTTGCATTTTTTGAAGAGTTAAGTGGGATGTATAAACATCAAGTACCACAAAAATCAACTCTTCATATACAACAGATGAAAAACAATCTTCCACTTACAACTAACAAGAGACTGGTGCCAACACTTTAGTGGCAATATAAGCTGCCAGCAAATGAAACAATTTCATTCAGGGTTAGTCCTTTACTTTTTGGCCAATAAGAGTAAGAACCACCATATCTGATCTGCTCACAGTAATGAATCTGAAAGCCACTTGTCTGAGAGGAGCACTCCTGAGAAAGCATGGAATAAGGATGCAGCCACTGTGGAAGGGTGTGAGGGAACAGGGACACCCTTTAAGTCTGGGATAATCCTAGTAGTCCTCTGCTGACATTATCAAAGTCCAAAAGTCACAACACAGAGGAACTGGCCTCCTTAGGGAGTCCGGGCTGAGAACACATGAACAAGGAAGAGGCTGCACAGGGTCTGAATAGGGAAAAGCTGAAAAACCATAAACTGCAAAAGGCAATTTTCAAGTGATACAATTACACTGGCTTTAGCCAGTGCCAATTGTAAATTGAAATTACCACCATGGTGTTCTGGAACATCCAGTCACACTTTCAAATGGGCAAGAAGTCCCAAGCTCCTTTCAGAGAGCACATCCATCTAGGAATGCCCTTCCCTTTTAAATTTCAGCCAAATTCCAGTCCTACTTGACATAACCTGCTTTTACAGAGTCACAGAACAGCAGGGATTGGGACAGAACTCTGGAGATCATCTTGTCCGCCCCCCTGCTCAAGCTCTTCTTGCCAAAACAGTTCAATTTGACTTCCAGTGCTGGTTCTTACAAAACTGTGCAACTCTCCAAGTTATTGCTCCACTTATTTGCATAAAAAACAGTTAGAAGAGCAAACTTGATTCTTAAAAGTCTTCTACAAACACTGTTTTTGTTGGTGTCAACCTCGGCAGTATTACAAGTGATCAAAGAAAATAAAAGCCAATACAGCACGGAAAAACTCTGCAAGATGAAGACTAAGTTTCCTTTTGAATTCACTTTTTTTGTAACTGCTTAATGCTGTTCAGCCTGCAGTAGAGTCACGTCAGCATGCCAGGGAAGCAAGGCAGTGGAGAGAACTTATCAACTGGCAGTGGAAGTCTGAAGATGGAAAATTGCCTTTAAGTTATGAAAACGCATGTGCAGCTCCAGCATATGGGGAATGTTTACATCTTCAGAAAAATGACCTAAATGCACCGTTACATCTCTGGGTCAGACTGACAGGAGGAGTTTTCTTTAACAAAAGAACCCTCTCAGATGAAACAGGAATGTCAGCTTCAGTGCTGACTGGAATGGGATCAAGTCTTAACTAAGTTCCACACAATGTTTTCAGAGGAAAAGCGGAGAATGTTTTATGGAATTTAAGTCTGGATTTGGCTTGCATCCTAGAACATATATCTCGTTATGAAAACTGCTGAAACTCTTTCAAGCGGGCAAGCCACAAGTGTCCTTGGAGCTATCCAGTCAACTGGAAGCCACACAAGCAAGGCCTCCTAAAGTAGAAAAGCTTGGAAACGGGGGGGGGGGGGGGGGGGGGGGGGGGGGGGGGCGCGAGAGGGAGGCAGTAAGGGAGGGGTGAATAATCTTGGAATCATATCTGTTACACAGAGCTGCTTGCTTCTGCCTACAGCGTGAAGTAGTTACAACTTGTTTTCTGCTATTGTCACAGATCCAATATGTTACTCTAGCTCAATCATAATCTCTTCCTGCCTCAGTTCATCCATGTGTAAACCTGGTTCGCTAACTCTTACCTTAATGTGTCATGGGGCTTAATTAATAACACTTAGGTCTTTTAAGTCCTCTACAAACATTAACTACTTCTTGTAACAACTCTCCGAGGTATCATTATCCCCATTTTACTGATGGAGAAACGGCAAAAGAGGCTGTGACTCGCCCAGGGCAACAGAGTAATAGTTATACTTAGCCTCTTCGTGGACCGCTGTACTCTGACAGTGGAAGCTTATCAGGAAAGGCAAAGTCAATAATTACAATCTCAAAATTACTTTTGAAAGTGCACCATAAGCAACTCGAAGACTGTGAAAAACACTTACCAGAAACAACAGGCCTGGGATCAGCACAAGTGCCAAGATCACCATTGCAGAGAAAGAAACCTCCTGGGCAGATCTAGGCTCGAGGTCACCAAAACAGTCACCAAGAAACAGCAAACCTGTCCTCTCATGTGTTCCCAAGTGCCATAACATTAAGCAACAGGCTCGTAGAGCATTCTCCCGTAACATAGCAGGAGCAGCTATCTGCTGTGGTATGCACCACATTCACACCTTGCACCATGTTCCCAGCGCTGACAGGGAATGCCAGTAAGGGGTCTGGATGGCCATGGTCCCGCACACCACTGGCAGGCGCCCCCCTGGCTGCCATCCCCCACTCCTGCCCTCACAAGTGATGGCAGATGCAGTTGGTGGTGTTCCCACTGCCTGGCCGTGCTAGCACCCACCAGAGTAGTCCTGCCGACACCCTCTGGAGTAGCCCTGCTCACACTCTGTGGGGCAGCCCCACTGACACATCCTGCCACCGTATGGGGCAGCCCTGCCAACACCTTCCAAGGCAGCCCTGCAGACACCTTCTGCCATCCTATAGGGCAACCCTGCCAACATCCCCTGGAGCTGCCGTGCCACCCTATGGAACAGCGCTGCCGACACCGCCTGCCACCTTATGGGACAGCGCTGCCATTCTCCAGACTTGCCCTGCTGACATCCCCTGGGGCAGCGCTGCCAACACCTCCTGCCACCCTATGGAGAGGCTCAGCCATCCTATGGGGTAGCCCTGCCACCCTCCAAAGCTGCTCCCGCCGACATCCCCCGGGGTAGCCCTATTGACACCCCCTGGGGTAGCGCTGCCAACAACTCCTGCCGCCCTACGGGCGGCTCAGCCACCCTCCAGAGGTGACCCCGCTTACCCCCTCGGGGCAGTGCCACTCACACCCTCCGGGGCTGTCCTGCCATGCTACGGGGCAGCCTTGCCCTCCCCCTCCCATGCTCCCCCGCCACCTCGCGGAGCAGCCCCGCCGCGCCCCCCCGCCCCCGAGCCGCCCCTCGCCCCGGCCCCACCGGCAGCACCGGTCGCGGTCGCAGCAGCAGTGGCGGGCCGGGCCGGGCCGAACCGGGGCCCCGCGCAGGGCAGGCCCCACGGGATGCTCGGCTCGCGCTCCACCCCCCCGGCCCTGGACGGTGCCTCCCGCGTTACCTGCGGAGCGGAGCCGGGGCGGCCCCGGTGTCGGTGCGGGCGTCCCGGGGCTCGCGGCACCGGCGGCTCCCGCGGCTGCTTAGCAGCCAGGCGCCATTTCCCGCCCGCCGCCCGGCGGCTCCGCACGCAGGGACCCGGATGGCAGCGGCGCGCGCGCAGGCGCCGCGGGGCGGGGCGGGGAGCGGCGGGGGGGTGTGGGGAGGGGACGGTAAGGGTGGGGCGGGGTTTGAGAGGGGAGACTGGAGAGGGAGCAGGGGGAGCGCGGGATGGGGAAACAAGGGAAAGGGGCAGGGGAAGGGGAAAGGGAAGGGAAAGGAAAGAGAAAGGGGTGACGCGGGATGGGGAAGGGAAAGAGGTGGAGAAGGGAAAGGGATGGGGAAGGGAAGGGAATGGGGAAGGGAGAGGAGGACGCAGGGTGGGAGGGAGAGGAGGACGCATGCAAGGGAAGGGAGAAGGAGGGGGGGCGCGGGTTGGGGGAGGGACGAGGGGATTGGGATGGGGAAGGGGAGATGCGGGGTGGGAGAAGGGGGACACGGAGTGGGCGAGGGACGAGACTGGCCGGGCCGCTCGCCCTGAGGGGGGGGGGGCGGAAGAGGCAGGGGGGCGGTGTCGGAGGGGAAGCGGAGGCCATGAGGTGGGCGAGGGGCGAGGGTGGGGAGGGGAGAGGAGAGGTCTGAGATGCGGGTGGATGGTGAGGTGAACTCGGAGGGGAAGGGAGGGAGGCGTGAGGTGAGCAGGGGTGCTCTGAGGGGGCAAAAGCCGTTACTGGCCCGAGCGAGGGGGGCAGCGATGAGGTTACGGGGCGAGAGCTCTGAGGGGAAGGGGGGGCGCTGAGCTGGGGGATGAGGGCAGGGGGGCAGCCGTGGGGGGGAGGAGCTGTGAGATGAGGGGGGCAGCATTGAGGTGGCGGGGGGACAGCACTGAGATGAGGGCTGTGAGGTGGGGGGAGCAGCATTTATGCAGAGGGAGGAGCTGTGAGTTGAGAGCAGCATTGAGGTTGGGGGGCTGTGAGGTGGAGGGGGGTTGTGAAGTGGGAGCAGCACTGACATCGGAGCAGCACTGAGGTGGGGGGACTGTGAAGTGAGAAGGCTGAGGTGGAGGGGCTGTTAGATGGGAACAGCATTGAGGCGGAGAGCCGTGAGGTGAGGTGGCTGTGAGGTGAGGGGGGCAGCACTGAGGTGAGAGGGGGCAGCATTGCCTTGTGCTCCTCGACTGGGTGGCTCTGCTCACAGAGCTCTTCCAAGGTGCCTGTAGAGCCTTGTGTTGTTTTATTCCTTTCTCTCTCTCTTTTTTTTTTCTTTCCAGGCAGCCTCTTTCAGTGTGAAACGCTGAGGATGCTGCGTGCGTTAGCATTCGAGGGAGGGAAAGGCAGCTTGACCACCTCATGCAGTAATGTAGCGGGGGTTAGAGTTGTGATTTGGATCCTACTGGACTTGTGTATCCAACTTTTTTTTTTCCATGGGTGATCACTGTTAGACACCAAGCTTTGTAAGCAGAGTTCTTCAGTTCTCAGGTTAATATGCATTATGACATAAGGATAACTTCTCCAGGTATTGCTCAAAAGGGAGTGTTTTTACAAAAGTAGCTTAACAGCAGCCCATGCTGGCGTGTATTTTCTCTTTCTGCTACCTTTTGACTCCCTGCTTAACTTGGATCATGTTATAAAAGTCCCAACTCTCTGGTCACTTGCAATATTTATTGACTTGTTAAACCCAACCAGATCTGCTGCTGTGAAGCCAAGATTTGGTATAGAATTCTATCACAGGACTAGTATTCTTTAGCAGAAGACATTATAAAGCTAACTTAACCATGGTTTCTGAAGAGAAGAGGTAACAAATAGGCAATGGAAGCAGCTTAGTCCTTCTCCAGAACAGGTAGCCTTTCTTCTTTAGAGCATCCAAGTATTTCTAAACACACTCATTAACCATGGAACTTGAATATTTTTTGTATAATCAGTGGTGAAAAAGCATAGCGTGGACATGTTAAAACTCAGTTAGGATTATTTGTCAGTCCAGTCAGAGGAATTAGTGTGGCAGGGTGGCTTTGTGATGTCTCATAGCAAAGCCCAGAAGGACACTCACTGATACCAAGAAAGTGGGAGTTTGGAAAAATTGTAGGTGGAAATGTGGTTTCAGACCAGGTAATTAGAATGAAACTAGCTGTCAGAGGAAATCGTTTGGCACCATCCAGAGCAAGCATGTGTTTGTATGCTGGTGAGCTGTTCCGGTATCTGCAGTCAGAGGCTGTATTTCCTTTCAGGTTGGGATTTCACTTCCAGATATGGAATCCAAGGCTTCGCAGCCAGATTTGAAAGTCACGCACTGCTGGGATTCCTCTTCCATGTTTCAGGACCTACCTGCAGGGATCAGGTCATCCTGCATAATTCTGTTTCATTAGCTAAAATCCTAAATCTTGCCTTGTGGGATTTGCTTTTTCAGGGGAAAGGATTTAATTCCTGGATAATTTCGGGGAGTGGAGGGAGAGTTCCTTAAGTTTTCTCTGGAATTTCTTGCAGGCACTATGTGGCAGTTCAAGTACAGTGCTCCCAATCCAGTTTGTTTTGCCAAGGTGAAAGCAACCATGGCATGACTGAGAGACAGTTGTCATCTAAACAAAGCAATGAGTATTTGGGTTTGTATTTTTAAAATTACCTGTTTCAAGTAGTTTTTTCTTTTGCTTATCTGAAGGGAATCAGTGTTATTTAATAGGTAAACAGAACCATGTACTTGTCTTAAATGAGAAGCAGCTTCCAGGCTGTGTCTCGACGTCTGTGCTCCAATCTGTCTGTCCAGGAGCAGCTCTAGACTTACTGTTCTCACTGCTTACACTTCAGCTGACAGGGATTGGAACTCAGATGGTACTGCATCCCTCTGCAGAAACACACATTTAAATGAACCTTTATGTTTGATCTAGCACAGAGCATCACTGAAGATTGTCATCAAACAACACTCTAGGGACAGAAACACACATCCACAGGTGGGCAAGTCCCATTTTGGGAAGTATAGAGTAACCATGTTAGCAATCCCATTGCGGCTGCAGGGGATGGTGGTGGAGTTTGGTACAGGCTGCAGAATTGGAGTGTTACGGTTTCTCTGTTGGCGTGAAGTTTTTGCATAAATATCATCACCCTCTTTCTGGCTGGCTTGAAAATCCCCCAGTGTGCTCATGAATAGGCTTATATGTGTCCTCAGTGGTGTTTGTTTGGAGTGTTTTCTATTTTATTTAAACCACTGCTGTACTGGAGAAATACGGTCTCCTTAACCCTGGGGTCAGCTAGGAAGCTTTAGCTGGTTCAGAACACTGCTGTTGCCCCACAGTGACACACAGCACCCTGTTTCACATTTTCTGGTTTATTGCAGCAAGATTTTTCGATCCCATTAAATATTCTTGGTTTTCTCCTCAAAGAACGTTCCTAGGTTACTTAAACTGTGAATTAAAGTTAGCGTACTTTGGTTCCAAGTTACTTCAAGTTCCATATATATCCCAGAATAAGGATTGCAATTGATGACTAGATTTATGGCGTGTGGATATTCTCCGTAGTACGGATAAAGCAGAAGGTTGTCAGATATGGAATTTTTCAGAGATTGGTTTTGAACAGCGATGTGGATTCTGCTGTGAACTTGGGACCTCAACAACCTTACTTCAAGTAAAATAGCATTTTTTGATCCAGCTTTTCTCCAATATGCAATAAAATAGTGGTATTAAATATATTTGTATAGAAGTAAACCTTTTATACTCTCGGTTGTATCTGTTTCTTTGCCGTGGGAACATGTAAGAATGTTTTGACAGCTATTAATCAGTTTTGTTAATTCACTGTTTAGAGGATATACAGCTAGTGCCAGTGATGCACACCCTGTTCTGAGTGCTTGGCCCCTGGTACTAACAGTTCATTTGTTGCTACATGAGAAACACAGTTTTGGGGTAATAAACTGACAAGTGTTCAAATAAAACTTAGGCTCTTCTTGTGGCATCTGGAAGTTGAAGAAACCACTTCTTGCACGCTCTGTTGGGTGTGTGCAGGTCTATAAATCCCTCAGTTGCTGTAAGGTATTTGGGAAGGAGTGAGCCTGTGGCGTGGAGGGCAGTCCACACGGGGGGGTGTTTGGGCCATCCATGTGCGTGTGCTTTGAGCAGTGAACAGCGATGTGTGCAGCGATGTGTGCAGCAAAGCTCTCGTTAGTTCATGTACCACAAAGGGACAGGGAGAGACTGGGCTCCTTGTCCTCCTTCAGTACTTGTGTGGCTTCTGGAGGGTCATACATTGAATTGGGGGGGCAGATTTAATCACAGAATCATAAAATGCCAGATTGGAAAGGACCTTGGGGCTCATCTGGTCCAACTTTTTAGGTGATCTATAGTTTAAATAAGATAACAAACCTGATTCTGCAGAGGTCTGTGTATATCAATGTTAAACTGAAGCAGGAGTGCACGATGAGGTGTTTCCCAGGCAAATCCTGCTGTGATTCACTGAAAATATTTAATGCTCTGTTGCAAAATACTGGCTTACAGCAGAGCTTTTGTTCTGCAGGCTTAGGGTGTTTCACTGTTAATGATTTTATCTGTGTGAAAATGTACAATGATAACATTTAATAAAACACAGACAGCAGTGGTTACTGAGTATCTGATTACATCTCGTCACTTGAGTCTTCAAAGTATTTGAGGCAGAGTGCTCTTTGCAGCTACTAAAATTCTGGAAGATTTTGCATTGTTTCACACAGAGCTGTTTTTTACCTTTTGGTGAGACACTACCACCAGTTTGATTGATTTTCCTGATGTTTAAACTAAACCAGGTTCATCAGCGTGTCTTGGCTTGAGCGGGGTCCGTGCAGCTCTGAGAAAGCCTTGGCAAAGCCTGGTTACTGCATATGTACAGAACTGGACCACTGGGACTAGAATAAATGGAGTGGTTCCTGTGACCAGTGGCACCTGCATTTCTCACACTTGTTGAAGTCATCCATCGGCAGCCAAGCCTTCAGCTCACTGCTCATTGTTTTCCTTCTGCTCCTCACCCAGGCACTGGAATTTGTGTAGTCGTGGTTGTGCTGAGGTTTTTCCCACTAAAAAGGATAACCAACCCTCTCATTTCACACTTCCTTGGTCTGAAGACTGGATCAAATAATCTGAAGAGGAAAACTTTGTCTCCGTCTCTTTTTGGGAGGGAGAGAGAGAAAGGAACATTGAAGCAAGGAGGAGAGGAGGGAGGAAAACAACGCTGGTGGAGAGAACGTTAAGTGAATTCAGGTTAGGTTTTTTTCCCCCCCTCGAGAAGCTGAATTTTTACCAGCTTCAGATTTCACGGGTGTTTCCAAGGTATAAGGGAGCACTCATATTTTAAACTGAAACACAGATTTATTCTCTGATTTTTCCACAATTAATTGATTTGAGCTGTCGGTATTGGAGGAACAGTTAGTTGCATAAGCTTTGAAAATTCAGATCCCATTTGTATGCTAATGTCTCTTCAAGTCACATTTCTTTTCAGGGCTGGGCATAAAAACAAAAGTACTGCAATCACTTGCTGATAAAAAATGACTTAGGAATATGTATTTTCTCAGTTTAACCTTGGGCAAAATATTTTTGGCATCACAGCATTCATTTACATGGACTTGCATTCACTTTTAAAGTGCAGCCTCTTGTAATTGGGGCTTTTACAGTTTGGTTACTTATGCAAAGTGCAGAGGGGTGTTGGTCTTTTGTACACATTTTGCATTTGAAATCTTTAGGAAATAGGGCAATTGCAAGAATTTTCTTGGTCTTTGATATGGTATCAGCTCTCATCCTTGAGGAATTCCGTGTTTTCTTGAACCTCCTCACACAGTCCTTAGATGTTTATTAGTTTATACCTGTACTGTGCTTTGAAGCTGTACAGTGGTGTTATTCCCTGTTTCAGTGGATGCAGAGAATTCACAGGACACTCAAAGCCACTCATCCAAGAACCCTGCTGCTACAATCTGTACTGTATTTATTTTTACCCCTTTATTCTATGGGATCTGAACTGTGGAGTCCGCGCCTGGTCCCCAGACAGGGTGGACAACCCCTGCCCCAGTACCCGCACACCAAGTGCGGGACGATTCTGCTCCTGCCGTGGCGTATGGAGCTCTGTACCTGGACAGCACACCAGAGGGAAGAGGGACCAATGCACAGCTTATAGAGCAGAAGTTTACAACCTTTGTTGCAGTAATTACAGTCAGTAATCATGGCTCTTCACACTCAAATTGGGTCAAAAACATTGTCTTGTGTATTCTAAAATAGCAAAATCTGTGCCTTTTGCCAGGTGAGATCTCCAAGCTTTCCTTTTTTTTAAAAGCTATTTGAGCTGTTATCCCTGAGTTTTCTGGTGGGGTTGGAGACCTTGGTGTTGGCTGAGCACAGCAAGGAGGGAGTGGTTAATGATGCTGAGAGCTCTGGCTCCGGTCACAGGAGGGTTTGGAGGTGCTGAGCCATGCTGTCCTCTGTCAGGGGAAACGCTGGTGGGAGTGATGAAGAACTGGAGGCAGAGGGGGAGATCTAGGAGTACCAGCAAAGGTCCTTTTTACACCAAACGTACCATTTCTTCAGCCTTGTAAAAATGAAATGGTTTTCACCGTTTGGAATACACAATATGTCTAAGAAGGAATGGAGCAGTTGGCCCAATGTGTCACCAGTCAATACAAGTTGCTGAGATGTAGATTGGGAAAATCCTGAGAGTAAGCAGACTTTTCACATTGCTTTTGTATTGCGCTTTCCCTCTTCAATGGTGAGACAGCAGGAAGCCTGCTTTGCAATAAAGATATTTAACCTGGTCTGGTGTGCGCTGGCAGGGCTGTGAGAGGGGGAGCTGTTTCTCTTCAGGGATGCACAGAGTACTTGAAGGGAGAAGAAAGAACTGATTGGGAAACATTCTAGGAAAAATGGACAACCAAAATCGGATCCAGTGGAAGGTGTCCCTGCTCACTGCGGGGAGGTTGGACTAGATGACCCTCATGGTTCCTTTTAACCCAAATCATTCTACGATTCTATGAAATCATTTCATTGTTATGGTACAGTGAGAACCAAGCATGCTCCGTCCTGCTCTCCACTGGTGTCTTTTCATAGCCTTTTCTTTTCTTTTTCCTACCAGTTTAAATATGTGTGTTGAGGTTTAGCCACCCTGGCCTCAGGAAGGGCACTGTGCCTGGCTGGCAAAAGCAATTACCAATCAGTAAATCCAGTCTGAATTCAGGTTTAAATGCTGGCTTTTTCACGCCTTGGAGTCAGGCTGTGGTGAGAGGGAGGTGCTCGTCTTTACCACATTTACAAATGTTCTTACCACACCAAGCACCTGGGAATGCAGAATTGTGAGGTGAGGTGAAGCTCTTGAAAGTGTGAAAGGGAACAGGATGAAGAGATAGGAAAAGCTCTGCTGGTCCTGTTGACTTCCCCTTTAGAGGGACCTCTCAAGGGGTGCATCCCTGCGTATATTAAAGGTTATTTGTAAGATGAGCCTTACAAGCAGAGTCTGCTGGACTGCATGCTGCTGTAGCTGCCTGGATGTTTTGTTCAGAAGACCTGGGCTGGGCTGACACGTGAAGACCTTTTGTTTGATCTGCCTGGTAAACCAGTTTTGTGGCAGCCAGAGCCGGGTTTATTTTGTAGTTGCTGGTGGCTGCAGGGAGCAGATGCTGAAGCAGCTCGTGCTCTGCAATGTGTCAGCGTTCTGTGTGCTGCTATTGCCATGGAAACTGGTATTGGTTTAGGAATGGCACCAGGATTTAAAAACTGCATTTTGGAGAACAGACCCAAGGTGGGTTGGTCATGGTTACTGATCAGTGCTTGGCAGTGCTGCTGAGCAGAGCCTGCCTGGGGCTGTAGGGGAGTCACAGGGATCGGCAGATCAGGCAGGAATATTTTGATCTTTAAAAAGTAAGCACATGTTGGGTAGAACTTTGCTAGAAAAGATGAGTTCATTGCATTGTGTTCAGCACGCTCCTCTGCATACCTGGAGGTGATCGCGGTTATCACTTCCCCAGGCCTCTTACTTCCTCAAAAGAGGTGGAACCTGCACTGAGTGAGAAGGACGTGTTGCAGCTCTTTGCCCAAGTACAGTTCTTACAAAAATATTGAGTGGCTCATGGAACACTGAGCTCTGATTTGTGAGTCTGCAATCTTCAGCAGCACGGGAAATGTTTAGGGGCCACTTTGTTTGCCTGTGGAGACACTTGCTTAAGAAACAGCCTGCTCAGCCCAAGTCACGGCTCCAGTTCAGCCTCACTACAGCATTAAATAGGGATAAACTTGCAGGATTGTTGCTTTCTGGGATAGTACAAAGAACAGATCTCACACAAAGCTGGGGACAAGGAGCTTCAGGAGTTCCTGAAAAGTGAAGATGCCTATTTGTTCTGCACCTTCAGCTGGATTACTTGAACATTTATTTTCCAGTGCGAGCAGTGGTTGAGTGCCAGTGTGACTCAGACTGATCTGGAGCAGTGGTTCCCAGTGGTGCAGGGTTCTGGGAAGTGAGACATGGAGTGATGGAAGCGGCCAGGTCCTTGGTAGAGGTTGGAGCAGGCAGCTAAGCGGAGCATGGCGCATCAGACTGGGCAGGGCTGAGGGAAGCACCTGCTGCAGCCCTGAAGGGAGAAGGAGGGGGGTCCTGAGGCACAGCAGGAATAAGACAGGTGCACGGGACTGACCAGCAACAGGGAGCCACGTGTGCACAGGAGAGGGCTCAGGAAACGGAGTCACCTCCAAACAAATAATGAGGAATGCTGCTCTGAAAATGTGGCAGTTTCCCAAGGGAACATGGACCTTTTTTTCTTACTAATGTGGAATTTGACAGAACAATTCCCCTCAGAAATAGAATTATTTAAACATTGGATCACTGCATGATGAAGAGTGACCTCAGTGAGAGTCCTTAAGAGGGCACCCATCAAGCTCGCACTGTGTCTGTCCAGGCTGCATGTGGGTCAAGTATCTTCCAAACCACAGACGCAAAGCAAGGCTGTGGTTCCTGCTGGCTGAGTCTCCTGGTGCTTTCCAAAGCACGGGTAGCGTTTGCCCGTTGTCAGAGCCTTCCTGGGAGCGTGAGTGCAGCCGAGATGCCAGCCAAACCGGTGAGGACATTCTCTTCAGGGTAGACACTCCTGACTCCCCTTCAGAACTCGGTGTTCCCCTTCCTTGGCTGGTGATGAACAAGCCATACACCTGTGAGTATGTGTTTCTCATGGAATGGCACAGAAACCCACAGGACGCTAAGTGAGTCCCAGCAACCACCTGGGCTGGGTTTTGCCATGTTACCATCTCCTATATGGAGTATGAAAACCTTCTTTCTCATCTTGCCTTTACAGTTCTAATCTGTAAGGTGGGTGCAGGCGTTGGGATGTTTCCTGGGAAGGGCAATGCACAGCCCCCATCACCACCATGGGCACAGGCCAGGCCGTTTGCTGCAGATACGCAGCTGGTGCCATTCCCTGAACTAAGCTGGACTCTCACTGGGCACAGCACTGGCTTTCCATGGGCTCTTCCAGGTTAACCCCTGCCAGTTAAAGGGTGATGGTTTAGTGAGACACTGAGCGCTAGGGCGAACACTGTTCTCATTTTTACTATTTTTAGACCTAAAGAATCTCAACATGGGGCTCTCTGACACATAAAGTAAGAGACAGCCAGTGCCACGCAAGAAAACAAGTTACACTTAACAAGGAATTGGTTATGCATGTAATAGTTATCATAAGACTACAGTTGTAACAACTCACCTGTTTCCCAACATCAGTCATCTAATGAGTTGTGCAGAAGTGCCAGGTAAAGTCATTCTGTATTGCAGACAGGAGTAACCAGGTGACAGGGAGAAGCAGGATGAACAGAAGCCCAACATGGAACCCTTCCTGTACCCTGAGCAGCTCACTCAGGATGGTAAAACCCACTCAAATGGTCCCTGTGCACAACAGAGCATCTGCTTTTGGTATAGGAGGGGCTTTCTTGGTCTGTTGTCCCCAAAATGCCACATCTGTATAGATTCAAAGAAGTAATGTGAAATGGTTTTGTGTTCTGGAAGACAAGAACCTAAAAGATGGTGATGCACATCCTCATGACGTTAACTGTGAGAGCAGGGTAACAACCAGCTGGGTTCAGGGACATTCACAGGATCCATAGAAAACTGATGGGGGTGTGGACATGGCCCCAGGCCTGAGCATGCGTTCCTCCTGCAGACCAGGCTCAGTTATTTCAGACAACACTGTCAACCTCGGGGCAGGAGCAGACACGCAGGCATTCAGCAAAGGGCAGCTCGCTCATCACACACTTCACCTCCCATTCCTCCTCGGTAACCTGTGTGTGACCAAAAGTGAGGTCCCCATCCCACCACTGCCCCCCGAGCCAGCCGTTCCAGAACAGCTCCAACTGTTGCCAGTAGGCCAAACCACTTCCACTGCCATGAGAGCCTCAGCTCCTCCAAGTTTTAAAAGTCAGGAGAAAAAAAAAAGCCACATACCTTAAACAACTTAATTTATTAGAACCCATAAACGTAGCTTTCATTAGAAGAATCAAGTTAACACCTAATTCAGGGTGAAATTACATTTTAAGACAAACAAAATTCCTGCACTGTTTACATACAGCATGTATTGAAGTCTGATACCCTGCGAGGAGTGGTACGAGTTCGTACTCATGGCATGGTGTTAGTATGGGATCTAATTCAGGGCAGGTTCAGCATCTTATTGCCAATGGAAAGTACATCACACCATGCAAAGGGCTGCTCCCTGCCTGTCTCCCACAAGTGTGGAATGAAAAGCTCAAACCAAAGAAACCTTGAGATGCATCATCAGGATCTGACATTTGTATTCCTTGTCTATTTAAGACAGATTGGTAGAAGATCCCTGCAGCCAAAAATCCCACTGAGCTGTGTGGCCACTGAAATGCGTTAAAGAGGAAATGTATTGAAAAGGGGCCCTACATGGGCATCGAGCAAACCTCAGTGGTTCCTTCAGGTTGGAGACGAAGCACCATCACCCGTGGCACAGATCCTGTGGTTTCTTGTTGCAGCAGCCCTTCTGGAGGTGCAGGCTGAGTTCATAAACCTCCGTTTCTACTACTGCAGAGCAACAGAATCGTCTCCGTCAAATTCAGAAAGGCTTAAACACAGAACAAAATGCATCCAACTGACTACCCTTCCAACAGTGGAACCAGAAGGTGAAACGTGGCTGGTGCTGAGTGCCATAGTGGGGTGCTGAGCTGTAAATCAATGTGAGTGGCTGTGACACAGGATGGATGTGCTTGAGATGGCAGAACAGTGCGCACAACTGTGCACCGTATGTCCTGGGGGAGGAAGGCTCCGACAGAGCTGATGGGGCTCGGTTGTTCTGCACACACACTTGCTCTCTTTAACACAGACAGATTCCCTACGAGCTGCCCCAAATTATTCCTCTTGCCTTTGAAAATCAGCTGAAATACAGCACTCCTTCAGGAAGTATGAAATCACTAACATCCTAATATTCCCGCTGTCCAGCTCCGACTCTGGATGTGGTCCCTGGATACACAGATTCAAACAGGTTGTTCTTCAGGAGCCCACCCCAGAATTACCTCCATTCCAGGGAGGAAGGAGTAATGTTTTAAACAGTTTTCATTCTCAACCAAGAGCTCACCTCGAAATACAGAAGCACAGCACTTGTGAGCAAAGCAGGGTGCATTTGCTCGGATAGGGGTGACTGTAGAAAAGGAGTCCGTGGGCTGTACATCATCTCCTCGGTGCGTTTGTCCCGTGAGATACAAACTGTACAATTTCTCCAGTTTACAAAGTTTGCTAACGGCATATAGTATCAGGTCTAGGTGTCGAGATTATTACAGTAAACTACAGTCCCAGTAACTGGTGGACATACCGGCAGCGCCGGGGCTGTGGTACAATTTGCCATTGTACAGCTATCTACACCTGTACAGAACCGCCTGCTGTCTCGCAGCTCACTCAGCACGGTTTGTTATCAGCTTCCTTTTAAGTAAGAAACACTGAAGTGAAAATGGTTCAGTTTTGCAGCACTTTGAGTCGAGGCCTCTTCTCATCCATGTTTTCTGTGCGATCCCAGCCTTACAGGACGCCGTCGCTGAAGCGTGGCTTGCCATAATCCACCAGGTCATTTTGCAGATCTCTTTCTTCATCATCTGCAATTAAAATAGTCAGATCAAACCTGATGTGACACTGATGAAACAAATATTTACACGCGCTTCCCCAGCACATGCTGCTAATCCAGAGATCTGCATGGAGCTGCCTCACTGGGATATGGGAGTGAACTTGTGGGCAAGAATCCTGCTGCCAGCGCTCCAAGAGTTGGATCTTGTGAAGAACAGGGACCTCATGCTATTGAACAGCTTTAGCTTTCCTGCACCTGTATTTTGTGGATTCTCAATCTGGGGATTCAGAACAGGTTCGACACTCCCACTGACACCCAACTGCAAAGTCAGCTACTTCGCAAAGTGATGTCGCCTTTTTAACCCATTCTGGAGTTATGTTGTAAGACTTTACAAGAGGGCAGGCACCTCGTGGGGTGAGCACAGAGATGTTGCCATGACCCCCACCATATGAAGGGGATACCTTTTCTGCCTAGTTCTCAGGTTTGGAAAACAATCCCTCCCATACAGAGTCACCATGGCACAGCTCCTAGTAGTGGGATTTACACTACTTGCTGGGATTGACTTTGCTGGCAAGGTTTTAAGTACTGCCATCTCCTATCTCAGACTTGTGGGGAACATTTGAAGAGAGACTTTTAACAATGTAAAAGGCAGCTCCCAGCCTTTTCCACCTCCAATCAATGGAAATCCCTGCTCACTCTCCCAGCACTACTGATGAGCAAACATTTGTCATTTTCATCCTACTCTCCATGACTGAAACAAACCCTCCAGCCAGCCTCCTGCATCACATGCAGCCCCACAACTGATGCTGTGGCCACCGCAGGAGCGCCTCATGCCTTGGTTTGGGTCACCTTTAACAACAGATTCACAGTTCTGTCCTTGACTGGAAGATGGAAATGTTTCACCTCGTCTATCAGATCCAGAATGACTGTGCTCTCCACCACTCTGTTCTGCTTCCCAACTTTTACTCCTTGGGGTCTGGTTCTTGAGCATCATGAAAAATCCCAAAATCAAACCCCTGGTGCATCCTTAGTAAAACCATTCACTGTAGCACGCAAAAAAAAAAATCCAGAAAATGCACTTTCAGTAGTTTTTTTTTCAAGTGATGTTTTAAAATACAAATATTCTGCATCCTCCCTGCCATAACTCAGCTCCCTCCTGTGCAGCTCCCAGCTCTCCTCCCTCAATCAATGAGGAAGCCCTAAAACCTCAGCTTGTTTAAGTTCCTAAGCTTTTGCTGCATTTCAAGCTGTGTTCCTCAATATTCAGGAAGTGCCTTGTTCACAGGAATTGAAAGCAGGTTTAAGTTTCCTCAGTCTGTGAGGAGCCTATCAGCTCCCTGGGGCTCTTCCACTCCTTACAACAAGGATTCCCAGCCGGTGTCTGACAGGATCCACCCAAACAGCCAAAGCCTGGAGCTAATCTACACAGCACGTGCTCTTGCTTGGTGAGAAACTGCAAATAGAGCACGTGAACATCCCTGATTTACAGAGCTCTCACCAGCCACCTCAGGAATGGATTTGAGGTAGTAAAGCCAACGACTTTCATCCATCCCCTGGTATTTCAAAGGGGAGGGTTGGAAGGAGGCAGCCTGGTGGGATACAGATGTTTGTGTGAGCTCATCCCCAGGCTGGTGGATTTTCCTCTGGCAACTTCAATCTAAGGCCCCCACATTTCCAGTGGGAACAGAACAACATGTTTAATCACACTGCTTTGTTTGCAAGTGCCACATGCTTTGTTTGAGCCCGATGCAAAGCCATGTGATGTTTTCTAAGATTTTAGACAGAAATTCTTTTTTTTTTTCCTCCCTAAACAACCATAACCACCGTCTCTCCACACCCCCGCAGCACTACCCTGTCTCCTGAAGCAACACCATTTCTGAAATGCTGCTTCTGGAAGTGCCACTTGCCACACGGTGTGACTTACACCTCGAACCCAGTCAAGGAGTTAATTATGAAACCTAGCAAAGGGCTTGGAAAATCGAGTCTGAGGCAGCAACATGCACTGCTCAGGCTCTTCTTCCAAAAGTCACTCTTCAATCTTCACTACCAGACACTAGACTCACTGTATCCAAACTGAGGGGCTGATGAGAAAGGAGGTTTTCACCAAGTCCAGAACTAAAGCCACAATAGCAGGGAGCTGACTGGTATCACATCTTAACAGTCAACGCTTTCCTGAGGCCACTCTCAGTCAAAGCTCCTGTTTTGTCACATTGTCCTTACACACCAAGTTACATTAGCACAATCTCCATGGTTTCTAACAATTTCTCACCACTTATTGCTTTATCAGACCCACCTCTTCCTAGTGGCACGCAGGAACACGGTTCCCATGACCGAAGATGCTTTACAGCACACACACCATTGGCTCTTGTTCCCTAATGCCCTTCGTTTCCCTGTAAAAGGCACCACAGCCATGTAGTTGTGCCCAGCATGGACCTAGCAACGTGGCCTTGGGTGAAACGTGTCACGAGCTGTATTCAGAGGTCCAGTTAAGGGACAATGGTGCTGGGGAGCTTGGCATCACCCACCGCTTAACAAGGGGAACTCAGCACAGCAAGGATACAGAGCTGTTGAAGCGAGTCCAGAGGAGGTCACGGGGATGATCCAAGGACTGGAGCACCTCCCATACCAGGAGAGGCTGAGAGAGTTGGGGTTGTTCAGCCTTGAGAAGAGAAGGCTCCAGGGAGACCTTAGAGCAGCCTTCCAGTACTGAAAGGGGCTGCAGGAAAGCTGGGGAGGGACTCTTGATGAGGGAGTGCAGGGATAGCAAAGGGGGAATGGTTTTTAGCTTAAAGAGGGGAGATTGGCTATTAGGAAGAAATGTTTTGCTGTGAGAGTGGGGAGTCACTGGCACAGGTTGTCCAGAGAGGTTGTTACTGCCCCATCCCTGGAGACATTCCAGGTCAGGTTGGATGGGGCTCTGAGCAACCTGATCTGGTTAAAGATACCCCTGCCTCTGCAGGGAGGTTGGACTTCCAGCCCAAAGCATTCCATGATTCTAAATGAAAACCATGACAAACCCAGCCTGCAGAACTGCTGGGGTTTGCAGAGCAGAGCGCTCACACCAGCATGCAGGAAGTACCAGGCCTTCCTTCCCATGATAAGGGGATCACTGTTAGAAGCGAGTCTCCTCTCCCACAGCAGCACTGTATGTACTGTGGTACTTTGGAACCTTCATTTTCAAGCCACCTTGTACCAGCAAACTGCAACCCCACAATCATCACTCAAGAGGTCAGATATCAGAACCCATGGTGACTAAAATCCACAGTTACAGGTCTGAGCAGAAGCATAAGGCAACGGCCGCATCTTCCAGAGCAGTGGAGTTTTCATTTTCACCAATAAGGTAATTAATTGCTCAGGACTCTCATCCACTCTTTTCTTTTGCTTGCTCATGGATTTCAAACTACCAGCCCAGCCACAAAGCGCTTACACTGCACAGTTAGAAGTCTGCCCACAGAAATCAGCTGGTTTTTATTGGCTGTTCCCATTAATTATGCTTGGGTACCAATTAAATACATCTGAAAACTTACCAGCTAAAAACCTTGCATTATGAAAGTCACAATCAGGGGGCCCACAGGGCTTCAATTGTCGTGTCCCCCCCTCCCTTTATTTTACCCTTTCCTGAACTGGCAATACTTTACACATTCCCACAAACATTTCCACCTTATGGACATGCAAGCCCTTCAGAAAGCATCATCACACAGCCATATGGAGAAGCGGGGACAAGGTGCTGGGATACCAGGCAGGCAGCAGGGAGGCAAGGCAGCACGAGGCATGCAGAGCAGGAGGGGGACATGCACACACGGGACGAGGATGGCCCCAGGCTCACGGGTGCGCAAGTTTGGTTAGCAAGGAAAGCAGGCGTCTGTTGAATCTGTGTACAACGTACGGCAATGACACTTTGCATGGCTGAGGCCTCACTGCAGGCTGCCTCGAGGCAGGGGGACAAAACCAGTAGCCAAAACCACTACGCTTCTGTGTTTTGACATTACTAAAGCAATGTCAGAGACCACCCCCAGCTGGCCAGATTCCATATTTGGGGGTTTGGAAATTGGAAGTGTCTAGATATTTCTAGCAGAAACTGCATACCTGACTGGGACAAGGTATCCAGATCCTCTCTGAGAACTGCTGTGACTTCGATCTCAAATGGAAAGCAACACTGAATTTTAGATACTGTTTAAACCTTATTTATCCTGTATTAGAAATTTGTGAACAGCTAAAACCAGCGAGGCTTTACACAAATTCAACAAGGGAACTCGGCGTGGATTTTATTACAATGGGATGGAGATAAGGCCCAAGCTCACCTTGGACGTCTTCTTCTCCACCATCACCATCCTCTTCCTCATTGTAAGCCAGCTCAGCCTGTTTGTCTGCCTCGTACTCACCCACGTTACCATCATCCCCATTATAATCTGCCAGCTTAGAGCCCTGCTGCGGATCAACAGGGGATTCATTCTCATCAAAGAATCGGCCTGCGAAGTAGGCAAAGGATTAAGTCAGAAGCAGAGAGGAAAGAAACAGGCAGATTCCAACTGAAAGCTGACGGCAGGTTAGGACAGTGGGGTTTGTGTAGGGGTTTCAGCTGGAGGAGAAAGGGGAGAGAAGGGAGAGGGCTTGGGAAGAACAAGAACAGCTCCTGGTAAAAAGGGCACACTCGTCACTCAGCACTCAGATCTTGTGAATTCTGGTTGCTTTCACCTTCTCTCTGTGGAGAGGACTGCTGGGGAAGCACCCGAACAAAAAAACTCTCTCTCCAACTACCCACAAACACTCAAAAATGAAAAGTTCCTTAAAATGCTGACGAGTGTTCAGTGGAATTTTGTGTATCTGGAGCTTTTCCTGAGGATGGGCAGTTTCCTACACACGTTGCTGATGTCGTACGCAGTGATGTCTGCAGAGCATGCACCGTCCTGGGCAGAACCCAGCACAGGTCTGCCCTGTGTCTCCCAGCTCATTGTAACTACCTTGTTAATTTGTGTTTTTGCTCTGGTTTCCTATTAAGCTTTAACAGTTTTCACAATGATCTGATTCCCATATTTCTGTCTCCCAAAGAACCAAGACTAGTTGCAGATTCTCAACCAATGCCCAAGAGAAAAAAGAATTAGCCGGAGCTGGGACAGGACGGGAACAGCAGCCAAGCACACGCGGAAAGATTAATGGTATCATGTCACGTTTGGAATTGGTACTTAATGGGATCCCAGGGGATCTGGTCAGGTCCAGTGCAGTTCAGTCTGCTTGCCCAGGGCTTAACGAACACAGCACTAAATCTGCAGTGGATGCGAGTCTGGAAGGATTAGGTATAAATGAAAAAATAGGATTAAAGTGTGATATAATCTCTCCAGACTGGGAATGGGCTGAGGGAAAAGCCTGTGAGGCAGAGGAGAAGTGACTCACCCTTAAGCAATTAAACAGAGAATTAACACTGAAGAATGGGATCTCAATTTTAGGATTAAAAAGGAGGCTAGGGTTACAATGGGCAGGTATAAATTGAAATTATTTTTCAAAACACTGAAAACGATGGCATGTTGCAGCATATATTGAAATTCTGCATCTTTGTATTGATTCTGTATCAAACCTAGGACATAGACAATATCCCAGCGTTTGTCTGGGTTGGGAAGGGAATCACATCTAGGGCAGCTCAAACACAGACACAGACATTCCCCGGTATTGTCATAACATGGGCAGGAAGAAACTATGACCTGGTTAGGAATCACAAGCTTAATGTATTATTCATTCTCTGTTCATCCCTAACCAAGCAATCCTTGCTATTCCTGTTTATGCTCCTGGGTTCTGCCTCCTATACAGAAAGCAGAGAGAACTGTACAATCTACACGTGTTAAATATGAAGCAAGATATGAAAACACAACAAATACACAACTTGAGGCAGCAAACCCAAGCCTGTAGATATACCAGGTTAAACATCAGAGGAGGCACTAGGGAAGAGCCAGCCCATTCCGGCCTGTGGGCCAGAGCCAGCAAGCAGCACAGCCCTGGCGAGCTTGGGTCTTGGCACAGCCTCAGGACACGGCTGCTTTCTTGCTACAGATGCTCCGTTCTGCTCTCAGTGCTCGGGATTCCAGCTGAATCTGCTTCCAGTGAAGGGAGGAAAGACTGGGCACTCAAACCTCACCAGTAGCCGCCCAGGCCAGGCAGGACAGCAGCTCAGCTGCCTGTGTGCGCAGAGCCAGGCACACCAAAAGTGTCGGCAGTAGATGGCTTTCTCACCCATCACCAGAAAATCACCACACTGAACACAAGGGATGTGTAACGGTCCCAGGCCACCAAGACTTTCACAAGCACCAGGAGTTGCTGGTAGCTGGATCCACTAGCACACCATTTCTTTCCACGGCAGACATGGCCTGGAACCCTGATGGCCTGGTTGCTCTCAAGTCCCTCCAAACATGAGTCAGTGTTGGTAACACAGGCATGACAAGGACTAGCTGTTTGAGGTACAGTGGAATGTGTTGTCGTGAAGCACAAGAGGTGAGCAAGAACACAGGTTGCCCCTGAGGCTGTCACTGATGCTAAACCTGCAGGTAAGGTTTGTTGAAATGCACTCTGGATACATGAGATGATACTGAAAGCTGGATCCTCTCAGCCACCCTGCTCTGGGCAGCTGTCCCCAGCACAGTCAAGGACCCATCTGAGCAGCAGCATGAGTGCAGGTTTGCTGTGCCCATCCAGGGTGCCCAGCACAACCACAGATACTGCTGCAGCCCCTTTCAGGTCCTGCTGCTTTGGAAACCCAACGGCCACAACACCCCCATCTCTGTACCCAGTGTCAAAGTTACTTTTTAAATCCATGCTATCAAAACAAAAAAGGAAAACATCTTTTGGGACGAAGCACCTTCAATAAACTGAATAGTTCTGCACAGCTCCGGACACACAGAGTAGAAGGAAAGCTTGCACAGGTTGCAGATCAGTTCTGAAGAGACCCATCCCCACTTCATCAGGAAAATTCATGACATTAAAATAATGGAAGCCTTTGCTAAAGATCTGTTTCTTAACAAAACAACCAACCCATACCAAACCCAGTAGAACAGTGAACTGACGATCACTCCCTCTCTGCAACCCTGGTCTTTCCCTAGCTTTTTTCCCCTCAAACCAAACTCCCTCTCCTCTGCATTCCTTCCAGCTTTGCATCATGGTTTGCTGACATATAAAGCCAGAGGACAGCTTCACAAGCACTGGGTAAAACAGAGTGACTCCATCTTAACTGACCTTAGAAGACTCTCACTCCAAACATCTGCTAGTGACCAATACCTGCCACTGACCACATTGGTTCTGACTGAACTGCTCTCCTGCTATGATATAATTCTCCATTCTTGATCGTGCACTACTTTTATGCTCACAGACTGCTATGATGCTGAACCCACATCTCCCACTTCCTTTACCATCCAGCATTCTGAGCACCCAACAATGCCAAGCAAAGGATGCACCTTTGCACACCTCACAACGCTCTTCAACTAAAACTCTGACTGAGACCTATGCCTGGAATATTCTGTTCTTCAACTTGTGCTTGTTATTCCTGCCCAGCCCTCCATCAATCTGCCTGCAACAAGGTCTCATTCCTAATTTCACTGTGTCAGCTTGAGGCAGAGGTGCAGCTCAAACCCAGGAGCAGGCAGGCAGCCATGAATACATTCCCAAGATCTCATCCTCTCTGCCTGTTGAGCCTCGGCATGCAACCCTCATCACACACCATCAACAGAGGCTGGATCTGCTCCCATCTGAAGACCTCTTCCTTGAGCAGGCATGAAAGAGAGGGCTTCTGGAAACTTCTTCACGCAGAAAAACAACACTTCTGACCACTGCACACGTAGCACCACAAAGAGCCGCTGTGTGAGTGCTGAATTCTTACAATATTGCCCAAAACACTGCATTGAAATTGAGGAATTAAGTGTGATGCACGTATCAAAGATCTCAATCTATATTTCTAGTAATTTCAAAAAGCATTTTCAATTCGTGTAAGTAAATAATTCTTTAAATGACTGAATATATCTATGAAAAACTAAATAAATCTATTAATTTATCTACTAAATTATAGTAAGGTCTCTCTTTTCCACAGTAACTGACTCCATTTCTTTGCAGGCTTACTCTCAGGAGTGCCCCCATTGTACTGGCTCCTATTTTCCAAACAGGCACCACAACTGACAAAATGAAGTGATTTTCTTAATATATTGAAGTATTTGATACTGGCCAACTTACTTTGCTTCATCTTCTGCAAGTCGCTAAGTCTGCTCTTAGGAATTTTTATATGGTCTGTCTCAATTTTGTGTTCTTTCTGATTTTCCATGTTTTCTTCAAAATTTAAGCGCTGGAGAGAATTTGGAGGGATCTGCTTTGCAACATCTGCATTTCCATCATTGTCGCTGTGCAAACCTACAGGACAAGAAAGCAGGTTTGTTTCTCACATGGTTCAAAAAGGCTATAAAGCTACTGCAAAAGATAACTCATCATATCTCAATATGTAATCAATCCTGTCATTACCTTCTCAGCTGATTTTCTGTATGTATTTAAGTGCCTGATGAAGCCTAAAACAACAACATGCTGATATATTTTGGTATCCTTGTGCTGATTCTGCTTTTCCAATCTACTAAGCATCATTTATTGTTTCAAGAGCTATGATCCGTGGAGAAGGTTGCAGGAGGTCACAGGAGTTACGCTAAAAATAACGCGCATAGTCTCAGGACTGCATAACCAAAGAACATAGAAACCCCCTTGAAATTCCTCTCAACCTTCCACTGAAACTCTGAACGTGATGCAGCTTCTCACTCACTCTTTTGTTTTCTCATTAATGAAGCCAAAAGGCAGGACCACCTCAGAACACGAGAAAGAAATGACCTATTGAAAAGATGTGACATTTGGAAACAAAATTTAAATGTGTATACAGGCGCTAAGCTCCCTAATTTTGTTTCTCTAACCCACTTACACATCTACTGCAAGAGGGAAGAAACTGAGAAATACTTCTGCTGCCCTTTTTTTCCCCTAAAAGAACCAATAACGGGCATAACAAAAAAATTTGAAGCTGTTTGGTCAAGTCACAAATGATAACAAGTATATTCTATTTGATATTTCTAGCAGAACAGCATTTAAACATGCCACTAACAGCACAGATATAAAGTAATGTTCTTTGACACCAAAGCAAAGTGACTTTATCCATGAGCACTAAGTCTCAGTATATTTTCTATGGATTTGTGTCCTTTCTAACTCCAATTCCTCTAAAACTTTTCTCTGTCCAGTGGAAAAATCTTGAAGCACTTAATCTTTGAAACTTCCAAGTCTCAAATTCGGCTGAAGATGGTCAAAAGGCCCAGAAACTACCGGGTAGGGGATAAAAAGTGATGGTGCAGCCAGGGGTCTCAGTGTGGGAGGCCAGACTGACACCAGATGCAGAAATCTGTCACTGTTTGTAACCACAAACCCCAACAGGGCTGCCCATGCTCATCTAACACCGGTGACAGGGCAGCAGATCCTCAAGGGTGAGTTTCCTACAAAATGCACGCTTGTCAACTGCTGATAGGGACTTTACCTGGTGCCAGGTTTGGGGCTTGGGGCTTTTCAGTTGGAAGATTTACAACAGGCTGATGAGCGTCACTTTTGGGAGCTGAAATAAGTGGCTTCTTTAAAGCTAAAATAAAACACATGGACAAAAGCGTGAACATGAAATGAACAGATACCATATCCCAGGTCTTCCTCTAACAAGCCTGTAAAGGTTTTGGTTTTGTTGTTTTCTTGTTTTTAACCCAGATATGAAAACATGAAGTACAAGATCCCAGGGGAAAAAAAGAACTGTGAGGAGCATTTGGTTCTGAGAATTCAACCCCCTAAAGCACAGTAAAGCTCTTACACCCCACTCGAATGTTATTACAATAGACAAATTGTAAAACTTTGCATTCTCTATGAGTACACGGCATTCAAACAGAATATTTTCAGCACCAAGAACACAAATGGGAAAGTATTAGAATATTTCTCCTTACCAGTGGGAGTGTCTTCAGCTTTAGCAGGGTCATTATCTTCTATCTCAGGCATGCCTGCATCTCCTCCCAGTTTGATTTTCTCTGTAAGACAAGAATAGGACATTCTCCTTACTAACTCTCAAGTTTGATCAGTGAATTTTCTTCCTCTGGAAAGGCTCTAAGGCCAGAAGAAAAGTTTTTTATCCGCTGAGCACATCCCATACTGACAACATGACCACAACCCTCCTTACACTGCACTGTTGAAGCCACTGGAGGCTGCTCTGGAGCAGTGCTCCCAGCAATCAAAAGGGATGGGAAACTCTTGGTGTCAGAGTAAGAAAAGCCTGCTGTGCAAAACTGGCCAGAACAGACATAGAGCTACAAAAAGGTGCTGATTCAGCTGCACAAGAAGTTGAAACAAAGGGAACCTATCTGCTTTCAAAGATGCCTCCAGGGAGGAAGCAACAGTCACTCAGTGAGAGCCCCCTGCACAGCACCTGATAACTTGATGAATGTTCCTGCAATGCACCCAGCCAGAAACTCCTCAGAGGGCTTCCAACGCTCATCTTCTCCAGCCACCTCCTCTGTGCAGACTCCAGTTCTCCAACAACAGAGAGTTCTCCCCTTCCCCAGCTCACCCCCACACCTCAGCTGGAGCAGGGAGGCAATCCCAGATCACAACTGGCCATGTGAGGAAGGAGAGGCCAAAGCAACCAAACAAAGCAAACCAAAACTGCAAGAAACTACTCTGATAAAAGGACCCAGGGGAAGGACATGCCAGTCACTGGACATCTATAAACTTGTAACTTGGTTAGCTGTGTGTGACTGTACCAAGTTAACTGAACCAAACAATTCATTGTGTTGCTTCAGAAATGCTCGATCCTGTAGGATAGCACAGGATGCAACACAGCTGGTCATTATGCACCAGAAATGACACAAAAAGGAAATACCTTTGCCATTCTCAACCTGATCTGAAGGCTGCTCGTTCTTTACTGTGTTTTTGCCTTCTGCCTCTGGAACAGTCTCAGCTATTGTCTGATCGTCGTTATTGGGAATTACTTCAGTGTCCTTACTGGACTGAATGTTTTGTGTGGCCTGTTAGAACAAAGGAACCAATATTAATCACGTCCTTGAAAATCGCAAAATGAACTCCTTCAAATTCAAGATTAGTCTGGGTAAGTAAAATCCCACTTATGAAATAGATGTTCCCTAAAGCAAACAGCAGCAGAAGTCCTCTATCCCTGAATCCTGAGGACAGGAGATGAGAGCACACACACGTAACTGAACAGGAAATGTAAAATACAGCATGGCCGCAAGACAATTACATTGGCGCATGTGGCTCCTCGGTACAATGCAAACAGGGCAAGACTTAAACCTTGTATCAGACACTCAAATGATTCTGGACTTCAAGAAAGAAGTGACCGAAATCCACTTCAAATCTGCCTTATGTGAAATGTTTGGAAACAGAGATGAAGTAAGGAAATGAAATCTTAAGGAAAGCAGGTTATTTCACCTGTTTGTAGGAAAGAGGCCTGTATTCTGCTGGCAGCTTGCATGATATGATTACACCCTTGATACCATTCAAATACCATTGTTATTTGCATCACAATAGCACCTCAAGGCCTCAGAGATCAGGTTTCCCTTCACAATAACTTATACAAAGTTCTAAGAACATCGATCCCACCCTGAAGACCTCGAAAGTATCCACTGTAAGAGAAGAAACCAAAATCCTTAGCAATCATGTCATATAGGAAGGCTGCAGCACAGCAAAGAATTAAGCCTGATCTCCAAGGCTCAGTTCACTGACTGAGCCCAACAGGCAGACATTACCAACACCAACATCAATTCAGGACTGCTCAGGACAACATTTAACAGAGAGTTAGGGGAGAAATGTCCAAGCCTCCATATGAGTGAAGCAAGCAGCAGAATTCAGGTTCTTTCAGTTCACAAAACTGAGCTGTGTGTTACCTTTTGTTCCCGCACAACTTGGTCCATTAATTTCTTCATGTTTTCTTCATGTTGCAGTCTCATTTCCTTGATCTGCTGAGCACACTGCAGACTTGATTAGAAACACGTTATCAGTTATAGATCATTTGTACTATCTGCTCTCCCATGAATAAAACAGGAGGGGAAATACAATGTGGCACACAAAGCCAAACCTGAGAAGTAAGCAGCCTAGACTCTCTAGAAACGCGTATGGGGTGGAAATGAACTGACTACAAAAGGAAAGCAGAACTGGGAAAAAGAGGGACTGAGCCGGAAAACAGTAAAATAAACAGAACATCCTTGAACATATTTGCTCCAACACCTGGAAAGCAGCTGTAAAGCCAAGCTTCCTGGTTAATCTGCCATCAGCACAGCTGAACTCCACTAGGAAGCTAAGCATCTCCCGTGGCTGCCAACACAACTACTGCTATCAGTGACTGCTACCACCTCAACAAGGTCTGACAGCACAGCGACCTGTCCAACTCCTGTAACAAGCCACAGAGATCAACCCAACACAATCCCTGCCTCCTGCAAATCCTCAACGTAGCACACAGAGCACAGAATATTTCTTGTGTGTGGAAGTTTTCTCCAGTGCTAATCTCCCCCATTCCTCAAAGCTTCAGAAGTAGCTGCAGTCCTTGCTTCTGCATCAGAAACTTTAAAGGCCAACTTCACATTTCAATATCCATAACGCTTTCAATTTCAGTTGAAGAAATAAAATTACACTTTTAGAAAGACAGCCATGAACAGCCCTGGTGGCTGACAGACCTGTGCTGATTAAACTCTTCCCAGTATTGGTTAACTCAGATATCCACATTATAAAAGATGCATTGGCTTAAAATCATCCAATGCTGAACAATTCCAGCAAGTCAGATTTTTCTTAGATCACATCTTGCTTTGAGGGGGAGGAGCAGAATGATACAAAAACCCCAGAACTTGAGAATCAAACAACAACCAAACAACACACTCATGTTTGAGAATTCACCAAAATAGGATTAATTTGCACTGTTTAATGAACACAGACTTTCATTTCATACATAGAAACCCACAATCACTGACATTCTTACAGATATACCTGTCATATTCCAGTCTCCTTGCAAGGTAAGTGTTGTTCTTCTTATACTCGTGCAGTTGATCTTCCTGGCGAATGAATTCCTGACGTAGTTCTGCCAGTTGTTCTGGACAAAAAAAAAAAAGAAAATCAACATGAATACAGAAATCTAAAAAAAATGCCCATAGCGGACAGAACTTCCGTCATTGCTAAACAGGTCAAAAATTTGCTCGAGTTTCCTGTTATTCTTTCTAGATAGTTTAAAGCTTCTTCAACTTGAAAAAATGCCATTTCACTCCTGTGTGCCAGATGTCACAATGAATTACAGACCAATGCTTCTGATTCTACACCAAACCCCCGACATTTTCCTCTCCTGTTTCATTAAAAAAACTTGCACAACGCTATCTCAGCTGCTGGAAATCTCCTTAACTCCTGAAAGACACTGTCATTGTGAGTAACACAAAAGCACTACTCTCTTACTTTAAACACAACAGTCACATATTCTTTTTCTGCAATCACTGTACAAAAGGCAGCACCTTCACGCCATCCATAAACCACCACATTTCCTGTCTTCACAAGCCATTGTTCTGGAAGTTCTTCTCCCTGCTGCTTGGGCTGTAAATAATTGTTGTGGCTCCTATTGGTTTAAGTTGCAAATACAGAGAGACTGGCAGAAACGCCAAGCGCGCCCAGGCATTAGCGGCTCTAGGTTGCTCTAGGGTTACAGGCACGGGAATCATGTCTGTACATATCACCCCAAAAAAGTCTTCTCTGGACCTTTCCTAACCTACCACAAGTACCACAATGCTGCTGATCCAAAGTATTCCCAACTGCTTATCTGGTTGTGAAAATGATTCCAACCTCTTGGATGGAAGGAGCGCCAGAATACAGGTTCTTCCTGCAGACAGCAGAGCAAAGCCTATGAGAGCCTACCCCACACTGACTCAGACTAGGTATTAAACAATTATAATGGCATTTCATACCATGCGATGCTGCAGCATCACTTGGTCGTTCATTTAGAACGCCCTTTGCAGTACCTAGGCAGGTGAAAAATACACAGCTTCGCAGCCTGCCAGACCATCAACTCCTTACCCTTTAATCGATGTATATCTGCCATCTGATAGGAGACGTTGTTCTGCAGCTTCATCTGAAAGGAAGAAGAGGGTTCAGTAAGTACAGTTGCAGGTTAGAGGAGGTTTAGACTGCATTTGATTCCACTGTATAGACAACGTACATACAGCATTATCAGAGTGATGCACACAACGTTCTTGTAAATAGAAGTAATGTCTGTTTGCTTACCTTTAAGTGACATCACCACCCAAACACTCTATTTAGGCTTTGCTAACAAGGACTTATATTTATTTCCAGAGCATATCTCTATCAAAGTAGTAGATTGGCAGGTCTAAACCAAGGACACCGCATTCTGACACTGCAGGAGCCAGTGATTGCCTAATGTCAAAACATAAGTGTATAAAAACAAACATGCAGTGTCGCTAGCAGAAACTATTTTAACCTGATGTGTATTTAAAGTAAACTTTTTATGTGATGCTACCTGATAGCCATAGCACACATTTTACTTTAGGAGAGAATCAGACACCAAGACTTCCACAACAGCTTTTAATTTGGTATTTTTAGTAAGGAAAAAGGAGCAGTGACAAGAAATAAGAACTGCATGTACACTATGCCATTCAGTAAATATGTGTTGTCTTGTTCTTACATAAAGTTGTAAGGACAAAACCCAGCAGAAAGGAAGAGAAGGATGCACACACAGAACACACAGAGAAAGGTGGAACAAACACGCAGCCGTCAGCCAACACTGATGCTGGAATTGTTTTTTCCTGTAGTCTCACAGTCAACAGACAGGGTAACTCCAGGAGGGCACTGAAACAGGGCTGTCATTCTGGGGCAATGTTAGAATCACCCCTCAGATACCACAGGGGAGTACATGTTCCCTTGCTCAGGTGCAGGATGCAGACACAGCTATTTCAGCTCCCGCAGTCCAAGATCTCTGTGTATTTTTCTGCCAGAGCAAACACAAATAACCTCTGCCCTTGCTTCCAGCCTTCCCCCATCCACTGCTCCCTCCCCTTTTAACAAACTGTGTCTTTTAACATGCTCCACGCGATGATTTTGGTTTTAGAAGAGGCCCTCAGACTCTGGGCTGATGGATCCAATGTCCCACGTGGGCTGAGGGGGGCATGGAGAGCTCTGGGACCTGTGGCCACAGAAGAACTGCTGAAATCGTGATTTCCTGCAGAACACAGTGCACACGGAGCATGCAGAACAGCTCCCATCACATAACTAAGGCTCCTCAGGAAACAGCACTCTGTCAAGAGCTCCCTGTGTGCCAGCCTGCAGTATCCTGGCTCATCCCTAGCAGCAATGCCCACACTGGCAGTGTCAGCAGCGATCCCTGCCCCACAGCTGGCAACAAGAGCCAAGATGGGCTCCAGAGTGCAGAGACCCCACCACCACGGCTCTGACATTGTTTGGGGAGAGCGTCCAGCCGCTTCAGAAGGGTTTTCCTAATAAAACAGACTGATGGCAGGTGATGCGATTGTCTGGTAACAGAGAACCCTGAGCACACCGCTCTGAAAGGGGATGCAACGGAACACCCAACAGGGACACTTTGGAGCCTTCTCCCATATTGAGGAGGAGCTGCACAGTACTCTGGTTAGACGATGCACAAAGAGCAATACTCAGGTAAATGAGAGCCCCCTTCAGCGTTCCTGTGCTGCATTTCCAAAGCACAAGGAATCCTGAGGGGGGGGAAGGGTTGAGACAGACACTACACACAGCATGAGGTGAAAGCAACCAACAAGCCTTTCTGTTCCAGCAGGCACCCATCCTGTCAACTGCCACTCAACAGGCACAGAACAAGGAAAAAAAAGACAAAGAGAGCAATTTGTTGAGTACTAATGAAAAGCCTTTTCCCTATTTTGCAAACCACTGGCAATAAGGTCCAAGTCTTTCCAGTCTTCCATTCCAACGCAGTTCTTTTCCCCCAACCCAACAAATCTACAAACAAAGGAGATACTGGGAAGCAATGGGTTCCGATTTCAAACCTTCATCTATCAGGATTTATGACGAAGCCAGGCTCCCCATCACCTGACTCCTGCTCATTGTGTAACATGTTCAACCCGCAGAGGCTGGGGCAGGGCCTCTCTGCTCACAGAAGTTTGCTTTGAAGACAGCACCAGTTTTATCCCTCAATCTTTCAATTTGGCAATTTTTAGTTGCAGAGAAAAGTGACAGAATTTGCTGATAGCAAATGTCCCTGGTCTGAAGGATGGAAGTGAGGAAGCATCTTTATGATTCATGAGATCTGTTCCACCTACACGCACAAAAACCCACGATCCACAAACCATGGCGCAAGTCCAGTTCTTTCCGAGCTGCATCCTCGTGAATCCAGACCCGCTTGTACCATTTGTATCTCTCAGTGGCTTCTTCGATCCTTTCCAAAACAGCTGGGATGTACAGAAGAAATCCTCCGCAGCCCAATGAGCTCTGCACAGGACAAAAAAATACCCACCAAAACCTCTGGGAGGATGGAGTCACATACACACAAAGCAGCCTCCCCATGCTGCCTGAACTGTTCCATCTTGTCATAGAAACAGGCAAAGTAGAGAAATGTTACAAACACGCTGTCACCTATTCCTGCGTGGTCAGGCAGAACACAAGCAGGATTGCTTCCCAATGCAGTAAGGGGTGATCACTTGCATGTATTCCCTGCATGTCTCTTCTTTTCCTGGGAGGATCACCCTCCAGGTTGCCCATTGAAGCGGCATGGCATGGGCAGGTGTCTCTAGGTCATGTGCTGGAACAACACAGGAGAGTTGGTCACCAGTTTGTCTGCACAAGGCTCTGTACGCCACAATCCCATCATCTTTCTGCTGTCAGCAGCTGCCTTTTCCTGCACAGACAGTGCTATCACCATGCAATCAGTACAGTGGAGGAAAGGACTCTATGATCATCGGGAACATGCAATGAGATTGGAAACTGTATTCAACATCGCTGCTGTAAAGCTGCAACTCTGCAAACTGAGGAGTTTTGGCAACAAAGAACATAACCAGCTGCTCCCAAGGATGTTTGACTGAACAGTTTCACCCCATGAAACCCCGTTTCCAGACACCAGTGGAGGGGCACAGCTACGTCACACCTCAGGCACTGCCAGCAATAGCTCTGGGATGAGGCACACTCCGGAGAACTGCCGCCGCAAACACAGGGCTCCCAGCCCCTCCATGCTGGATGAGTGCCATTTGGAAGCTTTCCACCACAACTCCTGCCATTCAATCATTTGACTGAGTTGCTGGGGTGTAAACATATAGGGAGAAGTATCCTCACAGTATACTGCAAACAAGCATGGAATCCTTGGGAACCAAATACTAACTCTGCATGCATTCCTCCCAAACCCCGGGACAATCCCTGCCTGCCTGTTAGAAGGAGCTCAAAGAGAGGAGAGCTCCTTTGGCTTGTTCCATGGTTTGTTCCACAGTCCAGCAGACCATCACCAGCTCATCAAGATGAGCACAAGGTGACAGGAGAAGAGAATACCCATTAACTCATGCTTTGTCCTTACTTTTCTCTTTTTTTTTTTAACCCCAAGACGCTAGGCCAGGCTACCACGCTTGGTCGGAGGAGCAAATCGTGTTCCGGTGCAGTGCGACCACCTACTTATGTGTGCAGAGGGAAGCAGGGAGAGATGAGGGCTTGGGCTTGACCATGGACACCATTGGGCCAGAAGGAAGCTGCCTGCAGAAATTCAAGTTGCCTCAATGCTAGGAAATATAGACTTCATTTGTGTAAGCACAAGAATACAAAAGATCTTAAACTGACACTATGACAGCCACCAGAGCAACATCTTCCTAATGAGTTTCCTATGAAATAAGTCTGGATCTGTTGTGATCACTTGATACCCTGGGAATCAGCTGTGCTGGGGTTTCATTATAGCTCCTGCCTTTCACAAAGGGACTAAGAGCACTGGTAAAACCACTTTGTTCAAAGAACATAGAACTGCAGAATGGTTGGGGTTAAAGCCCATTCAGTTCCGAGCCCCCTTCCACGGGCAGGGACACCCTCAACATCCTCACCTAACCAGCCAAGCCTTTTTTTTGGTGAGACACTTTGTGCCTATCGCTCACTACCTTTTTTTGTAACATAACCTTGTCACCTAAACCACAGATTTACTCTCTCTGCTCTCTGAAGTGCAGTCACTTAAAGGGGTTGTTGCCACTGGGAAGATGACACCCTCATCTGGGAGGAAGAGAAAAGGGGACAGTGACTGGTTATTGATAAAACACTGCTATTCTTGCCTCTGAAGGCACTTCTGAATACAAGAGGAGAGGATATTCCAAGCTATGAGCTCACAGGACCTTAAACAGCAGCTTCTGGAACAAAGAACAAAGACAGAGGGCACGCACTGCAGTATGAATGCAACTAACGATCCAAGTAATCGCTGAGGGTCAGTAGTCACATTTCCACCCTCTGTCAGCACTGCAAGACCAGCCGGATTTAGGGGACAACACAAGCGCTTTACAGGCACAAGTAGCTCGCCTGCACCTTAGTTTGTACCACGGTCACCACAGCAGTTCTGGCTTCCCAAAGCCCTTGTGTATTTCCCAAAAATATAGATTTCTTGTATTAAAAGCAAGCCTGGTCGCGCAGCCCAATAACTGCTGGTTTACATGGATGCCACCAGCAGAGCATTACTGTTGCCAGCTGGTTACAGCGACGCATAGAACAAGTTCACTGCCTGCAAACACACAGGAACACAAAACCAGCCTTCCAACACAAAGAGAAGCTGTACTACAAACACCCTCTTCTGTTAGTTTCCCTGACTGTCCTCAGCCACTATTCCCACCCTCCAGGCTTGGAGGTAGTTTCAGTGTATTTGCCAGCCGTCGGTAGACCCCCTCCTCCACTCGTGTCCAGTCCAGCTGCGAGCTCCTGCTATTTTAACATCTTCAGCAGCCTGGGAACTGCAGCTCCATGCCCTGACCACCCACCTCCTGTGCTTTCAAGCTACTGCTGCCTTTGCCTGCTTGCTTTGACTGAAAAATAAAACCTATTTGCCCTCTATTTGCATTAAAAGTTCACAAAAACACCCAAACCAAAACCCCCAACAGTTTAGGAAACTACTGGGTTTCTGTCTTTTACAAGAGGAAGTTATCTTTGTTAAAACTGAACCGAGTTCAGCTTTCCTCACTCATCAGACACAACTGCCTGGACATCAGTATGGGATAATGATTTATAAATTAAACTAGATTCTACACTATCACAAGATTTTAACTGCAGTGCTGTTCGTTGCATTCCTTTCCCATGGGGGGCACTGGCACCCACCGTTAAAATCTAATCAGGCTTTTTATTCCAATCTCAGAAAACATTCAAGAAATTAAAACCTACGGTTGCTGAGCACATGTTTTAATGGTTCAGTAGGAAAGAAAACACAGCTTTAGTACAAACATAACCAGTCTGAAGGATTCGGTGATCAGACAGGTATGTATTCCTTTTTTCTGTGACATTTTAAAGCACTTGGTTACGCTGGTCCTCAATAGTATGATAAGGAATGGCCAGAGGAACAAACTCAGTCCACACTTCCATAAATCCTACTGGGATTAGCAGAGCTGTGAACTGCAAACAGAGCACCCGTGACCGCACCCGACAGTCACAGAACTGGTTCGCTGGGCTCTGCTGTGGTGACGTGGAACAGTGAAAGCTGATGCACTCTACGTGGAACACTGAAAGTTGATGCATTCACTCATTCTCCCTTCCACAACCAAAGAAATCCCAGGGCCATGAAAGGGCAAGCTGAACTCCACATTCACCCATCTATTTGCAGCTAAGGAAAACAGCACCTTACGGGAGCTGCACGGATCATAGACCCACAGAACGGTTAGGGTTGGAAGAGACCTCAAAACCCATCCAGTTCCAATCCCCCCCACTGGATCAGGGTGCTCAAAGCCCCATCCAACCTGGCCTTGAACACCTCCAGGGATGGAGCATCCACAGCTTCCGTGGGCAACTTGGTCCAGTGTCTCCCCACCCTCAGAGGAAAACATTTCTTCCTCATCTCAATCTCCCCTCTTTCAGGTGAAAATCATTAACGTCTCATTCTATTCCTGCACACCTTCATCAAGAGCCCCTCCCCATCTTTCCTGTAGGACTTTTCCACATCAGAACCAGACCCTGATAGGAGACAGTGAAACCGAGCACAGCATGCTGCACCTGAACATTACACCAGCTTCATCTCCCTTGAGGCCAAGCAAACAGTAGTTTTAAGGCCGTTTATAGCTTTTTGACTGATCACAAAACAACAAGTTATCTTTGCAGTGGAGGAGAGCTCAAAAATAAATAAAATTAAGAACACCTGTCTGGAAAACCACGAACTCTGAGCATTCTAGTTTTCTCACTGTTAACAGACAGGCTGCCTTTGCTGGGCATTCACAGCTCTTTTCGGTGGTGCTTTTGGAAACCCGAGTGTATATGGGAACCAGGAACCTCAAAGCCAAGCCAGCAGCTCCACAAACCAGGTCTGCAGGGGCTCGTTCCACCCCGGGGCCGCAGGAGCACAAGGACCCGGCCTTCCCCGAGCCCCCTGCTTTACCTTGCTGTCCTCACACTTCTTCACCTGCCCGTCGCGGGCCTGCAGCTGGCTGCTCAGGTGGCTGTAGTCGGCTTCCTTCTGCTCCAGCTGTTTCCTATGGGAATCCACCTTGCCCAGCAGGTCCGAGTTCCTCTTCTCCAGGCGGCCCCGGGCCACCTCTGTACGCTTGGCCTGGCTCTGCAGCTCGGCCAGCTCCTCCTGCAGCAGGGCCTGGCGGGACGAGGCGCTCCAACAGTTGAAGGCGAGGACGGCGATAACGGCCAGCAGCGCCACGAAGAGCAGGGAGGGCAGGCGGCCGCCCCTCCGGTTGGTCCCGAAGCCCACCATGAGGGAGGCCGCCGGGCGGGGGCTTCACCCGCTCGCCGCCTCCGCCTGAGGGGGGAGAAGCGGGGGAGAGGGCTCAGAGGGGATTGGCTCCGAGCGGCTCGGGGGTCCGGGGAGGAGGCAGCTGTGGTCGGCGGGGAGAGCGGCTTAGATGCCCAAGAGGACAGAGCGGCTCAAGGGCCCAAGGAAGGCGGCTCAGGAGTCCGGGAGGTGGCTCCGGGGGCTGGGCGGAGGGACGGCTCAGGGGGCCGGGGGCCGGGCCGGGCGCATCTCCGGCAGCAGGGGTCCCCAAGGATGCGCGGAGGACTCCGAGGGCGAGCAGACGAACGGGCTGCCCGCGGCGGGGCGCAGGGCTGTGGGCGGCCCAGGCGCCGGCACCGCCACCGCCCCGCGGGGAGGGCCCGGGCCCGGTAGCGGCCCAGGTCCAGCACTGCCACCGCGGCCGCGCCGCCCACCTCGCCGGCCGGCAGCGGCGCCACGCCCCACCACTTCCGGCCAGACGCACAGCCTCTTCCGGTTAATGCACTATTACTTCCGGTCCGGCGCGTCTAGCTTCCCTGTGTTGCGGGGTGGGGGTGGCTGTCTTTCCTGGGCCGCCATCTTAAGCGGGAGGTGGAGTAGCGCCGTGGCGCCCACAGAAGCGGGCAGAAACGCACAGCACAAACACACAGGGTCCCCGGAGATGCGGGTGGGGACGCTGGGGAGAAGTCACAGGCGGTTTATATGGGGGAAGATGTGGCCCTGTGCGAAACTCATGGAGCTTAACGAGCCCAAGTGCAAGATCAGTGCAAACCCCAAGCACAAATCCAGGCTGGGTAGCGAGTGGATTTGGAGCAACCCTGAACAAGACTTGGGGTGCTGGGGGATGAGAAGCTCACCATGAGCCAGCAATGTGCACCTGCAGCCCAGAAACTCTGTCCTGGGCTGCATCCAAAGCAGTGGGACCAGCAGGGCAAGGCAGGGAATTCTGCCACTCTGCTTAGCTCTGGTGAGACCCCACCTGTGTTCAGTTCTGGAGTCTCCCAACTTAAGAAGAACATGGATGTGTTGGAACGGGTCCAGAGGAGGTCACAAAATTTATCAAAGGCCTGGAACACCTCCACTAGGAAGAGACTGAGAGAGCTGGGGTTGTGCAACCTGGAGAAGAGAAGGCTCTGGGGAGACCTTAGAGCAGCCTTCCAGTACTGAAAGGGGCTGATAAAGATGGGGGAAAAACTTTTTAGCAGGGCCTATGTTAAGAGGACAAGGAGTGATGGTTTTAAACTAAAGAGGAGAGATTTGGACTAGATACTCAGGGGAAATGTTTTCCTGTGAGGGTGGTGAGACACTGGCAGAGGTTGCCCAGAGCAGTTGTGGCTGCCCCATCCCTGGAGGTGTTCAGGGCCAGGCTGGATGAAGCCCTTGAGCACCTTGATCCAGTGGGAGGTGTCCCTTCTCATGGCAGGGGGTTGGAACTGGCTGGCTTTAAAGTCCTTTCCTACATAAACCATTCTGTGATTCTATGAAATTAGTTCTTTGTTTTATAAGACATGCCCAAATAAAGCCTTTCTCCTTACTCTGGTTGCCTCACAAGCCCTCAGTCTCAGGGCACAAGGTGTTTGCAGCAGCAGGCTAAGACTACTGCCTCATGGACAAGGGGTGGCAGCTTACAATAGTCAAACACAGGTTTTTCCTGCCTCTCTTTCTTTCTGTAATAGGATTTAAGTAATGGTCCTGCTGCACTCCTGCACCAAGCACCTTGGACAGGAGAGAAGGTTTGGAGGGAGCTTGTGGTACAGCACATGCATGATGTACCTGCAGGTTGTAAAACACTGTTATGAGGATGTGTGAGAAACAGAAGTGGATCAGTTTTCTTCTTAAAAGGAGGAAAAAGAACAATACTGAGGAACTTCTCGTGTGGAATGCCTTCCTTTCCTGAGATATCACATGCGTTGTGCAGAATCTGCCTGCTGTGATAATGGTGTCACAGCGCACGTACCCCTTCCTCTTTTCCACCTGATTTTGTAGTGTACTCACACATCAATATTTGCATTTTGGCACTTTCAGTTGTTGCTGCCTTGGTGGCCAGTTTGCCTGTGAGCTTTCTGCAGGTGGCGGTGCAGATTCACATTCTTGGTCTGGTGTTGCAGATTTTAATTCACTCTGAAGCTGGGTAGTTCCAGGTTTCTCAGCCCGCTCTTTTGACCTTGTTCTTTCCAGATACTTGTAATCTGTGCAAACCTGAGTGCAGTGAGAAAGGAAATGTTTGCCTAAATCATGTAAATACAATATAAACTTAACAAATCTGAGGTCAGACCTATACCTGGATTTCAGAAATCTCATGCAGTGCTCAGAGACGTTTCTTCCTCTCCAGTGTAAGCCCTTTTCATTAGCCTGCGTGAGCTCCAGAGCTGGCAACAAAGTGTCTCCCTCACTGCAGGGAGTGGTGCCAACCTGGGTAGGAGCTGTCCCCTGCGCAGTTTTTGTGGTTGCCTTTATGTATCCCAGTGGTGAGGTAACACCACACAGTTTTCTCTTTCCATTTAATTTGCTGTTTAATTCCAGCTGTGATCCAGTCCTGGTCTATTCTTTTCCTAGTTGGAAGGGCTGTATTCCTGCTCCCTCTTCCAGAGCTTCTGACTGTAACCTTGTGTTGTGTGTTGGAATAATGTACCTCTTGGCATCTCCAGCTCAGCCTCTGTCTGGAATCTTGGCTTGTCCTTTTGAGTCGTTTGTCTGAGCATCTCCAGCTCCCCACCTCCCCACAGTACAGCGTTAATGGGAAGAATGCTTGGCAAGAGCCCTGGTCTGGTGCACACTGCGTGGGTGTCATCGTGGAACACAATACAAGAACTGAATTTTAAACATTGTATGATCTTGGGGAAGCTGGAAGACACAAAGAAGAAAATTTGTTTGGGATTGTATGGAGACCTGAAGTGATACAGCAGTTGTTTCAAGACAGAGTACTAGAAGCGCAGCCCAGGGGTAGAACGCTTATCAAAACACAGATATAACAGTGTCCTTTAGCAGAGCTGGAGAGACTGTTTAACGTTAAAAGCCGTCTTCCTAGAGAATGGAAATTGTGTCCAAACAAAGGCAACAGGAAAGTGAATCAGTGGAGGTCAATGTGGAACTGCTCTTTGGCCACCAGGATGGTCTCAAAGAGAAACTTGCTGAAGGCATCAAAAATGTTCCCATGCATTTGTGTCGAAATCATATCCCCTACTACCTGAGCAGCTTCAGCAAGAAGTGATCAGGGAGAAGTAAGACTGTAACAGAAAAGGTGATCTGTTGCTGTTTGCTGCAGAAGATTCTCCTCGGAGCAGAGCCTGCTCTTGGGGTACATCGGAAGGACTGGAAATGCCAGTGGAGTTAAAGCTTTGGAGTGACTTACCAGATATTTGGGACCAGAACATGAGACTTTAAAGGAACTCGAATGTGACTTTGTCCAGCTACTGGCAGTGATGCTGGCTGGGTGGCAAGACACTGCTATACCGCTCTCCTCCAGGAGAGACCTGAAACACTTCCAGCGAGAAGCCTGAGTGGGCCAGCTGAACTGAGCGGGGGTGGGGGGCGGGGGGGGGGGGAGTGGGGGGCAGGTGGAGCCGATCAGCAAGTGGTACATTTGGAAGAAGTCGGCATGGCTCTTTGGAAGAAGGTCAGTTCTGTAGATATCATGAGGTATTCCTGAAGGAGTCAAAAGGCAAATGCTGGGGTTGATTTGATCATTGTAATGCACCTGGGCTTTATAAAAGGCCCTTGCCAAAGATTCTTAAACTATTAGGCTGTAAAGTAAAAGTTTGCTTATGGATTAGGAATTAAGTCAAAACTGGGAAGAGTGGAGAAAGTTGCGTCTTTACTGTGGACATGGCAGTTTGTGAGCTTTTCCCACATACTCATAAGTGATGAGAAGAAAAAAAATGAATGACGAGGGAAGGTGATTTGTGGAAATGCTGTTACCATTTTTCATGATAATCAAAAGTGAGGCTGACTGGGAAGGGTCACTGGGTTTCATTATGCTGGGTAAGTGAACAGCAGAGGAATTCCATTTTGATAAATGTCAAATAACACCTACAGGGGAAAACAAATTACTGCAATGCACATACCCAGTGGGCTCTTAGAGGCTTCTGATCACGTCCCCTTTATCCTCATGGGTGTTAGGAAAGGGGGCAGGGAACTAACCCCAGTCAGTGCTGGGAATTGGCAAGATACAAGTTAAGAATCAAGTAGAAGGTTCTGACAGGATAGGTGTTTTCTCTGCTCTTCTGCATCCTGAACACTACAGTTCCAATCAGGTTATTAAGGGGTTAGGAAATGAGGGGCGATCAAGGGGGTGTGTGTGGCTTTTGTTCCAGGAGATAGCAAGGGGGTTTGGGGAGGAAAGGGAGAAGGACAGTGATAATGGTGTGCAAAAAGATTTAATGTTTCTGTTGCCAGTACAACTAACAGACACCAGGTGAAGTTGCTGGGCAGCAGGATTAAAGACAAGGACGTAAGGATGTACTTTTCCCACGCACTGTGCGATTAAATTGTGCATCACCTCCTCTGTGTTATGGAGGTCAAAAATAAAAATGAACTTAAAAAGGTGTTAGATAAATTAGTAGAGGAGCAGCTCCTCAAGGACTGCTGGATACCGGGTTGAGCTTCCATCATGGTCACAGAAAGTATATTATGAAATGTTCTAAGATCTCATTTCTTTCCAGCTGAGCAGAATTAAACCTTTTTTACCTGCATTGCAAGTTTGTGTTGTTTTGCAGACACTCTAAATACAGAACTGAAATCAGCCCAGACTTTGAGCATATACTTTAGAACCCAATTAACATACCCCATCTGTTGGTGAGCTGAGCAACTGGCAAAACGAGCAGCAGAGCCTACTAACATTTAATGTAACAGTCCCAAGCTATTGATAGGGGAACAGTGAGGGTTCTTCAGTGTGATCATTCCAGCTCGTGGATGAGATTGATGCTGAAATTACAATGATCTTGCAAAGAGGCTACCACCTACCTGTCTTAGAGCTATCTGTTAAGCATTTTGGTTGCGCATTTGCAATAATAGTAGGTAAAACTAATTACTTTCACTTGAAGCACATGTTGTGATCACCCATGGGTGGTCAGCTTGGAGCAGACCTTTGAGATCTCTTTAGGAGTCTGTTGCCCTAGAGTTCCTTTCCACTCAGGAGAAACACGTATCACAGCAAGGTTGTTCTCTTAAACCCATCGTTTGCCATTCCTGGGTTGAGCAGCTGATGACATTGTGATTGTTGTTGCCCAGTTGGGTTGTCTTCAGGTTTGAAAGCAACAACTTTTATAGTTTGTTCACATAAACTTTGTTAAGTTGGGGCTGGGGTAAGCTACATATTTTAGTTACCATCAGCAGCATCTTACAACGAACACTGTAAAAAATCTGTGCAATGAGTGGGACTGTCTGTGCGGGTACATTGCATTCAGCAAAACAGCAAGATGTTTCCTCCTCCTAAAGCAAGAAGACAAAGCATAGAGATGAAGGAATAGTGACACATGACTCCGCTGTGGTGAGACCTTACCTGGAGCCCTGCCTTTAGTTCTGGAGTCCCTGGGACGGAAAGGACATAGATCTATTGGGGAAAGTCCAAAGGAGGCCATGGAGATGATCCAAGGGCTGGAGCAGTTCCCATATGAGGACAGGCTGAGAGTGTTGTGGTTGTTCAGCCTGGAGAAGAGAAGGCTGCAGGGAGACCTCTGAGCAGCCTTCCAGTACTGAAAGGGGCTACAGGAAAGCTGTGGAGGGGCTCTTGATCAGGAAGTGCAGGAACTGAACGAGGGGGAACGGTTGCTCTAAGAAGTGGTGGCTGCCCCATCCCTGGAGGTGTTCAAGGCCAGGCTGGATGAACCTTTGAGGACCCTGATCCAGTGGTAGGTGTCCCTGCCCATGGCAGGGCGGTTGGAACTGAATGGTATTTAAGGTCTCTTCCAGGCCAAGCCATTCTGTGATTTAGTGATTCTGTAATGAGGTGCCACGGGTTTGCTTATGTTCACATTGGTTTGCTTGTACTCCTTGCCATCAGATGCTGCGTCAGAGCAATCATGTACTTCCCTAACAGCTCCTTCTTCATTGGAGATTTTATCAAAACTCATTACAGTGAGAACACAAATTAAGCAATGGTTTGAGGTTTATTAACAGCATCTGTCTTGGGAAAGACTTTATCTCTTCCAAGGTTGAAATGCTCTGTCTTGTCAAGATCACAGATGCCTCTCATTCTTCTGCCACCCTCAGGAAGCTCGGGTACTGCTTTCCATGTGTTGTTCCAGAGGAAGTGCAGAGGCGCAGGCTGTTGCTGTTAGAGAGTTTGTAAAAAGAAGAGAAAGAAGCTACTGCAACTTCACACCCTGTGCACATGTGTATGGGCATGTGCACATTACCAGGGTACGTTGTCAGAAGACTGCATATTAGCAGGTCAAACTGTGCTGCTGCTTTTCTGCCTTAATGTTAGCTGCTTGCTGTGTATGAACAACTGTGCAGACACTGTACAGACTCTGTAGACACTCCTGTCATGCATCAAAAGTGTCTTTTATCCTTGGAGTATCAACAAGGGGAATTCCTGCGTGTGAGGTCAGGCAGGCAGCCCTTAAGTTCAAGCTTCTCTTTTCAGTGCATCCTTGAGGACGTGCACTCAGTGAGATGTTGCTCCACAGGGGGGAATTAGAACTGTGCAAACCCCGTCAGATGCTTGGTGGGGTGGAATTGGGAGGGAATGCTGGAAAGAAAATAGACAAGGGGTGGAAAGAAAGCCTGAGTGGCTTGGATACCTGGGTGATGGTAAAGAGTCTTGGTAGGGAGGGACCAGGAGGCACAGGAACCTTATTTTGGTTCATAAACCTCTCAGCAACAGGGTTCTCATCTCTGAAGTAAAAGCTAACAATGCCTGTGGAAGTCAAATGAGGCATGTTGACTTGTAAGGAAATGTTTGGTTTTCTCTGTTAGGGGTAAAGATGGCACTTAGAGAAAAAGGCACTGTAGAATCAGTCTTTTTTGTATAGCTGCAATGTTATTAAGTTTATTTATGGACAGATGAGATTTGGAAATCTGTCTGAGAATAAGCAATTTGAAGTAAGGAATCTGAATCAACCACCTATAACATGTTGCACTATGAAAACCCAAGGAACATTTGAGATTGACTCATCCAGTGGCATCAGTTTCCAATGGAAAAGGAGTGTAAACAGCTCTCCTGTACCCAGATAATGGTATTTGGCTGGAAACTTCTGACCAGGGTGGAAATGGGAAGCACATCTGTTCGTGAGAGGAAGCTCGGGAGGTTCACAGCAGGGTCTGGCATTATGAAGAAAGGTGTTTTCTCTAAATAGCATTTCTACAGAAGGAAGTTTGGTTTGGTTTGGTTTTAATAGAAGCAGTCACAGCTCTGTGCTACTCCAAGGGGGCTGTGGAATTCCCAAAATGGCAAATGACATTTGCAACAAGGATGAAAACCACAGGTGTTGGCAGGAACTCCTGTAGGTTAGTGTGAATAATCTAGAAAAAGGCAGAGCATTGATATAGGTTCCATGCTTGCAACATAACCCCCCAAAACTCTGTGTGGGAAATGAAGAGCAGAGGTTGCACTGGAAATGGCTTCATACTGGAGCTTGAGCTCCAGTGGGTCCTCCTGGAGGAGCTCCTGGGAGATGCAAACTGAGTAGAGCATGCACAGAGCAGGTGTCGAGAGACACAAATGCCCCTTTCCCATCGAGCAGGAGGGGTTGCAGAAAGAGGGAAGCATTGCTGCAGATCTCCCTGGAGGGAGGTGAGCTTTAAAGGAGCAGAGGTACAGCCAGGTTGGTGTAGCAGGCATTGGAGAAAGTAGTCTGGGGTGCAACTGTGGTGCCCAGTAGGAGCTGGTCCCACGATTTGAATTCTGATGGGTCTGATGGGGTTAACACCAGGCTGCATCCCCGTCCAGTGCCTGTCAGTGCTCACTCCTATGCTTGGGAGGCTTTTGGAAGGGAATGCCACTCTATGCCCAGCACAGGAGGAGGAGAGCTGGTTGTATGTCCTGCAGACAGCCTGGAAGAGAAGAGTAAATCCCCTTGGTGATGATGTGGTTGTGGCCTCTGGGCAGTGTGGCAAGGTTTGGGGATGCCCTGTGGCAAGAGGGCAGAGGTTACAGGGACAGCAAAAGAGGAGCTGTGGCTCAGCAAGGTGAAGACAGGAATTTTACTGTAGTGGTGGTGCAGTTCCTTTGTCTTACAGTGTGGCTGAGGTTTTGCAAACCATTCCTATTCAATTACTCTCTGTTTTGTTGCTGGGGAACACAAGCAGAGAAGGAAGATAATAACTCGAATATAGCTCTGCTAAATATAAATGAGATTTCGTGGGACAAAGCAAAGCCTTCTGTAGCTCGAGGGGCATTTGCTGTGCCAGATTTCAAGGCTGCTCTAAAGTCTCCCTGGAGCCTTCTCTTCCCCAGGCTGAACAACTGTAACTCTCTCAGCCTGTCCTCATAGCAGAGGTGCTCCAGCCCTCGTATGATCCTTATTTTGCCATAATATGTAAAGGCTCACGTAACAAACTCACTCTATGTTGTCTCTGGAAGCAGTTTGATGAGGAGCACTGAGAAATTGCTTGGAAACCTGTAGGACTTGAACACATTCTGCATTTTACAGACCCCACCCCTTGCTTGTGGAGCTCAGGCTGACATTTGTCCCCACACTCCGGTTGGGTGGAGGGGCCGAGGTGGTTTGTGCTGAGCCCGAGGTGGTTTGATCCCATGTCTCACAAAGACGTGTTCAACCCAGCCAATGAGCATGAGTCTAACAAGGATCAGTTCCCTCTCTGAGGGGTGGTGGGATGTGTTCATCCTCACAGTGGTGGGCCCTGCCACAGCAGCACAGCACTAGATGGTGCCAGGCACCTCCCTGCCAGCCGAGATGTGGAGAAATCCGATTGTGCAGGCACTGGAGAGAGGCTTTCTGTCTGGATTGAAGAGCTATAAAACTCTGCTGCGAACAATGGTCATCAATTATCGCATAAGTACTGGGTAAGATAAAATCAGCAATTAAGGCCAAATGCTTATTAAGGATTACAAGATGCAATGAGAACGCGCTGGGCCGTAAGAGGCAGTTCTGGAGCCTGGCTGATCCTGGTTTCCCAGCTTACACACAAACGGCTGCTGCTGTTCACCACTCAAGCTCTTGAAGACAATTGGAAATGGCAATTCCAAGGAAAGGGGTCCAAAACACAGTTGTTTGTTTGCAGGCAGGTGATTGCAATTATCGTATCCAAGTGCAGGAACAGTGCTGCCTCAGCAGACAATCCCTTCTGCCCTTTTTGCACCTGATTTAGTTTGCACTTAAGATTCCTCGTTCAGGTGGGTTTGAGTTTTTCTTGGAGACCAAGAATGTCACAAACTGAGCATCAGAGCTTGTTGCTCTGTTTGTCAGACTCTGCCCTGGTCTTGAAACGTACTCTTGTAATTGGGAGCATTTTAAGAACACTTCCTTGGTCATAAACAGAAAAGAAAACAAATCATTATCACAACATGTGGGTGGGAAAGCACCTGTTATCACACCAGAGCATCTCATGTATTTATTTCTTCCTTCACGGTAGAGAAACCAAGGTTTTAATGATCAGTACTGATCAGAATTTTGGCAGGTTTTGTTTGTTACTCTAAGAGGAATTGGCATTTCACTGTAGGAAAAGCAGCAACTTATTGAGCTGAGAACTGGGAGAGCTGTCGGTGCGCGTTGTGCATTCACATATTTTCAATTATATGAAATGCATGCATCTCTAATTCAATTTACGTGTCAATAGCAGCCATTGCAGCGGTTGGTATTTGCTGTACTCAGCCCTATTGCTGTACTCAGCCCTATTCCTGTTATGCTCATCTTGTAATACAGGGCCATCATCCCGGGACCTCTCTGGTCTGAAACCTTCCAGACAGTGATGAGTAGCACAGAGAGCCTGTCAGGTAGGAGGAGGAGGAAAGGGAAGCATTGCAGTATTCTTCCAGCTCGTTGACATTCCCAGATCTGAATGAGGTGAGTGTGGTTTGTAGGAACTTCAAAGCCTGGAGATGCTGAAGTCCTCCCTTAGCAGGACAGCATGCAGGATACAGACTTTAAGGTGGATGAGGTGACTTCCCAAGTCCCTTCCAGGCCTGTTAACCATAAATCACTGTAGTGAAATCCTGGTCTCTGATCTTAAGGAAAATGAAAGTGGGCACTGTGTAGGTGCTTCCCCAAAGGCAGAAAAGATATCGTGTAGGTGAAGGAAAAGCTGACACAGGTCAGAAATGTGATACGCTTTAAAGAGCAGTTGATTCCGTTGAGTCCAGGAGTGTGCTTGTGTCCTTGGAAGTTAGAGCCGACCTGAAGTACCATGTCTTGTCTGAAAATAATGAAGTCTTTGATGTGCTAAATTAGGTTACAAACTATTTAAATAATGCTTCCAGAGAAAATTCATGTTTCCTTGCCGCTGTGAATGTGATTCTTCCTCTTCTTTCCTCCTTGCCCTCTGCCACATAACCCGCTTCAGATTTTTTGTTGCTCTTTAAGTGCCAAATAGTTTCCTTCTCATCACTCAATTTTTTTCAAATGTTCCATCTAATCCTAGAATCACAGGATGCCAGGTTGGAAGGGACCTCAGGGGTCATCTGGTCCAGCCTCTTTAGGTGATGGCTTAAATGAGGTGACCCAGAACTCTGTTGAGCTGAGCCTTAAAAGTGTCTGATGTAGAGAAATTCACAACTTCCCTGTTGAGGTTACTCCAATGTTTCACTTTTTTCATTGGGAAATAATTCCTTCTGGAATCCAATTGGAATATTTTCAGGAGCAACTTATACGTGTTGTCCCTTGTCTTTTCCATGGGACTTCTCATAAAAAGAGAGTCTCCATCTAATGTTCCATCTAATCATAGAATCATGGAATGGTTTGAGTTGGTTTAGAAGGGACCTTAAAAAGCCCATCCAGTTCTAACCCCTCTGCCATGGACAACTTCCACTAATGAAACCCATTCCACTAATGAAGCCCCCTGAGCCCAGAGGTGCAGATCAAGAGGGTTGGTTGTGCTCCCGCTCCCCTGGGGTGAGCCTGGAGGAGTCCACTGAATACCCTTCCCATCAGGTTCAGCGGGGTTGCTCTGAGCTGGCAGCTCAGGGCAAGGTGATTCAGAGCACTCGAACCAGCCAAAGGGCACTGAACACAAGCTCTTACTACAAGGAGCTTCCATGGGGAGCTGTTACCCTATGTGGGGACAAGAATAGGAAAACACTGGGGAAGAGAGCCAGGCTGGCTCATTACTGGGGTGTCTTTGGGAATGCTGCTCTGAAGGAGGCATTGTGTCAGGCTCTGGGAGAGGGAAAAGGAGGACTGGTGAACATGGGGAAATCTTTAATGGTTGTAGCTGCTTTCCCTCTCCGGAAGGTGCCTTCACTTGTGTCTCCCTGCCTTCCTTTGCAGTACCTATCACATCCACATGAGTTCCCAGCAGAGCAGAGCACTTGCTGACTGGGAGAGGTAGAAGCAACCTCTTCAAGAGTCAGCTGTTCTCTTCCAGAGAGCAGAGTGGGACTGGTGCCTCGTAACCTTGCTTACTCCTTCCTGGAAGGCAAGTTAGAAGTTCAGTTCTTGTTCCTCTGAGGAGGAAAAGTGATGGAGCTTTTCACAGCAATTGGTTTACTTTTCTGTCTTCTAAATCCTTTTCCCAGTGGACTGTCGGTGGCTTCAGGAGCATTCCTGAGGGGAGCAGAGAGATAGGGAAGAAAAATGACTATCAAGCGTGCTTCAGTAAAGCGCCTAATTTAATGGGCTGTCTGCAACCCAGGGTGAAGTTTGAGTAGTAAAAAGTGATGCAAGTCAGAAGAGAAGATAGGTCACATAAATAACATCATCCAGGGTGTTTGCTGCGAGCAAGCAGAATGTGAGTCGGGGAGAAATCTGTCTTCGTCAGGGACTCCTGCTGATCCATTTCTCCATGGGTCAGCTGCATGTGAAGTTAATCTGCTTATGCAGCATCTGAGAAACTAAGATGCCCTCAACGCCCTCATCTCATCCCTGCATCTAGCTGGAGTCTCCAAAAAAACAGGGGAGTGCAAATTCCATCTATGTTTGGGGTGTGACCACCCCTCATGCCTCTCTCCTTTCCTCTTCTCAACTGCAAGTCATTGGGTGGGACAGGCTTGAGGGGGGAGGGAAGTCCTATCTGAGGACCCATCTGAGGTGGAAGCTTGTGGGCTTAGGGAGCAGAGTGCTTTCAGCCTCAGTGTCACTTCACATTGTCAGCACTGTGGCCTCAGATGGCCAAGGTAACCACAAGGTACATTGTGTCCTCGGAAGCCCCACACCTGGGATGACCTCCACTGATGGCTCCTGGTCCTCCCTGGCAGGAGCTGTGTCAGCCAGGCTGCCTCTGTGTGGCTGTGGGGTAGCAGAAGGGCTGGCTGGCCTGTGGAAGAGAAGGCACTGCAGGCCTCCTGCTCCTCTTGCCTTCTGCTGCCTGCCAGAGGCTCTGGTTGCTTTCTGCCGTCTGTGGAGAGTGGCTCTGGTCCCTTATTCCCATGTCCCAGGGAAAATGCTGGTTGTGGGGTGCAGAGACCACCCCAGGCAGCCCCCTCAGACGGGGCTGCGTTTACACGTTTCCTATTTAAAGCCAGAGTGGAGGAGACTGACAGACTGGACAGGGATGTCCAGTGTGAGGACTGACGGAGATGTCCTGGGCAAAGGGGAGCAGTGCCACTAGGACTCCTGTGACCTTGTCCCAGCCTGTCATGCTTGTCACCCCAGCCACTGCATGCTGAGGTTCTCAGCAGACGAAATCTGGGGCAATCTGATTTGAGCAGCATTAGTACGTGCCCCGGTGTGTAACCACTGGAGCTCAGATGCCACCACAAGAGAAAGAAAACCTCTATTTTTATCCTAATGTAAAATCAGCTGGAGTGTGTAGGTGGTGAGATTCAGTGTCATGTTTGTAAACACAGTAATGTGTAATTTGATCTGCTTCCTTATTTATTTCTTTCATTTAGAGCATTATTTAGAATATATCATCCTTTATTTTATAGTAACATTGCAAGGGTCAATCAGAACTGATATGTGCTGCTTTCTTCAATTCACTGCTGATTTCTAGGTAGAAACACTGGGAGATAATTTACATGAAATATAGTGTTTATTTACCACACACCACGCTCTGACCTGTGTTCCTTGTCGCCATGACTGGGTGTCACTGTGCAATTACCTTCCCTTTGTACCTGAGTGGTGCCTTCAGGTCCACCTTAGAGACTATGCAGTGGTTGTTTAATTCGCAGGGAGCTCATCAAGGTCTCTGCGCTTGTCATTTCCCGTAATGAACGCTTCCAAGGGCATCGCTGTGGGAATGATTCACATTGGACTCAGGGACTCTCCTACCTGCTCCACAGAGTTCCGCAGTGTCAAGCTCCACACTGGGCACATTCCAATCTCTATTTGAAATCTTCATCTGCACAAAACAGCTGATGGTCAGGACCCTCCTTTGGTGCTGCATTCCCCCCCTAGAAATGGGGAAGCCTCTGAAGGGACCATTTATCAGACTGAGGGAACACCGTATTTCCATGGTGAAGCATTTGGGATCGGGAAGTGCTGGGGTCAGTCATGTGCATCCTTAATGTTCCTGTTGTAGCTGGTTTTCTGTGGTCTCAGTCCCGTGCACCCTTTCACTTAGCTTTACTCTGGAGGACCATAGCTGGTGCGTTCTGAACATGTTTCTTCCCGATTGCTTCATCTTCCCAGCTGTGTTTTAGAAGAACAATAGGTCAGCCGGCAAGACCTCCTTGACTTTAAGCAAGTGCATCCTAAGAAGGATATTTTTCTGAGCCCCACTCATCCTCACATCACTATAGATTTCTCTTGGTTAGCACTGCATACAGCACCATCCAGTTCTCATCACCCGAGCTCCTTCAAGAGACATCCAGTCTTAAAAAATTAATTAAGTTGAAGTGTTTGAAACATCACTTTCACAGTGAGACATGAGCAGAAAGCGAGATGCTTCTCTTCATTTAAGAAAGCAAGAGTCATGTATTATATCAGTTAATTGGTTCAACTCAAACCTGGATAATCCAGTTACTCCAGAGTGGCTGGGATTTAATAACAAACCCTTCACTTTAGTAGCATGACAGCACTCAGAATGGATGGAGGTGTACGGCAAGCTGAATGGAGCCGTGTCCTGTGTGGTTCTGTGCAGTGCTGAAGGTATCTATGGCGAAAGAACAGGCACCAAGGGCCCTGCGGAAAGGAGTCTGGGGGTTATGGCTGATGGCAAGCCAGCAATGCCCTGGCATCTAGGAGGGCAACCATGTCCTAGGGTGCATCCAGCACGGCATCGCTAGCCGGGCGACAGAGGGGATTGTCGTGCTCTGCTCCACACTGGGGCTGCCCCACCTTGAGCCCTGGGTGCAGTTTTGGGCACCACAGGATAAAAAGGTTCTAAAGCCACTGGAAGGCATCCGGAGGACGGTTCGGAGTTGTTGAAGGGTTTAGAGGGGAAACTGTGTGAGGAGCAGCTGAAGTCACTTGGTCTGTTCAGCTTGGAGAAGAGCAGACTGAGGGAAGACTGCATTGCAGTTTGCTGCTTCCTCACCAAGGGAGGAGGAGGAGCAGGTACAGAGCTCTTCTCTCTGGCCTGAGGAAATGGCAGGAAGATGTGCCAGGGTAGGCTTAGGTTGGATGTTAGGAAAATGTTCTTCACCCAGAGGGTAGTGGAGCACTGGAACAGCTCCCCAGGGAAGCAGTCATTCTGCCAAGCCTGACAATATGCGAGAAGCATTGGGACAAGGCCCTCCGACACATGGTGTGAATGTTGGGGTTGTCCTGTGCAGGGACAGGAATTGGTCATGATGATCCTTGTGGGCCCCTTCCAGCTCAGGACATTCTGTGATTCTATGATCCTTCTGTGGTTAAGGGAGGAGCAAACAGCAGGCAGCTAAGAGGAGCAATTATTCCTGGGCACCTCTTCCAGAAAGGTCATCTTCAAATGGTTTTAGTACAGCTTCGTAAGCCTGTTCCTCAGGACCTTCTCTGTTACAGTGATCTACATTTTTTAGCCCATTTTTTTCTAAGAAATGGTGCTTTACAATCACACCATCTGTCTATCTGCAAGCCCCACTGTGAGAGCTTTTGTGCCTCTTGTCTGTTGTGGCAGGAGTGTGCAGGTCTGTGACACCTCGTATTCCTCAGCGTGCCGAGAAAACGGATAATGGTGGTTAGGCAGACAGAGAGTGCTTTTACCATTGAGTGGAAGGGTGAGGGAAGGACTCAAGACCCAGCAGGAGGTGTGTGGGGGCAGCACACAGATGCTTTGGAAATGAGGTGTCTCTAGTTCTGCTGCTCACTGAATTCCTCCTCTTTCTTCCCAAAGGCCAGGTAAGGGGACACTCCCAGCTGCTTGCTTAGAGATGTATTTGTGTGTAACAGGAAGGACATGGAACTGTGGAGTGAGTCCAGAGGAGGCCATGGAGATGATCCAAGGGCTGGAGCACCTCCCATCCGAGGACAGGCTGAGAGAGTTGTGGTTGTTCAGCCTGGAGAAGGGAAGGCTCTGGGGAGAACTTAGAGCAGCCTCCTCATACTGAACGGGGCTACAGGAAAGCTGTGGAGGGGCTCTTGATCAGGGAGTGCAGGGATTGGATGAGGGGAATGGTTTTCAGCTGAAAGAGAGTGTATTGAGATGAGATCTTAGGAAGAAGTGTTTTCCTGTGAGGGTGGCCCAGAGAAGTGGTGGCTGCCCCATCCCTGGAGATGTTCAAGGCCAGGTTGGTGGGGCTTTGAGCACTTTGATCCAGTGGGAGGTGTCCCTGACGATGGCAGGGGTGTGGGACTGGATGTTCTCTGTCCCGGTGATGCCCTGAGCTGCAGCTGAGCTCTGCCTTGGGCTGGCCCCAACCTGTGCCTTGCCCTGCCAGGTGAAGAGCAGTGTGAATCCATTTCTCTTCACAAGCAGGCTCTTTAATTAATTTCTCTTTAAGGCTGGATTAAGTTGCTGAGTCCTTGAGGACAGGTTTCAAATGCTCTAATATTGCCATGTGTGCTGAAAAGGAGCTGCCAGGGTGTCAGAGCACCCTGTGCCTGCAGAACCTGGTTATCTACTGGGTGGAACACTGCTGACAACCATGCAAAGTTTGTATTCCAACTGTTCCACCATGTTCACGTTCAGTGTCTGTTTGCCAGGTCTAGGGACTCTCTTTAATTAGGGCCAGACATTCGAATTATTGGTAGATGTTCTGACTTACACCGATTAATCTTTCTGTATACTTTAGATTTATGTGTGATTCCAAAGCAAAGGTCAATTGTTTCACAGTGCTTGGTAGGACTGTTTATTCAGATGTACAAAAACATTCATTTTTAGCATTAGACAATCAGCTTCTTGTTGATCAGTTTTCTATGGAGAAGAAAGAACACACTTTTTCCCCGTCCCCAAGTCCTATCCTGTTGCATTAACCCAAGAGCTAGCATCTGCAAGACTGGAAAATGCTTTGAAATCATAGAATCATAGAACGGTTTGAGTTGTAAGGGACCTCAAAGCCCATGTAGTTCCAACCCCCCTGCCATGGGCAGGGACACCTTCCACTGGGTCAGGATGCTCAAAGCCCCATCCAACCTGGCCTTGAACACCTGAAGGGATGGGGCAGCCACAACTGCTCTGGGAAACCTGTGTCAGTGCCTCAGAGTAAAGAATTTCTTCCTAATGTCTAATCTAAGTCTTCTGCCTTCCAATTTAAAGCCATTCCCTATGTCATGAAATGTAGTATCTTATTATTTTTGTGTCTACTTGCTTTCTATATACTTCCATATTTGTCAAAAGCTCGTACTATTGAAGTTAACTTTAAGAATATTTGCCCCAAAGATGGTGGGGGAATTGGACAGAATTGCAGCAGGCTCCTGACATACCCACAAAGTGTCACCAAGTGTGTGAGGTCATGCTGGAAAATGCGATAATTTCTCAGTAGGGACATTAGGTACATTTTGTTACAGTCACGGTGTGGATGTATTTGTCTGCCAGCCTGATCCATCGCTTTGCACCTATGGAACAGCTAAAACTTTCTGGTTGCTAAGCTCAAAAATTTGTGAAGATACCCAGCCATGGTAGGGATTGGCAGAGCTGTATTTTTTGACTTCTTGGCTGTTTTGTGTTGGTTCTGGCTGAGGTGAATGTGGGCGCTTTGGAGGGCTGTGTCTGCCCACCATGCTGCCCCTGGCAGGGTCAGTGTGCAAAGATGCTGGGAGCGTTCCTTGGCTCGAAGCTCTACTGCTCATCTGGGTTGCCAGCAGAAGAACATCAAATGCTGTCTGAGCCGTGGCTCCGAGCCATGCTCCACGTTTCCTTCCAGCAGCGCTGAAACGCTCCCCTCTGTCTAGACTGTTTCATGTCCTTCTCAGTGCCTGTTTAGTGCCTGGAATTTTGTGGCAGCGGCCTGGGAGCACTAACCCCTTGTCCTGCAGAAACAGCCCTCAACATAAAGAGAAGCATTCAGATCATTTAGACTCACAGACAGGGTTGTACCTTTGAAGAGCCACTCCCACCTTTCTTGCCGGCCACACTGCCTCGTACAGTGTTTATGTAAATACTCCAAAAGCAGTTTTATATCCAGCTGCTATGAATCTGCTGGAAGTGTATCCAACTAGTTTTCCTATTTCATCCTATTCAGCACAGGATCAGAAGAGTCAATGGTAGGGGGCATGTGAGAAACTGCTGGTTCAGAAAGATTAGGCACAGTCATTAAAACATAATTGCTATTAATAGTTGCCTCCTTAATCAGACTGATCTCTCTATTGCTCCTTACTTCAGAGGGTTTATTTTTCTTTGTGTCCATTTGTTATGGATGAAATGGAACACAAACCATGGTCATAAACATGTCTGGTAAATATTGTCAATGAAATGAGGCCAGCACATGCACTGACTTGGGTCCCTGGCACAGCTCAGTGAGAATGAGTCTGTTCTCCTCCCCTGTCTAAGAGTGTGCTCACCTTGTAGTGACGGTGCAGCTGCGATGCTGCACCGAGAGCACAGCAGAACATGCACTCACCCCCATATCTATTGAGTTTTATAAATACAGATGGAAGCTGCTCCTGAACGTGAGCACGCTCTCTGACCTGCAAGCACCCAGTCTCCTCCTGTGGCCCTGCTCTCTCCAACCCTAAATACCCGCTGCGTGTGAAGGAGTTTAATAAAGAGTCAGGAAGGATGAAGGATGCCTTATGGCTTGCCTTCAGAGCACACCCAGCCTCCTCCATTGCCCTGTTAGTTCAGAGGAGTTTTTCTATTTCGAACTGGCCTTGCCTTTCATGTGGAGCTGCCTGAAGCACAGGTAGTGCTGTACCACAGGCAGGTGCCTGTGCGCTGCCTGCCACTGTGATTTGTGCTGTGCAAGCTGAAGTAAATAGTGATTTAGAAAGAAATTAAAACTACTTCTGGCGCTTCTGCCCAGCACCAGAGCAGCTGCTGGGTTGTCCTGCCTGTTGGAGGCTCCAGGTCAGGACAGGTCTGTATGGAGTTCTGTCTTATGCTCTATCTGCACTGTCCTTTACGTCGTGCAAGGCACCAAAGCACAGTGAGGAACTGAAAGCCATCATCCTGCAGCTCCGGCCTTTGGTCCCTTCCCAGCTCCTCCCAGGCAGTGCCACCAGTGCCACTTGCTGCCTGCCTTTCCACGGCTTCCTCCGAAGTTTGCAATCTATATCCTGACAATAACATTTGTACTGCTCATGTATTGTGCTGTATACACAAGGTATCACACTGAATCTGGAGATGCTTGGTATTTCTGGTGTCTCCCATTAAATGGGCAGGGCCAAAGTGGGCAGGGACCATCACCAAACCAAAGTGAGGCTCTCTTTGACTGTGCCTGAGCCCAGCCCTGTGTGCAGGGAAAGGCCCTCTGCTCAATCTGAGAAAACAAGCTGGTCTTAACTGTGTATCTTGCTCTCTGATTCATTTGCAACCTTGCCTTTAGAGAGTGCAGCCGTTCATGTAGTTGTGACCTCGGTGGCTGTATCATTTATCTGAGGTGTGTGGTAGGAGCTGGCTGCTCCTCATCACGAGATTTAGAGCAAGAGCTGATCCTACCTTATTTCTTTTCCGGTTTTGTCTTCTCCAATATTCATCTCCTCCCCAAGTGCAGCTGTGCAACTCCAGGAGAGATCCCCAAACAATCTGCTAGCCTTTGAAGAAGGGTTGTATTCTTCCGTGTCAGCTTAATTGCTGTGTCCCGTTGAGGATGCAAAGGCCTTCTGGGAGGAGAGAAAAGATGCAGCTTCGAATGTGCCATCCAGTGTAGGGACTGCACTCAGGGGATCGCAGTCCTACGGTGTGATGCTGCTTGCCATCTGGCCTCTTGACACCCATGTGTGCCTTCAGCATCTTACTGTGCTGTATTTATTAGGGGTTGGATTCAATGCTGAGCTCTTCAGCGGCGGTCTAGAAAAGTGCTTAGCAGTGCTGAGGATTAAGCACCGTATTTAGTGGTTGTCTGAATTGGGTCAGAATTCAGTGTGCCTAGACTGCACAAAACACGCAAGGTTCAATCAAATCTAACAGAGGAACTGGGAACAACTCCCACCTGGTTCGGCTCCTGTGTGGCTTCTCTATGTGCATGTGTAGGTCCTTGTTTTCTCCCACTCCAGGTCCTGCCTCTATCTTGCTTGCCTGGCTAGTGCCAGCATCGATGAGTTCAACTTCTCAGTGTATGAACTTTGCGTGTCTGGAAACCTTTGTTGTCTAAACTCCATTATTGCCTGGAAACTGCAAGAAGTGGTTCATCATGGCCCTGATCCTGTGAGGAACTAAGCTCATGTCACTCCTGATCACTTCCTTGGCAAATGAATCTATTCTACAGCCTACTAGCACGTCTGCCCCTGTTTTGAGGACTCGCTTTAGTGATGTGTGAGCCACTGGGTGAGCAGAGCCTTGAGGAGAGAGGTGAAGGAAGTACTGGACAGGGGTTGGACCAAACTGACCTCACTCCATGTCCTGATCGGGCTAAACCAGTGCATGATACCCCACCTTCAACCAGAGCCAGCAACCCTGCTGGTGTCTAAATGGGAAACCTACTGCTGTGATAATATTTAACTGGAAATCTCGGTTGCTTTTTAAAGATCCTGTTTCAGGATAGGCTGTGGAGCGCTGTGTGCATCAAACCAGCGCGTGTCTCAAGCAGACAGGGTCACGTTATCTGCGTGCTTTTTACAGAAATAGCTCCCAGATGTCACCATTGTGTCACGGTGCATTTATGGCATTTGGCATTTCTGTGTGGTATGTGGGTTCTGTGTGTGTGATGGCAAATCCATACACCAGACTCAGCTCTGACCTGCAGACATGGTTTGTCACAGCCTTTTGGGCTTTGTGTGTACCTCCATGTTTCAGGACCACGATAAACACCCCTGGATGGTGACGAGACAAAGCCAGGGATTAAACAATGGGGCCTGAGTTTTCCTCTGATGGCATAGAAAGGCATGGAAACAGAGTCAAAGAGTGGAGCTAATAGTTCTACTATGGAGCTGTTGGAGCAAGTCCATAGGAGGCCACAGAGATCATCTGAGGGCTGGAGCACCTCTGCTATGAGGACAGGCTGAGAGAGTTGGGGTGGTTAGGCCTGGAGAAGAGAAGGCTCCAGGGAGACCTTAGAGCAAACTTCCAGTACTGAAAGGGGCTACAGGAAAGCTGGGAAGGGGCTCTTGATCAGGGAGTGCAGGGATAGGACACACAATGATCTTGTTCAACACTTCAGTGGACTTACAGAGTGGATGGACTGAGTCTTCTCCAGAGCAGACATGGACCTCTTTGATGGTAGGGCTGTGCTAGTGCACAGGAGTGTAAAGAGAAGAAGTTGACAGAGGCAAGAGCTGGATTTGTGGGCTGCAGGCTCTCCGCAGAGTGCGCTTGGGTAGATCCCATCTGGGTGGAAAGCTTCTGTCTCTGTTGTGCCCTACAGACATCTTACTGCTGGCAGGTCATCGGGTGGTTGTTCACCGCAACGGTTGTCTCCTTAGGTATTTCTCTCTGTGGATAGAGTTTTATACTTGAGAATGAAAGACAGCTGAACTCTGAAGGTTAAAAATAAAGTAAGCAAAAATCTAACTTTGTGCATTGTGATGGGCTGCTGAGTGTAAAATGATCTTGAAAACATAGTGAAGGGCAAGGCCAGGTCTGGTACTCCATGTGGATCCCCGTGTGTCCTTACAGACCTTGACATGTGGGTGCTCACACTCATCCCTTCCAGACCATGTTACAGAACAAAGATAAGGCTACCTCGCTCAAAACCCCGGGAGATGTTGGCTTCCACTTCTGGTCTTGCTTTTGAAGTAACAGATGTAACCTATTTGTAGGATGCCTGAAGGGTGTTAGGAAAAGGTCAGTGGTTAGTGCACAGATGACAAGCTTGAAATTGGAATTAAACCAGCACAGTTCATTAGATTTAAACCATGAGGAGTAGAATGTATGGAGTTAAGGGTGGGATTGCTTTTATAACCCTCTTGGAGCTTCATGGCCCATCTTGGGTGAATGATAGTTGGGCTGAGAATCTGCCCAAGGAGCCTCATCTTTGTGGTCAAAAACTATAGCTGGGTATGGCCAGGCATGACAGTTCAAGGATAGGTTGTACTGAGTTCTCTGTAGCCCCAGGATTCCCACTCAGATATTCTGGCGCTACAAAACCCTCTGTACAATCGCTGCTGTTTGATGAATGCTTATTCCCTTTTGACAGAGTTTCTGTCACTTCCTGCCCTGTGCAGAGATGACACAAAGTCTTGACATCTTTTTGAGCAGCTGATGAGGTGGAAACAGGCTGAGACAGGTCCCTTGAGACAAAAGGCAGTTCCCAAGGAAAGGAATCAGTCTGGTGGTTGCTTGAGTTTGGAAAGAAAGGAGAGGTCAAGGAGATCTCCACTAGGGCAACGCTGTTCTCCCCATCGTGTGCCCCAGCATGCTACTGAACCAGTGTGGGTTGCTTTGTCCCACACCTCATTCCCAAGCAGACTGCTCTGACCCCTAGCCTAGATACTCACTTTCTGAGCCCTGTTTAGTTGTATCTGCTGTAGCAAACTGACCTCTCAGCTGGAAGGGTTCCTCTCATTTTCAATGTGTGTTATTGCAGCAGTGTATGATGGGTGTGAGACCGTATGTGAGATCATATTCTTTCCCTAAGGGCTAGCACTGCTATTTGAAGCTTAATGCAGCTACTGATGTAGCCTCATGAATAGAGCCAAACTGTCTCCTTCCTCCCCTGGTCCCTGGGGAGGTGACACTGTGCGACTCTCAGTGTCTGCAAAAGCAGTTTGATATGGGGTGAATGGAGATGTCAGGCTGAGTTCACACCCATGTTAGGATGCAATAACTCTGTGCTATCCTCCCAGACTCCTGTAAAGCTCCACCAGGGCTGTCCCAGGACAACCTGGATCAGAATTTGGCTTGAAAAGAGAGGCTGTTACAACAGTACTGTCCCTGCTATAGATCCCCGTATCTTCAGTCCCCAAACAAGAAATTGTGGAGAAAACGCCATCAGTGACAAGCAGCGTCTGTCAGCACTTCTTCATAGCCCTGTCGTTAGAAAGCCATCCTTGGTGAAAACAGACTGTCTTCTTTCAACATGTCCTCTTTCCGAAGAAAGCGTGGATTTGCTTCTCTAATTCCAGATTGGAAAATCTGCCCTTGAGCCATGAAAGCAATTGCAGAAAACAGTGCCTGATATTCTTCCAGAAATGAAAAAGGGTTATAGGCTAAGCCAACCAAACAAATAAAACCACTGTGTGGTTTAATGAGAGTCACCCAGAGAAGCAGCCAAGGGACTCTCCTTCCAGGAATACTATCTGCAGGGCATCCAGTGCTTTCTGACAGGTGTGGCAGGAGCCCTTGTCCTCAGCAGCACGGACCAGGATTGATGATGGCATCCAAAGGATGAAGACAAAAGACCTCACCCAGTCTCCTCCAGCACTATCAAAAGAGGCAGCAAGTCCACAACAACCACTTCCTTTGGCGCCCCTGGCGATCTGGTGCTGCCTGCCCCGACTGTGCCCAACGCACACTGAGCAGCACTGTGGCCAGCTAGGGAGGCCCTGCAGAAGCTGCAGGATGTCTTATGTCCTCCAGCCTCTGAAACATGTGGAGTGGGGTGGAAACTGCCTCACATGGTAGTATCTCATGTCAGGACTGTCACTAATTCATCCTGAAGGCAGCAACACATTGCTTTGGGGCAGGTGGGATGGGCAGTAGTTGTTGTGACGATCTGAGGAGGCAGGGATGCTTCTCAGTGCCTCTGCCTGGATAAATGACTGCTGGTTTTGCACGAAGCCTCTTCGTCATGGCCAGCTGGGGGAATGTTATCTCAGAATGCACCAGGCAGTTCTGTAGGTCCTTGCTTAGGAATTTGTTGGAGAACTCCCAGCAATGGATGCACAATGGGCAGGAGAGGCTTTACCCTTGCTCTTCTTCATTACGCTGAAACCCCTGGAGTGCTGGAAGTGAGCCACTAACCTGTCCTGCTTATTCCCTCCATTAGGGAGAGAAAGGTCGGCTGTCTCTGGTGGATGGACAGGAACACGTGGTGCTCCATGATGAGTCAGTCTCTCCAAGTGAGGGATGCTGCCTGGTCCATGACTCACTGTGCCTCAGTTGGTACTGCAAGCGCTGCAGAGAAACCAGGTGTCTGGCCAGGTGCTACTCAGCTGGGAATTATGTTTAGTCCCTCCTGGGGGAGAGATTGCTGTGCTGAAGGGGCATTTTAGGGTGGAAATGAGGATCTCGGTCTGCCGGGTTTGCAGTGCCCTCAGGCCAGCTTGGGGTTGGTCGCTGCCATGAGGAACAGGGATGCCCCTGCCACCCGGGTGGGCTTTCCTGCCTCACAGGGAACATGGACACTGGAGGCAGGGGCTACCCACACCCATGTCCAGTGCTTATTTTAGGAGTAGCTTTGCACAGCATCCATAAACCTGCTAGCATCACAGCATGAGACAGGCTCAGAAAGCAGGCTCTAGGAGGAGGGTTGGAGTGAGGCATGAGCAGCTTTGGAGAACAAGCTCTGCAGTGTTTAGCAGCGAGCACGCACAGAGCTGCCTGCCTCTCCCTCAAGCTGAACAATGCACAGTTATTGTAAGTGGCCCTGTTATAATTAGAGGTGTGCTGACCTGCGTGACAGCAGCAAGTTCTCAAATACCACCCACGGGCCCGTGAGCGGGATGAGTAATTTGCCCCTCTCCCATCTCTCCTGCTTTGGTGACAACGCTGGCAGCTGGTGAAGTACTGGCTGCCCAGCCTGAGACCAGAACCCCAGCGCCAAGGAGGAGGAAGAGGAAGAGGAAGAGCCCTGTTCTCACCTGGTTACTGTTGCTTGGGAAACCACTCCCTCTGCATCTGCTTCTTCAGCACAGTGGTTCTGCCTTCCAGAAAGGCAATGTCGTGATGGGGCATCTTAAAACCCAGCACAGGGGCAAGAAAAAGCACAGAAGAGGGATGGAAGTATTCCTGAATGCTTTGTGAGAACAAGTACCTAAAAATATTTGTGTTTTCACGTGGAGCATCAGAGAAACAGAGTTGACACAGTGTGAATGTGTGCTCGAGGCTGGAGCCTGATGCGCTCTGGAGAGGAGGCTGTGGCCCCACGGGAATAAGTGATGCTCTCCCACCGACCTCCCAGGGCCAGGGTTTCACCTGAAGGTCAGGAGGAGCACTTGAAGGGCTTGGTCAGATGCTGCTCCAAGCCCTTGTTGGGGCCAGTGACCTTCACTCTGCTTGCATACTGATCTCTCAGGCACATTTATACTGCTTAAAATCAGTACATTTGTGAGGAAAGATGCCTCCAGGATCCCTGGCTAAGGAGAAGTCAGTGATGTGTGCCATGAGGGATGTGAAAAGGGGACAACAGGGTGGTAGACCTGCATTTCCCCAGGAAAATTTCCAGACGGCTCTTTCTTGCTGTTGCAGAACTGGACAGCCCATGGGACTCTGCTCTTGATTGGAGAAATCTGCTCCCTGAGGAGAGTATTTCAACAATTGCCTTAAAAATTCAATCTTTTCTCTTAATAAAAATGCAGGAAGTTTAAGCGCCTTTCGGTGGACTTGGTGCAATTTTGCACAGGCTGTGCGTGATTCATGTGGGCTTCCCTCAGCAGCTCTCCTGGAGTGAAGTATCTCTTCTTCCTGCCAACAGGAGAGACAGAAGCATTCAGAAGGAGCTTGTCATGAACTGGTTTAGCATTTGAGATGGTGGATGGGAGCCTGGCCATCTGCATGCTCCCATGAAGCTTTGCTGAGCACCACCAGCCACCCTTCTCTTCAAGCACCTGCAGTTGGATCTCATCTCAGAGGGGCTACAGGGGTGGGAATGGAGGAACACTCCCCATGAGTCAAAGCCACAAAGATGATCTGAGGGCTGGAGAACCTCCCATACAAGGACAGGCTGAGAGAGTTGAGGTTTTCCAGCCTGAGGAAGAGCAGGCTGCAGAGAGATCTTAGAGCAGCCTTCCTGTACTGAAAGGGGCTCCAGGAAAGCTGAGAAGAGTCTCTTTATCGGGAGAGCAGGGACAGGACAAGGGGAAATAGTTTTCTACTGAAAGAGGGGAGACTGAGATGAGATCTTAGGAAGAAATGTTCTCCCGTGAGAGTGGGGAGGCCTTGGCCCGGGTTGCCTAGAGAAGCAGTGGCTGCCCCATCCCTGGAGGTGTTCAAGACCCGGTTGGATGGGGCTCTGAGCACCCTGATCCAGTGGGAGGTGTCCCTACCCATGGCAGAGGAGTGGAATTGGATGGTCTTTGAGGTCTCTTCCAACCCAAACCATTCCATGATTTTATGATTCTCTGACTCGCAGCACTTGGGCCTCAAGATCTGGAGGAGATGGAGAGTCCATGGTGCACACAGGACTGCCCTTCTTCAGGCTGCTTTCCAGGCACTCCCAGCCCTCTCGTCTCTGTGGTGAGATGCATCCCCTCTGCTCTTTGAAACTCCTTTCTGTAGATATGGATTAGAGTGAGCAGGAGCTAGCAGCCAACTTCTTCATTGACTTCTCCTCTTCACTTTGCCAAAAATGTTACTGTTTTTTAAACGGTAAAACTGTTTATGCTCTTCAGAGGAGCCAGGGTTGCAGCACCTCTTCCAGTCCCTGAGGCACCAGCTGCATCTGGGGCAGCTCCATGCCTGTTTGCTGTGTGTCCAGCATCAGCACCTCCATTGAGTCACCATCCACTTCTAACGTCACATTGGTCTGACAGAAAGAGAAACATCTCTCTCAGCTAAAGATCTTCCCATCTGAAACTCAAAGACACTTAATTACAGTGCAGGAAGTATGTTTGGTATCGCCGTTACAATTTGATTCAGCAATATGGCAGTGTAATTTGCCTTATTTATCTCAATCATTTTGCATGAGAAAGAGAAATGTCTCTGCGTGATTTCATGTGGATGCTTTGTCTCCTTTCCTGTGGTTACAGGTGAAAGCTGAACAATACGTCCCTGTGTGAGAATTAATCTTGCAGGCAATTGGCCTGAATTAAAACCCCCAACCCAGACAAATGAACATGGCATCATGGCTGTGAGCCCTGCCAGCAGCCAAATGTGAATCAATTTAAAAACAGCTTACCTTCAAGCACAGAAGAGGGGAAAAGGGTGATGTAAGCACATGCCATGTCTATGCCATCCTGCTGAGCACATGCTTTGCTACTTCTTTCCTTTTTTAGTTTAGAAATGTCAGCACTTTCCGTTCCCATGGGAACCCTGTCTTTCCCATTGGCACTCCATGGCAGCTAAAGATGCGGGGACTGGAGGGGCTGTGGCCTTTCTGGAAGCATGTGCTGACTGTTCCTGGCTCCTGGCTCAGCAGACAGAGCTGGATGTGGAGCCCTGCTCCTTGCCTGGGCATCCCACTCCTCCGAATGCCCTGAGCGGGGCAAAGCCCAGCAGTTCTGGGTTGCACGGGCAGACGCAGCAGAAGGTGTAACTGGGAGAAGGAGTCAGAAGCTGATGGAAAACTGTTATGGGCCTGATTGTAAGCTCTCTTTGAAGTTGCTGGTGACTTCATGGGAGAGGACAGAATCTTTCCAGTATGGAAGGAAAGATGGCAGGTACATAAGCCATGCGATGGAAAGCCTTTCTGATGATGAACCTCACATTCTTAGAGTAAAAACCTGATTGTGCTGCTGTTATAGATCTCCCAAGTCAGGAGGATCCATTCACTGATGAAGTCCTCTGCAATGTGATAAAATATCAGTACCAGACTCTGTGAGGTTCAGCTGGTCAGTACTTCTTGGGTTTATATTCTGGAACGAGTTAACGTAACTCACAAAATACACCCTGAGGTCGCTGGATTTGTGGGAGCCAAGGAGGGGCTGTGAGATACTTCATTGCTCAGTTTTAAAATGCTGCTTCTTAAAAAAGATCCTTTCAGAGCAGTAGGACGTGTGAAACAATGCTGCGAGCTGCTGACAGGTACCATGGCAATGGGCTCCGTGACAAGCTGCGCCACTCTCTGGAGCTGTGGCTCATAGGGACTGCACTGTTTTCCACTCCATATTTATGAGTATTCCCATTCCTGAAGGATGCTGACACCTCCTCCAGATACTGCTAATGTCTCGGGCTGGGGCATGCAGCCTGTGCCCCTGTTGCTGCTGAGCGGTGCCTGGCAGCAGGTCTGTCTGTGCCCAGCATGCAGGTCGTGGATGGGGAGAGCTGGGGACATGTGCCATGCTGAAGTGCCAGCCTGAGGAGTGACTCTGAGATCAGGGTCCCACCACCGATGAACTGAGATAGTACTCACATCCCGCTGTTTCTCTCTGACTTCATGGCGCAGCCTGCCACCTGCCTGCCTTCAGAGCCCCTTCCCTGCGAGCTGCCTGTGCTCACAGTGCTTGCTGGGGAATCTTTACCTTTTGCTCTTTGTCTCACTTGCTCTCTCAGCTCCCTCTGTTTTCCACAGGTCCTTTCTAACGGCCACACTGTGCCACCTCACACCCGGTTCAGAAGTGCTGTGCAATGGGAAGGTGCCACCTCCTGCTCTGGGCCCTGCCCCACGCTCTCTAGCATGGCAAATCTTTGCCAATGGCTTGGCAGGTCCAAAAGTTCTTGCATCTTCCCTGGTGTCAGAGCTGAGAACCTTGGTCATTCCCACAGTGCTGAAGGGAGGAGCTCTGTGGGGTTGCATGCCCCGGTCCTCGTGGTTGACCCTACCCTGTGCCAGGCTGGCTGTGCTGAGCCCCCACTGTCGCCGTCCCGTGCCCCTGGCTCCTCCTGACCCTATGGCCTTAGGTCTTCTCTCTCAGATCCTGCTGGTAGTTGTGGCTGCAGACGCAATTTCTGCTCTGCCCCAGCATCCCCTGCTGAAGTGCACTCAATGCTCCATGTTGTGGTGGCCCAGTAATGGATTTATTATGCAAGGAAGTATTGCAGTCATTTCAGCCAGATAATAAAGACAGCACTGCATAATGCAATCTTCCTGTTCTGCTGGGACATGCATGTGGACATTAAATTCCCAGGAAGGGTGCTTCACCCCCCTGCAGAGATGCTGCAGCAGGAAGGGGTGCTGAGGGGAGCGCTTCCAGGCAGGAGAAATCAGCCCTACCTGAAGTGAGGTCCTGCCCTCTCCTGTCCCCACCACTCGCTTTGTACCTGTGCCAATGTCTCCTTTCTCACAGCCCAAACCAGGCACAGCCTGGCCAGCACTCACGCACCCCCTGTCCTCCTGACCCACCGACCCCACAGCACCAGCAGACTCAGGCTGGAGAGCTCCATCAGGGTACACTGGGTTCTGCTCCATCCCCACAGCAGGGTCAAAAAGCCTTCCCACTCCATTGCCCCGGCTTAACAGAGCCGGGACGTGGGCCACTGTGTGGGGTATGGAGGTGACATCCGTCCCTGGCGCACAGGCAGCAGTGCCCACGGTTGCAGCAGAGCCAGCTGTGCTGCAGCAGAGGCCTGCAGCGTTCCCTCTCCCTGGTGTGATGTGGCTGAGCTCTGGGAAGCCAGATTTTCAGAACGGAAGGTTAATTGCTATTTGCTTTTAAAGTCTTTATCTCATTTTTAAACTCCTCTCTCTTTTATCTTCCCTATCTGCTTTTAGGAGAACAATATCCCTCAAATATCCATCTTTCAGTGTCCAAACCAGCCACAGTTTCAGGACCCGTGAGAACAAAGAAAGGGAACCCATCTCAGGGCTGTGGTGGTCCCACGTGAAGGAACCTGTGTTCCAGTAAGGCAGATTATTTAGAAAGGGGTTTTAAGGGTGAGGAAAGTCGTTGAGCCCAGCTCCCAAGGTGGCTGCAAGCCCAGTGAGCCTTGTCTTTCATGTCAGCTTTTCTGCTTTCACTCCCAGCCGTCGACGTTGTCTCTGCCTTTCTGTGTTAGATAAAAGAGCCTTTAACAATCAGGTGTTTTCCTTACCGTAAATATATTTATACAGCTTAATAAAGCAATGCTCAGTATTCTCTGTAAGCTAAACAGATGGAGCTCTTTGGGTATTTTTGCCAGCCTCTCACTGATTTTACTCATTCTCCTTTGCTCTTTCTACACATTTCTTTTAAGAACTCAAACACCAAACATGAATGCAGATTTCCCGTGTTGGTCTAAACATCGGGTAATTGGATTTCCATGGGCAATTCACTACCCTGCTCTTCTCGCTGCTGGCTTTGCTTGCTAGGAACACCCTGGTCACTCCCAGTGAGTTGCTTTGCCCCTTCTGCTCTCCCATGGCTTTCGAGGAGCACTCCTGGCATGTTCCCCATCATCCACCGCCTGGGTACAGACCATGGATCTTGCAGTCATTTGTCTAATCATTGTTTTGGTTGCATTGCATCCAAAGCAGTGGGATCAGCAGGGTGAGAGAGGGGATTCTGCCCCTCTGCTCTGCTTTGGTGAGACCTCACCTGGAGCCCCTTGTTCAGTTCTGGAGTCCTCAGCACAGGAAGGAGCAAGCTCTGTTAGAATGAGTCCAGAGGAGGCCACGGAGACGAACCGAGGGCTGAAGCACCTCCCACATGAGGACAAGCTGAGAGAACTGGGGTTGTTTAGCCTGTAGAAGAGAAGGCTCTGGGGAAACCTTAGAGCAGCCTCCCCATTCTGAATGGGGCTATAGGAAAGCTGTGGAGTGCAGGAATCAGGGAGTGCAGGAATAAGATGAGAGGGAATGGTTTTCAGCTGAAAGAGGGAAGATTGAGATGAGATCTTATGAAGAAATGTTTTCCTCTGAGGGTGGGGAGGCCCTGGCCCAGGTTGACTAGAGAACTCGTGGCTGCCCCATCCCTGGAGGTGTTCAAGACCAGGTTGGATGGGGCTTTGAGCCCCCTGATGCAGTGGGAGCCCATGGCAGGGGGTTGGAACAGAGTGGGCTTTAAGGTCCCTTCCAACCCAAACCATTCCATGATTCTATGATTTTATGATTCTGTGATTCTCAGCTGAACTAAACTGCTCTCTGTTTGGATGAGCGGAGCGTTCCAGAGCAGTGTGTGCCTCAGCTGCTCTTCCTGGCTAGCGACCATCCCGCTAGGCTGTTAATCATCCATATGTTGGATCAGCAGAGATCTTGCATTTGCTAACAATTTCCTGATTAAAAACAACTACACCCTGTCCCCAGTGAAGCCCTCTGGAAGTAGTGCCTTGCAACGAGGGTGCTGCACTGTGCAGTGCGGGTGCTGCGCTGCGATCACCAGTTTTATCTGCCTGCTGGCCAGTGCCTCCTCAGCCTGCACCTTGAGAGGATGCTCTTCTTCACAAACCCTGTTTTACAGCACACCTGCACAACAGTGCTAAACTGCAGTCTTGTCAGGGAATGGAAACACATTTGTTTGACTGAATCTGCTGTCTGTAAACTGTATTGGCAATCATTATAATTTTGTCCCTTCATTCTGTCTTAATTTTCCTGTTAGCTCTCCTGCCTAGAAGCCTGCCAGTCTGCTGGAATGTCAGCTCAGCACCAGCACTTTGCTTGCTTTTGGATTTTCCACATATTCAAAAGTGTGTTCAAAATCAACAGCACTGGATCTGTTCTGGGTGAAGAACCTTTTCCTAATGGCAAACCTAATCCTACTCTGGCACATCTTCCTGTCATTCCCTCAGGCCCTGTCACTGGTCACCAAAGAGAAGAGCTCAGTGTCTGCTCCTCCTCCTCCTCTGGTGAGGAAGCAGTAAACTGCAATGAGGTCTCCTCTTAGTCTCCTCTTCTCCAGGCTGAACAGACCAATTGACTTCAGCTGCTCCTCACAGTTTCCCCTCCAAACACTTCACCAACTCTGTGCCCTCCTCTGGACACTCTCCAGTGGCTTTAGATCCTTTTTGTCCTGTGTTATCTGTGCCCAGAACTGCACGCAATTGCTCTCCCAAATACGCTTCCACCAGGGTATTTTTCTTCCGGGAGCTACTTAAGGTTTCTATGCACAATACCTACTTTTTAATTTCTTTCTGCAGCTCGGCACAATCCCTGAGTCCCAGGCAGTGTTCAGAACTCTGCAGGGACAAGAGAATCTCATATTTACTCTAAATAAAAGGAGAATTTTACACAAAGAAAGAAAAAATTCCAAACAAAGCAGAAGCAGAAACTCTGGGGTTTCCTGAAGCGGGAAGGAAGGTTTTGTTTGCAGATGTAGTGCCCAGAGAATAGCCCTGCCACAGCAGCCCAAAACCGTGTCAGCTTTCATCCTCCCCCCTCCTCTCCTGGGAGAAGAATCCTTTGAAACACATCTTTCTCCTTATAATTCATTAACCTGTAAAACAGATCTGTTTGGTGGAGGAAAGGCCATTTACTGAGTAACAAGTGGACATCATCGCTGCATTGATTTTTCCAGGGTCTCATCAATAGAAAACAGTATTAAGTAACTCAGGCAGACTGGAGGCTGTGGACTCACACACTGGATTGACCTTGTTAGGCTCTAACGAAAGCCAGCTCCATGGCCATTGTGTTTCCAAAGGGCAGAACGAGGGGAACCAGGCTGCCAGCAGAGCTGGCAAAGCCTCAGCCGGCTCGCCCAGCCTGAGCTTCCTTACCCTGCTTGCTGCAATGTTTGTGTTATTGAAATGCTGAAACATCTGGAGATCATCCATAGGGGCAGCAGCGTTTTTGAGTGTTCACTGCCACTCCAGGTGGGCCCTGAATAGCCAGTGCAAACCCTTTCTCTCCTCCCACCCAAAATGTGCAGTCAATGCACAAGGCTCAGAAATGCGAGGGATTATCCCTTCCATGCCGACAGCCTTAGGCTGCAGCTGCAGCTACACACATCGTCTGTGCACTTCTCCTGCAGCTCCAATTGAAAACAAATCTCTGCATAAAATGAAGATAATAAGAAGTAAGTATTCTACCCAAGCTGTTGAATTTGTAGATGTAGAAGCACCCTGGGAGTCTGTTTTCTTCAGACAACAGGGCTTTACCAAAAATATTTTGAAGATGGTAATTTTAAGCATATTTAAGAGAAAAGTAAAAGCAAGTTTGGAAAAGCAATGACCATTGAGGCTGACGGGCTTCCTCCCCTCACTTCCCTTGGCTAGCATTGGTTTAAAAGGCATCAGATCTGCGCTTCAATTACGGAGCTTCACCCACTCCTCTTTCCTTTGAAAAAATACTGAGCATTTGATTCTCTTGCATGTTGACAGGATTGTGCCCTCCTGTGCAGACAGCCCATCGGCATTGTGCTACGTCTCAGCCTGGTCGCGGCTGGCAGGATGAGACCCACAGGCTGGGAGCATGCCAGGGCAGGGAGTTGTCATTCCATATTTATCTGCATAGCCATTGCCTCCAGCAGTGTGCAGGGGCTGCAGAAGCAGCCGTCCTCTACCCACTGAGGCTGTGAAGACACTTTACAAACAGAAAGGAGGAATTTCCAGCCCTGTTTCATGCAAGAGTCACAGAAATACTTCTGCAGCCTAGGTCAGATGGTGATGTCGCCAGGCAGTCCAGTCTTCCCAGCCATCCCTTGCTCTACCTGGAGGCCCTGCAGTCCCTACCCTGCCTGCTCCCTGGCTCTAGCGTGGTGAGAGCTTTTCTTCTGCCTCTCAGCACCTGATAACATGCAGGGAGCCGGGTCCTCGTCCTGGAGAGGTGGCCAGATGGGAGCCCAGAACAGATGAGGCATTTAAAGGATGGGGCTTCAGCAGAGCTGAACAGAATTATGGTTGCCAAAATCTTGTTGGATTATGTGCCCAAGTCCATCAAGCACCCTGGAAAGTAAGTATTTACTTATTTACTCTTAAATTCTTGTGCTACATCAGGGACAGTATCAGCAAATCCAAGACCTCATGCTTGAACATCAGGAGCTGGGGTGCAAAGCCTGAGATGGAGAGAAAAAAAAAACCCAGGGCTGCTTTTTCCTACTGTCTTACTTCTGACCCCTGCTGAGCCTGGTCTGGTCCGTATGCCTCGCATTTCCAAGCCTTTTGTAATCAGAAGGAATGGATGGGTTTTTTTTTGACAGAGGCTGTGACTACTTCACAGACATGGAGAGTAAAAAGCAGGACTTCAAGAAAAATGCTGCTAAATATCATGTGAATCACACACGAACATTGGCCATGATGCACAAGAGGAGGGGTCACCACAAAATTCCACTGGGGACACATGACCCCCATAATGCGTTTGTATGGACCCCTGATTCCCAGTACAGAGTCCCCAGATGCAGAGACAGAGAGACCCTTCTCAGAAATGATCTGCAAATAGAATTACAGGGATGGTGTAAATGGATTTCTGGGCTGGTTTCAGAGCCGTTCCCTATTGGTATTCCCAAAATATAAGCCAGAGCATCTCTTGCTAGCAAAAACCTACCAAGAATGTTTTTCAGTGTTATTTCTGTGAGCACCCAAGGATACTGAGAGTTGTATGTGCACTGTTAAGGGCTGATGACGTAAACATCTGCCAGAGCGGTGACTCAGAACAAGGATGAACTCCTGTGTGCCCCACCTCACCAGGCACATACGAAGTGTCTCCAATCCAGAGCCTCTGCCACAGTGCACGAAGAAAAGCTTTTCCTGACAGACTTATGATCAGCTCTGCAAGCAGGGAAAGAAGTCAGAGCGATTGTTTGCTGTGAATTGCTGGCTTGAATAGTCCCACTTGGTGTTGTCTCTCTCCTTTGCAAATGCCTTTCCCTACAAGGGGGGACATGGTGGTGCTCTCTGGGCACGATGCCAAGAGCGAGGAGTGAGTTCCTCGCCATGAGGGGCTCAGTCATAAGGAGCTCCCTAAGGGAAGTGAAGAAATCTAGGGGTGAAGAAGCTGAAAATGTGAATCATACACGAACATTGGTCATGATGCACAGGAGGAAGGGTCACCACAAAATTCCACTGGGGACACATGACCCCAGTGCATCCCCAAAATAGGCTACAGGGAGCCCACAGGGAATCTGGTGGAAGATACAGGCTCTGCCTCATAGAAACCGTTTCCCAAGAAGACGCAGCCCCACTGGGTAAAGTCAGAAGGAAAGGTGGGGAGACACATCTGACCCTGCCAATGGCTCAAGGTGCTGCAGGGCATCCAGAAGCACCTGCAGAGCTTGGTGGGGGTCCCACGGCAAGGTGCAGGCCCACAGCAAAGCCAAGGGAGGAGAACAAGCAAGGCACTCAGGAGAGACCCAGCTGTATGGACTTCATCTACTGCAAGAGGATTCCATCCTGGAGTGCAGGCATCCTTCAGCCAGGAGAGATGTCCAGGAGAATTTCTACCTTGTCCTGTTTTTTTCTGGGAAGATGCCCCTTCTCTGGGTGACGGACTGCACTGAAGAAGTAGAGTGTGATATCGGATGGTGACCTGCAAGCGTTGCTAGCATGGAAGACACATTGCTGCAACACGGGTTGTTCATAGAGGCTCCTTGCCACTAACAAATCACGCTGCTCAGAATTGAGACAGAGCAAGGCTTTCCCTGAACTGTACCCGGGATGGTGGTCCCTGAGTACAGGACCCCATCTTCCCTCTTTCTTTGTCATCATTACCATACGTGACCTGCAGTGATGACCTGCACCATATGTGGGACTGCGGAGAGGAGCTCTGAGCTTCAGCGCTGCTCCTTGCCAGGCTCTTCCCAGCACCTTTCCCACCCCGAGAGCTGCTCCACATCTCTGCAGCAGAGGAGGGAAAAGACGTACAAGGCCAACTCCTGTGTCCTGCCTGGCAGCACGGGCTCTATAATTACTCTCTGAAATACCTGCCTCAAGCCAAAAATTGTGTACTAGGACTGAAGGAGACCTCTGCCTAATGAGCCTGTCCTGTATGTCAGTAGTAATTAATGTGCATTACCCTCCTCCTAATGGGCTGAAATTTTGTCCTCTGGTTATAATTGGCTCAAATTTCAAATGTCTAGGAGTCGGGAAGCTGGATGCTACAGCCAGTTCCCCCGTAGGTACATGTGGGGCTGTTGCTGGGATGGTTCCAGTCCCATCTTTCACTCCTGGCCCTCTTACAGCTGACTTCCATCCTCACTGCCCTATTTTCCTCCCTAATTCTCTTTTCTTCTCTTTCTCTCTCATTTTGAGTCTCCTTTTCTCACCTTTCTTTGTCTCCTTCTTTTCTCGTCAGCTCAGCATGAAACACCCTCTGGGAATTTGATGGGAGATGATGATCCCTGGTGGCACATGAAGCCACCTCTGGGCACAGCAGCCCCTTCCCATCAGATGGTGCTGCTACAAGTAATATCAGGATGTGTAGAAGTAATAAAGGGACCAAAGTCATGCACACAAATACATATGGGGATTGTTGTCCTCCTTCCCATTGTGCTGGGTTTATTGGCATGGCATGTCTCTTCGCAGCCATTGCACCACTCCCGCTGCATGAGATGTGTCTGAGGGACAACATCTAAGCCTAAAGAATTAGACCTTATTGACCTGATTTTGCTGGAGGAGGTAACTCAGTTGCTGGTCCAAATGTTTCCCATGGCCATCAGTGTTCAGCTGAGTATGGAAGATGTACAAACACCAGCTAACAGGCCTCCACGCTCCACAAAAATTAACGGATGGCAGAACCCTCCCTCGGCAGAATCCCCTGGAGAAATCTCCCATCTGTAACCAGCAGCAGTTCTAAAATACCGGCCTAAAGCGAGGATGGGTCCTTCACTGGTGACCATAGCGTGTGTAATTATTCACTATGGTAGAAAAATACTGTGAGAAGGATATCCAAGTGTTTATTCCAGATTCAGATTGGGTAAATATGAGGGAACTCAGATGTGCAGCAGGCTGGTGACAATAGCTATGTGTGCCTCTTCCTAGGAGAGGGTAAGTCTTCTTCTCCAAAGCTTTCCATTGCCAAAAGTAATTAAGGGGGAGAACAGAGAATTTGGCCTTCAGGTTCCATCTCTACTGGGTGTGTAGAAACCTGAGAGTAAGCATGAACTGGTGAACTGATGCCTGCTTTCTGCTGCAGCTGGTCTGAGAGAGCAGCGCAGGGGTTGGAATTGAGCTGGTTTGGAAGCAGAATGATAGTGCTGACAATGATGGGCAAACTCTGTGAGCTGGGCCACATTTTGACATCTCACCTGGATGGCACCATTGGGGCTCAGATGATAAAAAAGAATTTGTTGTTCTATAATTGCAGACTCAAGTACCTGCTGCAAAGCAAAGCAAAGCTGACAGCCCGGTTTCCCAGCTCCAGATGATGAAAATGTAGAAAGTATCCAAACAGAACAGGCTGCAGTTAAAAAGAAATGTCGATAAAGCAGAGGGCCATGTTTTGGTCACCTTGAGCACAGTAAGTAGTTATTGCTTAGAGACATTAGCATGATTTAAAGATGAGCAGTCACCCTTCAATGCTGTGCTGAATCCAAATGCAGCTGCTGGTTAAATCATGGTCTCCAGCTGATCCCCAGTGCCCAGCATTCGGGCGTCCTCCAGCAGGGAGGTCTCTGCTGCCAGCCTGCCCTTCGGAAACACCTGGATTGTGTTCTGCACACCACGTGTGCAACCACGTCCACTCCCAAAGCTACAGAGATTTCCAGATGACAAATTATAAATGATGATAAATATATGGATTAGAGATGATAAAAGGATAATAATGCATGGCATTTTCTATTGAAACACCTGAGACAGGTAGGGAGCAATGTGAGTGTGATGAGATGGGGCTGCAGGTGTGATGGAATGGGGCTGTGGATGTGATGGGATGGGGTTGCAGGTGTCACAGGGTGGGGCTGTGGGTTTGATGAGATGGGACTGTGGGTGCATGATGGAATGGGGCTGAGGGTGCAGCCTTGGTCCGTAGCACAAACACACCCGAGCTGAGCTTCTGTCCTACAGAAGAGGCAAAAAGCACTCTGACTGCACCTCAGCACGGTTCTCATGCACAGCTCTGCAGACACTTCTCTTGTGCACTGGGTGCTTTGCAACGTTTTTAATGCAAGTGCCAACCTGGGGAACAAAATTGCCAGACACCCACACTCTGTCCTCCCAGGGGTTTAAAGCACAATCTCTTACTGAAAATACATCTAAGAAATCACTTTAAATATACCTTTTAGACTTTTGAGCTCAAAACTGCAAGTAATGGAGAATCCAAATACTGATAATTTGCAGGATTTACTGGGTTAATTGTTAAAAAGAAGAAAAAAGATATTACTCATCAAAACTGCATTTTTGTCAATCAAAGCTGGGGAACAGAGAGCTTTTTTGTAAAGGCATCTCCCAGCCTTTGATATGCTCAGTGGAAACCATTTCGAGTAGTTTGAGAGAGAAGCATAGAGGTGCCCTCAGACATCTGACTCCAACAGTATATCCTGTTCTGAGGACGAGCGAAGCAGCGGAGAGGGAGGAACTTCCTCCAGGGGCTCCTGCATTGCCTCAGCCAGGGTCTTTTAAAAAATCCCACAATTTCTCTGTCAAAAACTGGAACCTCTTCACTCAGTTGAGGAACAAAGTCAATGGCTGAGCCGTGGCAGGGGTGAGCGGCTCCCTGACAAAGCCGGGGCTGCTGTGCCATGAATGCTCTCTTCATTAAGCCGCTCAGCTGGCTCAGAAGCTTCTGTTCTTGATGAAAGCAGCACCTGCTAATGCTGAGGATCCCATTCTTCATTAACAGTTCAGCTGGTTCAGAAGGGGAGCTCTGAGGCAGATGAACAATTTATGCAGAGCGGCAAAGTAGCAACTCCTTTAGTGAATACAAGCATCTTTGTAGAAGTGCCCAGATGGTTCAGGAGCAAGTCCTGCTCGTTGTGAAAAGCGCTGTTGTTGTTCCAGGCCATGCATCATGCCTCCAAACAGCATGCTGGGCACAACCCATCTTCCCGAGGCGCTGCAAAGCCAGTCTCGCCATAGACATCCCACACAGGCCAAGCCTCTGGGCTTGCCCCTATTTTTGCCTGCAGAATAACGTCGTTGACAAGATGATGCCCACTGTTTGTGTCTCCCTTCTGCAGCACCACTGCCTGCCACACCTTCTTCGTACAAAGGCATTTACATTAATTGGACATTTAGATTAATTGTCTTTTGGATACTAAGATAACTGTGCCTGCCTCTCCTCTGTGGTCCCTCCAAGAGCAGTCATCGCAGGGATGTGTCCAGCCTAATGGGAAGACCCAGCACGCACAGCCTGGCTGGGGACAGAGAAGCAGGTGCTGGGAAAGGCTCATCTCCTGCTACCTGACATGGGGACAACTTCTGAACTGTATGGCATCAGGATCCCAGCCCTATACACCAGAGTGTGGGCTCCCCACAGTGAGGATGGTGGGTCAGGGGTACCATAGCTGGGAGAGCCACTGGTGCCTTGGAGCAGTTCTTTCAAGGGAAGCTGCAAAGAGCTCGGCTGGGCAGTGCAATGCAGAAAGGGATGCTGCCATGCAGCTGGGAGGGGTATGGAAGGTTTGGTGGGAAAGTAGCCTGTGCTGCCTGGGGAAAGGTGAGGAATGTGGCTTTGTAAACTGTTTTCCTGGCAAGGAAGGCAGGGAATGAGCAAAGCTGGAGCAGAGAGAATATGGGGACCATTTAGCTGCACAGTTGGAGTGTAAAACTGAGGCTCCTGAAGGGAGGACAGGAGCTTGCAGGGCGCTTTGTGGTCCCTGGGGAGCACCACAGCCCTACACAGACTGGAGTGGGTCCAGAGAAGGGCTGCTAAGATGGTCAGTGAAACCTACCATATGAAGTAAGGCTGGGAGAACTGGTTTTGTTACGGGGGACCTTGTCACCATGTACCAGTACATAAAGGGTGTCTGTCAAGAGGATGGAGAATCCTTTTTCACAAGGACTCACATGGAAAAGACAAGGAGCAATGGATCTGAGCTGCTCCTGGTGAGATTCCAACTAGATTCCAGAAGAAAATGTTTCATCATGAGAACAGTTAAACAATGGAATAGTCTCCCCAGGGAGGTTGTGGACTCCTCCACACTGGACACGTTTAAAGCTCAGCTTGATGGGGTGCTGGGCTGCCTCATTTAAACTATAGATCACCTAAAATGTTCGACCAGATGAACCCTCAGGTCCCTTCCAATCTGGCATTCTGTGATTCTATGATTTTATGATTCTCCTCTCTGCACTCGCAGGCAGGAGTTGTGGGGAGTGCACTGCTGAACCCTGCACCTTGCAGGGTGCCTTGGGATCCCTGGGGAGCCCTGCACCTCCACACCAGCAGGTGAGCCCTGCACCTCGCAGAGCACTTTGGGGGAGCTCCGCATCCCTGCACTCCTGGATCCCCGCACCTTGCAGGGCAGTTTGGAGTCCCCCCACACCCCTGTAGCACTGTATCGCCGCACCTCGCAGGGTTCGTCAGGAGAGCCCTACATCCCTGCATCCCAGCCCTCTGCACCTACGGGCAGGAATTGTGGTGAGGAATGCGCAGCTGAGCCCGGCACCTCGGGGGAGCCCCGCATCCCTGTACCCCTTCCCACCGCGCCCGCGGAGCCCCCTTCCGCGTGCCCTGCCGCCTGCCCCGCCGCCTGCCCCACATTTGTTTGCGACGGAGCTCATCACCGACTCCGCGCCGAGGTTGGCGTGCGGGGGAGGGGACTGCACGGCACAGCACCGCCCCGCATCGCCCCGCATCGCCCCGCATCACTCCGCACCGCCCAGCAGCTCTCAGCATCACCGCACAGCACCGCGCCGGCACCGGGGACGTGAGTGGAGGCTCCACACCATTCCGACAGCAGCAGGGCTGGGTGCCGGGAGGGGGCCACAACTCATCACACAGCGCCGCATAGCATCGCACAGCACCGCACAACATCACCCCGCACCGCCCAGCGCCTCCCAGCATCATCCCGCAGCGGGAATGTGAGCGGAAGCTCCGCACCGCAGCGGGGGCAGGGCTGGGCGCGGGGGAGGGAGCAGCACCGCATAACACAGCACCGCATCACAGCACAGCATCACTTTTCACCACCCAGCATCACGCAGCATCATCCCGCAGCGGGGATGTGAGCGGAGGCTCCGCACCGCTCCGCTCGCAGCGGGGGCAGGGCTGGGAGCGGGGGAGGGGGCTGCACCGCATCACCCAGCACCGCCCCGCACCGCCCAGCGCCTCCCAGTACCGCCCAGCACCGGGGATGTGAGCGGAGGCTCCGCACCGCTCGGCGCTCCGGGAAGATGCTGAGCAGGTGGATGAGTGGGAGCAGCAGGAGCCTGGACCGCGAGTACAACTGCACCGTGCGGCTGCTGGACGACAGCGAGTACACCTGCACCATCCAGGTCAGCGGGTCGGGGGGCAGCGGGGGGGCCGGGATCCCCGAGCCGCCAGACAAAGGGAGCAGAGCTGCGAGGGGGGTGCTCGGTCGAACAAAGGCGGAACCACCGCTTCCGCCAGCTCTCGGGGAGAGGAGCCCCGGGACAGAGCCCCCCGCCTGAGAGACCCCCGAACCCCCTGACCAGAGCCGCCCGCAGCCCCCGAACCGGGGGGAGCCTCGTCCGTGAGGGGCAGAGAGGATACTGAGAGGCGGGGGGATGCTGCGGGGCAGGGGGGGATGCTGCGGGGTAGGGGGGGTGCTGAAGGGCAAGAGGGGATGCTGTGGGTCAGGGGGCATGCTGAAGGGCGGGGAGGATACTGCTAGGCAGGAGGGATGCTGCGGGTCGGGGGGATGCTGCGGGGCAAGAGGGGGATGCTGGGGGGCGGGGCGGGGATGCTTCGGGGCAGGAGGGGATGCTGAAGGGCAAGGGGAATGCTGCGAGGCACGGATGGGCTCTCCGCATACCGGGGTGCCCGGTGTCACCCCCTCATTAGCACCTAGCGCTGCCCTAATGAGCAGCCGGGCTGTGCAACAGTGAGGAGCGGCGTCCAGGGCTGCGGGGATGGGGTGCGCATCCTCCGCACCCCGTGCGCCGCCGGGGCAGGACCTGGACCAGCATCAAGAGCCAGGGCTGCGCGTCTCCCCCAACCGTTTTAGCCGGGGGCTGCGTGCAGGGCCCGCGGGATGTCGGGTTTCTACAAACTGGCCAAACACGCTCAGTATTGCCGCTGCAAACCGTTAGGTAACGGGACCTTGTGACTGAGGACTGCCAGGAGCATCTCTGCTCCGGCTGCTTTTACCTCTCCTTCCTACAATCATCATCATTTCTGGAAGGGAGCTCACCCAAAGCCTGTGCTGTGGCACTCACAGCTGCTCCTGCTGCTGCTTGCTGGCTCCAGCCCAGTCCGCGGACGATGGAACATTCAGAGCAGAGTTGGGAGTAAAGCTGACTCAACGGGTAAACAGCAACAACTCCCCCCTTCCAGCCCTTGCTGGTCTCCCCAGTTCTCCCTGTCCTGCGGCTCCAAAGAGGAGGGAGCATCTTTGCACATACAGGCAGAGCTGTGTTTTAGATGATAACGCTAAGGAATTTTTACCAAGGGAAGCTAAGGCTATGGGAACCACCACCCGTTTTGCTTAAATGGTCTAAAATAGACAAATACAGTAGTTTTGTGCAAATAACAGCTGTAGAATGCTAATGCTGCTCTCTTCTCCCTCACCTCCCCCACCTGGACTGTAAAGTGTGACCCAGGAAACAACTGTAACAACAATCCAGTTTATTTCGCGTAAGCACAACTAATTCATCTCTCAGAGGCTGCTTTCAGTACAAATTAAATGGAAAACCATAGTTTGGGAGAGAAAGTGTTGGCAATGCAGGTTAGAAAAATCTGGATATCTTGTCCTTAAGATAATTTAACAAGGTGTCGTCATTGTGCATGCCTGTCTGGTTTTTAAGAGCAAGTACTACCTGATCACGTATTTTGGTGGCTTATTATATGTGCAGCATAGTAAATAGTGAATCCTGGTGTTTAGTATGCATGGCCTAAGGTGTAAAGAATCAGCTTGTATTTCCCTCACAATCAAGATTACCCCACTTAAATATTTGTTTTCCATTGCTTTCGTGCTGCCTTATAACCCAAGTATTTATAGTCGGTGCAAAATTAAAGCGTACATAGGAGGAATGTAAAATACTTCACAAGTGAGGAACCGTCACCATAGGGGCTGTGAGCGGTGAATGAGTTTTGAAGGTCATTCCCTTGTGAGCACAGATATTTCACATCTTACTAAGATCCGTGGTGTTCCTTCACCCAGGCTGTTCCTGCGCCTGTTGTTTCTAATTGATGTATTCCTATTTTTTACTTAAATATTGAGAAACTGTCCAAAACGTGAAGCGTTGTTTTCCTACACAGTGCTGTTCATTGCGGCGCGCATGTGGGGAGCGAAGCTGCTGGCTGGAAGTTTGTAATGGGTGTTTTTGCTGCTGTGTCTGTGCATTTGTAATGCTCACATCATCAGCATGGGGATATGTGGATGGGCTTTATAACCACCCTGGCCCATCGGATGGTCGACTGGCCTCTCCATAGCTGGGGGAAAGGAAGGAACACTTCTGGGAGGCAGAGCTGATTATAAGAGGTCTTATTTACATTTCAGATAATAGCACTGATTAAACCTGTCAACAAAATTAACCTCTGGCTGTTCTCGATAAAGGTGTGAGTAGGGGTTCGGTGCTGCTGCTAGATAATACCTGAATATTCTATTTCTAAATAAAGCCTTTTTAATTTGATTATCACAAGTTTACTTTGGTAATGTTCCCATGTTGAAGGAATAGTTCGCTGTCTGAACTGGGATGAATCCTTCTTCTCTTTGCCTTGGTTTTCCCATCCGAGCAGGCAGAGGAGCCTGGAGAGCTCATGCCCGGGTCCCAGGGAGGATGCAGGAGGGATGGAGTTGCTGCAGACAGAGGGAGCGGGGAGGCGGGCAGCACCTCATAAGCAGTTTTATCATTGGGGTTTCTTTTGTATCTTCCAGTAGTTTGCTGGTTTAGGGAGGAGGCTGTCCCAGCGTCCATCTCCGCTGCGCTCCGGGGACGGGTCAGTGCCTGTTGGTGAGGCTGTGGGTCTCAGCCACTTGCCGGGGCTTGGGGTCTCCCAGTAGGTACCTGGACATGAAGATGTTGGGTTTTCTTGACTCAAATAGCTTGTATTTTAATTATATTGCATATTATTTTAAATTGTTTTAATAATATTGCATAAATATGCCACAGAGGCACCTTTTAGAGCAATAAAGGCAGTGGCTTGCAGTGTGGGGACTGTCAGATGTGGAAAGGTAGCAATGCCTGTGAATGCTCCATCCCTGGGCATTGTGCTCACTGCTGGCCATGGGTGTTGGGGACCCTCCTCCCATGGGTGTCACTACACTGAGATGTGACCCTGGGGAGCGGTGTAGCTGGCAGAGAGAGGCAATCATTCCCAATGGCTCTTTGTTCGTGTCCATGGCCAAGGTCTGCCTTGGGCAGTCTATTTAATTTCTATTTACCACCTTGAGCTCTGTGTCTCCGAACACAACCGCGGGTTTGCCAGCAAGGCAGCCTTGCAGCCGCTGTTGGGATAAAGCAAGCTTTGAACAACCGAAGCCGCGCTCTTGTGCTGCGGTTTCGCTCTGACTGAGCTGCTTGTCTGAAGAGATGCTTTAAATTCTTCCCTGTGGTGTCAGCGGTGGTGTAAAAGGCTTGAAATAATTAATGCTTTGCCATTGCTCGATGCATCAAGTATTTTCCTGACAAGACAGTGGCGTTTTGTTTCAGACCTCAGTGGAACTACTAGAACGTGGAGATGCTTTATTTTATTTATGAGAAAATAGATGTAAAAATAGAGTTTCTTAGATTCAGAATTTCAGAACTTGGAAATAAATGAAAACAAGCTCTTGCCTGAGCTCTTGGACAAACCTCGCGTTTCCCACAAGAAGCACAAAGTTCATTAGGAGACCTGACAGGATCATTAATAACAGGCAGTCAACACAAAGGGAACCTTGGGTTTCTGCAGCGCTGACTGCTCTGAAGGTTATTTGTTCATTATCTTTTTATCTTTTGAGAGTTTCCAATTGCTTTTGCCAGGAAATAGGTTAGCAGAGTGCTGCTCACGCAGTGGGGTTCTTCTCTGAAGTCCTCGGCACAGGTGATGTGTTCCACACCAGAGGTTGCTCCCTGCTGCCAAGAGCTCTGGAATCCACAAAGCTTTGTGCTGAAAAGTTTGTCTGCTCCCAGACCTTCTCTTCTTCCCTGCAGCCTGAACGCAGGGTGCAGCAACAGGGACTGGTGCTAAACCTGTTGTCAGAGACGCCGAGTAAGATGGGCGTTAGGTCTGAGGCTGCAGGTCGGTGCAGTGGGTTGGGTGCTCTCAGCATCCCTTGGTCTCACAGTCCAGCCCTGGCGAGGCTCGGACAAAGTCACCACAGCACCAACAAGGTGTTGTAATAGTGAGGAGGAGTCCCTTGGCAAAGTCTCCGGGCATGGTCAAGGCAATCATAGAATCACAAAATGGTGTGGGTTGGAAGGGGCCTCAAAGCTCACCTCCCTGATCACAATGCTCCAAAACCCATCAAGTCTGGCCTTGAACACTTCCAGTGATGGGGCAGCCACTGCTTCTCTGGGCAACCTATGGCAGTGCTTCACCACCCTCACAGGAAAACATTTCTTCCTAAGATTTAATCTCAATTTCCCCTCTTTCAGCTAAAAACCATTCTCCCTCGTCCTATCCCTGCCCTCCCTCATCAAGAACCCCTCTCCATCTTTCCTGTAGAATAGAATACTGACAAGTTTCTTGGACCGGTTTGCTGTTGACTCTACTCAAAGGAATGCCTTTATTTATAATATTGGAAATATATTTGCAACCGAAAGCTATCATTCTCACTCAGTTAAATCTTAGTAGAGCCGTGAGCTGGGGCAGCGTCCTTCCTTCCCTGCTCAACCATTTATGTACCTGTGGATTGCAGGCTCAGAAGAAAACTGCCTGGAATCGCAGTGAGTTTGAAGACAGAGTAAGAGTCAAAGCTAAGAGTTTCTTGAGTTTCATCTCCTTTTCCCTTTCAAATCTATTTCCAAGTATATAATTTTAAATACAAAGGATATAAAAGGCAGCTGAGGAAAACATCCACTAAGTGTCCACTGAAAAAACAGTGGTGTCTTTACTGGCATTCGAATGGGAGGCAGGAACATGAGTTGTTATGGAGACTTGTTGGAAATATTTCTGGTGCTGTTCTTTCTTCACTAGCTGAAGCATCTATTTTCTATTTGACTTTTCAATGTTAACTGCTGTGAAGCTGCCAGCCATCTCCCTCCTAGGAACCAGTTTGCTTAGAGAATTACTTTGCTTATCACTTTCCCATATCAGATGTTGAAGACAAATATATACATACACACATACACACACACACGGTGATGCCATTGTAGAAAGATATGTACAATAGCATCATGAAAGAAGACATTTTCTGCCTCTGTCATGTAAAAATTAGGTAATGCGCAGCAGGAGACTTTTTTCAAGGTATCTGGGGAATGCTGAAAGTGCCTTGAGCAGCCCACTTATTTTTAATTTTTGACTCACTCTTCAGGAGCTCAGAGGATTTGTGTCTATGGGAGTGACGTCTGTGGCCACGGTCAGGAAAAGCCGTCTCCTCCTATGGAAACTTGAGTGATGCTTCTGTTTGCCAGGTTTGCCTAGAGGCAGAAAAGGTGTCTATGGTTCCCCTCTGTTGATACACCCAACAGATCTCTTTTCTAGCTGAAACCTTGCAGATTGATTTCTCCTAGAAGCCAAATATGAAGATGGGCAAAGACTGCAGCAAGTAAGACTCATCAATGGTAGCGGGCAAGATCCTGCTGGAGATGCCATCAGTCTGTGGAAGCTGCTCCATAGCTGATAGGTGCTTGGTCCTGCGTGTTCAAGGATAGTGTGTGCGAATCTTTGTCCTGCTCTACGTGAGATGGGAGTTGGCCGGTGGGAAACCCAAACCCGATGGTAAAATCTACCTTAATTTTACTGCTTAACACTTCAACATTTCGGGGGACTTGCAGGAATGTCATATACCCTGTGGTGAGCACAGTTTTTTGAGGCACTGGTGGGAATCCTGACATGCAGAGCAGAGCACGCATGTGCTCCCTCTGAATGGAGCAGTCCCTCTGCCTCTGGCGGGCTGGCTGGGTCTCCCAGTGGGGGGCATCATAGAGCAAACCCTCTGAAATCACCACCCTCCTGGATTCCAAGGGCAGAGGCAGCGCGGCACTACTGTCGCTTCTTAGAAGTGGCAGCACATTGCTGTGGAAAGCAGGGAACAAGCAGGGATTTGCCATGTGAGAAGTGCTGTGTTGTGTTTGCTCTCAATTTAGTCAAGAATAGACAATTCCTCATTAGTGCAGAGGTCAGGCTTTGGTGCAGTTGCAGAGAGAACTGAGCGATGCTTCTGTCATCAGCCACTTTTTTGTTGTAAGGGAAAACAATTATTGTTTGGTTACAGAAAGCTTTGGAGTCACTTCTGCAGATAAGGAGGTTTCGGGTCAAATTCTATTCTTTGAATTTTTCCCAGAGTAAATTATCACGGCAGTATGAGAGCAATTCCATAGTGATGATCCAGAATTGCCTGCAAGGCTGATGAATCCATAGCGAGCGTCTGCAGGGACCACAGCTCTTGCATGGTTAGGAGGGGATTGGGAGCAGGTGCTGACAGGTGCAGCAGTGCTGCCATGTGAATACACGTGGGTGTGAGCTTGTCCTGCCAGGGATAGGGCAGGTGATTTGAAAGGAGGGGGCTAAATTTCCTCTTGTGACAGGATTTGTAGATATTTGGGTTTGGTTGTGATTCCTATCAGCCTCTTAGAAGCTTCAGAACTCAGGAAAATAAATCGTAATTTTTCCGTATTCAGCCACCTCTTGTGCATTTCCCCCCTTGCACTCCCAACACTGTTACAGATGCTGTGGCTCCTGATAACTTCCTAAAATCTACTCACATTTATGTGGCACCTTCATTATCTCAGGAGATGTTTCTGCTTGTGCTTCCTCACCCTGCAGCAGAGCTCTGCTGGCTGCTGCCAGAACCAGGAGAAAGGCCAGGAGAAACCTACCACCTTCATAGAACCGAATCATAGAATGGTTTGAGTTGGAAAGGATCTCAAAGCCCATTCTGTTTCAATTCCCCTGCCACAGGCAAGGACACCTCCCACTGGATCAGGGTGCTCAAAGTCCCATCCAGCCTGGCCTTGAACACCTCCAGGGATAGGGCAGCCACCACTTCTCTGGGCAACCTGTGCCAGAGCCTCACCACCCTCACAGGAAAACATTTTTTCCTAAGATCTCATCTCAATCTCTCCTTTTTCATCTGAAAACCATTCTACCTCATTCTAACCCTGCAGTCCGTGATCAAGATCCTTCCATGTCTTCTGTCACAACAGAAAGGAATTCATACTTGGAATGGATTTTTGAGCTTTCACTTAAGCAAGGCAACACCTTAACCAGCCCTAATTTTGCACAAGGCTCTGGCATGGCCCCGGGGCCATTATTGTGTTTGAGGATGATGTGTACGTATCTTTGTTTCACGTTACGTGATGTGGGAATTTGCCAGTGGGAAAACCCCAACCCTATGGTAAAATCTACCCTAAGCAGATCTGCATTATCGTTTTAGAGATGCAGAGTGTACTTTGTCCTTAATTATACTTTGGCAGTTACTGTCTGGGTAAGTTACCTTCACTGATAAACATTGTCTTCACTTGTAGAAGTGACTTGGCAGCTGAAATATCGTGAGGAATCCGGTTTATTCCACTCACACATACAATGCAAGATGCCATCGTGTTCTTTATCTGCAACAGGGGTAAAACGCAGTGAAATATGATTTTCCTTAACACAGTCCCAACCATCTCTCCAGACACACATCGGGAGCTACGCTACTGAGCAAGGAGATGCTGTTTTAACAAAAGCAGTTTGTGGAGCAGAGCTGTATTTTAAGCTGCTCCCCTTTGTCCTTCCACTTGTGGGTGATCCCAGTTCTCCTTATGGAAACCAAGGGGTCTCTTCTCCCAAATTGTTCAGTCTCTGGTCCTGACCAGGAAAGCTGCAGTGATGTTGGTGTAAATGGAAACTGCTCTACTGCAGGCAATGGTGCAGTGTGGGAAACCTGCCTGGGTTTGTAGGATGTACTTAGCATTGTGAAGATGCAAAGGTTAGAGAACCCTCCCACAAACGCACGAGGGTCATAGAGTTCAGAGCCATCTCTTGGCTGCACCCTCAGAATTTTATCATAAGAATTTTAACATAAGATTTTTAACATATTTTCATGAGGAGTCTGAGCTGGGAGAATCCATCTTCTCCCGACTGGGTCACAGTCCCACCGGAGCTGAGCATAGGCTGAGACTCTTTTTGTTTCCCTGGGAGAGGCATTTTTCTGCATTGAGTATCTCATTGGAAACTCAAGGTCTGCACGTATTTTAATCTTTCATATCTGGCAGTATAAGTGCTGGACTCCTGGGGATGGAGAAAAACCCAAGGTTGGTTTAGGATGCTGGGATGCTGCTGGAAGGATTGCAATACGGGGGTCAGTACTGCCAGGTACCAGTGTCTTACCAGACAGACGGGCATTTCTGTAACTGATCATTAACAGAAGCTGCACGTTGTGCTTTGTGAGGCCAGAGAGAGCACGGCTCGTTCATGCAGTTTGTCAAAATGTGATCCATGCTGCAGCTGGAAATAGAATATTTTGGCTGTGTGATGCCCATTACCCAGAACTGTAATTTAAGTGCTGTAGCTGTCGTATTGGTGAGGTTTTTCTGTTTTTCAGGGGTTTATAGCAGGGCCGTTGCAGATCATATCGGCGTTTAGCTTGGCACATGTGCTTGGATCCCAAAGGAAATATCCATCTCGCTGCCTAGATGATATTTTCCTTTAATAAAAAAATTACAAAAATTGATGAAGCCATCCTGAAGCCAGAGACTTTAGGAATATATGGATAAGGTAGTTTACAGTGATTGTAGCTATACATTATCTGCATACTGAACTCTTAGTATGGACAGTGTATTGGGACTGAAAAAATGGCCAGAATCTAATGCAGTTATGGTTGAAAAATAGATAAAAAACATGCTGAGCAGGTACTTTTCATGAATCAATTTATTTCTCATTAGCATTGCACTATATAGCATACTGACGAATATTTCTGGCTTGGGAACAACAACGCTTTCCAAAGGAAGTGTATAATGAGAACAGAATGTCTTTGGGATATGAGATCCAGGAGCTCCTCGGGCTGTTGGAAGTGGAGGAGAGGAACCAAGAGTGCAATAGGCAACACAGCAGCAGAGGCAGGGGCTGGAAAGTGAAATGGAGGGCTGGGACTGGAAAGTGAGGTAGAAGGAGGGCCACAGGGATGTGACAAGGTCGGTAGGCATCCCCCACCATGACAAGCCATTCGCTCTCTATGCAGACTCCTGGCCCACGCTCCTGCCTCAGTCTCGATGTTTGTGGACTAATCCTCAACACTAAGGTTCTGCTCCTGATCCAGAATGGGTTTTCTGTCTTCTGGTCCAGGTCCATGCTACTACTACCCTTCCTTTCTTCCACTTGCATTTCTTACCTGTGTGTTCACAGCTTTGCATCATTTGCACTTTGACACCCAAATCTGTAGGTAATGACTTCCCATCCTGTCACCACTTATTGGAAGCAACTCCTTAAGCCCACCAACAGGGCTTTGGCCAATTATGACTTCTGCTTTCCACTGACAGAGTTCTTCATCCAGGGTTTGGGACTAAGGAAGAGGCTCTGTGGGGCAGCTGCTCTTGGAGGGGATCCATGATGGCTGGCAGCCAGCATTCTGCCTCGCCTTGCTTCCCCAGGTGTGCATGGGAGCTTCCATGTCCCCTCAGCAGTGCTTTGGGATTGGTCAGGTACTGTGTCCCCCAGCTTAATATCTAGGTTTGGTTCTGGACATAAAGAAGGTGCTGATGCTGCTTTTGCAATGAGAATGAGCTCACCGAGAATGAGTTCACTGTGCAGGGCTAATACTTTGCACTGCAGAGTTGCAAGTGAGGGAAAAGCAGAGCAGCCTGTAGCAGAGCTTTTCTGCTTCTTCCAGTGCAGGGCATGTCCTAACACTTCGTGTCTTGCACCAGGCGAAGAAGCTGAAGACCTTGGCTCCTGTCATGCCTGCTCACTGCCCCTCAGCCCTTGCAGGCTGTGGGACCCCCAGAAGGGGAACTCCAACAGCCTGGGGTTGAGCAGCGAGTGCCAGTGCTGTGGTCACAGCTTCTCCATAACCAACCTGAGACCTGCAAACCCCCAGAAACAAGCCTGAAGGTAACTACAGTGCTTTTGGGGAGTTGATCCATCCTCAGACCTAATTGCAGCCAGCAGTATTATACAAACCCCAGCGGCAGCAGTGAGCAGGGTTGCTGCGAGGGCGACAGCAGTGCCAAAGCACCACTGGCATCAGTGACAGCGCAGGGATGAGCAGAGGGATGGCTCCATCCCAGGGCAGGGCTTGTGCCCTGGGAGCCTCACCACGGGAAGGCTTATCACGGCTGAATTGCAACTCAATTATGGCTCCTGCATTGCTGGGCAGAGAGGGAGCAGATGCAGGTTTAGCTGAGGGAGTGCATCAGTAACAGAGAGCGTAAGCAATTAAACCTCATGTACTCAAGACAGAAATTTCCAAATCCCTCTTTCTCTCTGTTCACCCCTAGAAGTGAAGCAGGAGAAGATGTGTTCTCTGAGATTAATCGACTGTGTTATTGCTTTCCAACGAGCCTTTGTAGCCCTTGGGTTTGGAAGGCACTGTGCCTCGAGTAGGGACAAGCGCCTGGGCCAGCTGCCCGCTGCGGCATTCTAGCAGAGCCAGTGCCCATCTCAGGTATAGGGCAGCTGGGAACACTGGTGCTGGAAGCTGGCAGTGGGGATTGGCCCCTGGAGGGGACTTTGGTGGGGAGCCAGGAGAGTCTGGGGAGAGAGGGTGTGCTGGAAAGCAGGAGGCTGCTGGGTGGCAGCTGGTGGCCCTGGTCTTCTGCAGCCCTCTTCGGTGTCCTTCGTGTCGCTGGCTGGTTAAATGGTTGCCTGAGATGGGGGCAGATTTTAGGTGCATGGGCTGGGAGGGCACAGATGCTTCTGCCAGGCCACCATCCTCCTTCCATGACCTTTTTCTGTTACAGCTCATCCAGCTCTCCCTGGCTTAAATTCAGATTTCCTAGGATGGATGTGAAGGTTGTCCCTCAGGTCTAGAAAATGGGCTGCCCTTTCCAGCGCTCAGCTGTAGCATCCAAAAAACTTCCCCAAGTGCAAGGGTGATGGTGTTGTCCTCGCTGAGCTGGCACCATTCAGCACCATTGAGCTGGAACTCAATGAAATGATGGACTGGTTTTCTAACCAGTTCTCTTACCACGAGGTTCCCCATTCCCTCCATTTGTTTGTCTGCTTATTCCTCATCCCTTTGGAGAAATGCTGGCTCTGGGGTCTTGGCAGAGGTGTTGACCGTGGCTCGGTGGTCATGGTGCCTGGAGGATAAATGGGAGGTTTAGATGGTGAGTTGAGCTGGGCTGCACTTTTACACTCTGTGCAGTTTCCACGAGACAGCAATAAGAGTAAAAAGCAGCCAAGAATGGCTTCAGCATTGGACTGGGGAATCTGTAAATCAGCCTCAAAGGAGTGACTGCTCGGTGACCCCCGCAGACACTGCGTAACTGTTTGGTTTTCTTTGTTCCATGGATCTCTGTGGAGAGAGAGGAAAAGTCAGTATTGTGGTGGGGCTGGCGAGACTGGGAATTGCCATGAGAACAGAGGAGCAGGAGTGATGCCAAGCAGGGGACCCTGCCATCACTTGGGAGATACCTTCATCTGCACCGCCCACCACTGCTTCAGGGACGGGGACGTTGTGCTGGAATTTCAGTGGTCCAGCAAAGAAAATATGGGGCCGTTTTGCTGTTGTGTTCTTCCAAGTGAGCAAGCTGGCACGAAATAACACTTACACAGAGCAAACATGAAGAGGGTGAGCGCTTATGGCATGTCTATTAGGCTGTGCTGGTGAAAGTAAAATCATCTGATAAACTACAGAAGCAAAAAGAGACTTTTGAAGGCTCTTTGTAAGTGCTGCAATTATTCTGGCCTTTATTTAGCGTGGCAGACACAGCGATAGCACCAGGGTGAAATATGATGCTTTCGCCTGGATTGCATCCACTGCTGAGGGAAGGGCTGTGAGGGCCAACAGAGCTTGGAGCAGAGTTAACAACAGATTCACTCAAGCCCTTAAAATATTTATGATGTTGTAATCCATACACATTTTAAGCATATTTGACATCATCATACATTGCTCTTGTATCTCTTATTGCTTGTGGAGAGACTCCAGAGTGCATCGTGGTCAGGCTGGTAGGAGGTTGCTGCAGGTAGCCATGCATTATGTGTGTATTTTCATAGCTGAGATTTATAAGGGAGTCATTAAGTCTGTTCCCAGAGAGCTTCTATAGCGCAAAGAGGGGCTTTGTACAGTACTTGCAAAGGTGAATGACTGCTCGTGCAGCAGATGGGACTGGGATGCAGGTTATATGCTGGTGCTGGCTGGCTGAGGAGGGACTCATCCCCTCCTTGCACGCCCAGCTCTGCATGACCAATGGGATAGATAAGCAGCCTGAGGATACAAAGATGTCTCAGATGTTTCTCTAGTGACTCAGTCAGTCCATCCTTCACTGTTTTCTGAAGCACCTTCCCCTGCCCAGGGATGCTGGAGAACCTGCCACTGCAGCTGCGAGTGCTGGGGCCTTGCAGGCTGTTCCATCACAGCAGCCAGGTTTCGGGAAGCTGGGCAGCTCTTGGCACAGCTGGGAGGGTTGGTGTTCCTTTGAAGCTATAAAACCCCAATGGGATAGACTGTCTCTTCAGCTGCGTGATCTGGGTGCACAGCTGCAAGGCAGCACTCCATCCTCCCTTGGTCCTCTCTCCATCCTCCATCCTCCCTTGTTTTTGCGTGTGCAAGCAGCCAGCCTCGTGGGGAAATTGCTGTGCCACCCTGAGCAACATGGGATGGACAGAAAGCTGCTGCCTGCTGAACAGTGTTGACCTTGGGATTGGTCTGCTGAGCTGGTCTGGAGTGGAGGAGAAGGGCACAGCTGGATGGCTGCCTGGGATGAAACCTCTCCTGAAGCTGGTGGGAGAGGCACCGGGCAGGACAGGGTGGTCAATGCATGTGGCAGAGTCCCCGTTGGTGGCCTCTCTGCTGGGTGCTCCGTTATTTTAGGAAGCTCCTGCGAGGCTCTGAGGTGAGGCAGAGGACCTGCTGAGGGACAGGAGGATGTGGATTGGGTGATTGTGGAGATGGTGGTGCCTAGGAGGGGCTGGTGAGGCTGGGGATGAGGCACTGAGAGGCCGTTTTATTGTGTCCATAGCATGGTTCTGCCTCCACAGAGTGTGTTACATGGTGCTGTCTGCATTTTGAAGGCTGAGTGCCACCCTTTGAGCTGCATCAGTGTGGCAAAAGCCTTGGTGCTCTGCAGGGCTGCGTGTATCATGAGTGTGAGAGTAAATACCACATGGGGCTGCAAGAGGGAAGATGGTGTGAGACCATTACCTGTTCCCATATTCTGGATAGGAGAATGGGGAGGGAATTCATGCAGGGAACTGAGTAGGCTGGCTGCTTCCAGCCAGGAACACTGTTATTTGCATGTGGCTTGTCCTTTGCTTCTACCTTTTTCTCCATTGGAGACTGAAATCTCCAAGCATTTCACCTCCTGGGCTTTCTCTTGACCCAGAAATGTTTCTGCCTACCTGCAGGTGTCCATGGTGAGAACGGGCTGCTGTGGGCTGGGGCTGAGGAGCACAAAGAGAGGTTTTTATGCTCGTTCCCATGGGAATGGGGTGCTGAGACTTTTTCATTTTGGAGGAGACTATTCCCATGGCTTTGTCTGCTCCATCAGGGTCTGTGGTGGGCCGTGGGGTGTCCTCTGTGGCTTCCAGCACATCCAGCTCGTGTGCACATCCCCAGGTTGGCAGGATGACACCCTGGCATTTGTCATCAGGATGACGTGGGTACCAGGCAAGAGGAGCAGCAGGATACTCAAAAGAGGCTCCTCAGGCACAGGTGGCAATTCCAGAGATCTGAGCGGCACACTTAGGATGTTTGTCATTTTGAGTATCCAGCTGAGCATCCTCTTTTTCTTGGGCATCAGACTGTGTTCCTGGGGCCATCCTCTGTCCTGGCCTCCTTGGGTGTGTGACCATTTGTCTGTGCATTTTGGTGGCTGCTGGGAAGGCAGAGCTGGGCTGCTTCCCTCCACAGGTCTTGAGGACACTCACGATGTCTGCCTGGCCCCCTGTAGGAGGCAGGGTTGCTCTGATGGGGTAGGTGACTTCAGGGTGCTGTCACTGCAGAAGGGACACGTGGTTCCATGCCAGCTCTGGCAGGGAGATGTGACACCTGGTTGGTGTGGCCCACGAGGGGTTTGCTGTAAGCAGTCCACACATGGAGATGTGGCAGAAGACCCAAAGGTGTAGCAGTAGATCCCCAACCCGAGAGCGTCCTCTAGCTGAGGAGCTAGAATGGGATTCAGGAGAGGATCATTTGCAGTAGTGGATTCTGCTCTGGGTGGTGCCCACCTGCTCAGAAGGGACAGGACCTTGTTTTCTAGCCAAAAAAAGAGTTTTAACCAGCCAGTTGCCTTACTGCTTGAGGGATAATTCTTGTCAATCTGCCACTTTTTACTCTGATGTGCTAAAAATAGCGCATTATTTCCAGGCAGTAATTGCACATCCTGCAGTTGTAACGAGCTCTTAAGGTAATTACCTTTTGGTGGGAAGGAGCTGAAGACAGGGTGTGTTTGGCTGACAAGGAGAGGGTTTTCAGGAAGGCTAAGGGATTCTGTGCTCACGTTAAAGGGCAGAAGCATCTAGGGGGAGATGAGAAGGCGATGGCGCTTCAGCCCTTCCCTGATTCCTTCGCAGGTGCTGGGGAACAATGGCCTCCATGGCACATCGTGTCTTTAACAGTAGTGCAGGAATAACCAGCAGCATCGTTGCCGTGCTTGTTATTGAGGGTACATGAGGTGAATGTCATCTGGGGAGGTGGCAGTAATCAGCTGGTCCACATGGGCGCCTCCAGCTTCCAATCTACAAATGAGTGTTTAACTCTACTTAATTTATTTGAACCAATGTTTAAAAGTGATTTTTCATAGCTATGGGTTATCTTAACAGGAATTATGATATAGATTGAGAAAGTACAACGTGCCACCCACTCCATCACACTTTACCCTACCATGGGTTACCCTGAAAGCCACCGCTCCCCTGTCCGTCCTCCAAAGCCTCTCTCCACCATCAGCTCTCAATGCTGGGGGGATGCTGGAGTGGGCAGGGAGGGATGGATCCTATTTTCCCCTGTGCACAGTTTGCTGCCCCTGGGTCGATAAATAATCTCTTATAGTACTGCTTTGCCTTCCAGCTTTGTAAATCAATTTACCGTGTCGCAGAGTCTCTAGTGCTTGCATGAAATAGGTAAATTACATCTACTGCTGTTACGTCTTTGTAACTAAGTTGATAACATATTAAGAATACAAACCATTCAGAAAATTTTTGCTCGAATCAGTTTTGCTTTTGTAAGGCAGAGGTGCTGATCTCACAGTACAACGCGCTTCCCAGTCCTCTGTAATCCTTTGGCTTCTCGTTATCGCAGTCTCCAATGTATTTCCACAATTACAGCCAGATTTATCTATCTGCAGTTTCGCTCCTGCACGGTGATGCAGGGGGAGAACCTCTCCTTCAGGTTTTTGATGGCCGCCTCAGGTATGTGAGCACTTTACTAGAAGGGGAAAAGCTTGTAGAGCTATAATTCATGTTTTACGGAGGCTGGATTTCCTCTTGTTTCTGTTTTTTCCAAGCATGGATATAGCCAGCAAATTGCTGGTATAAACCTACCCCACTTGGACTAGCATCCATCATGTCAGTGACCATGACTTAAATCTTCCTATCAGAAATCACAGAATTTGAACAAGAGGGCGATCTTGCTTCTCCCGCACACACTTCGTGTTTCCGCCCTGGGCTAACATGCGTGATGGGATTTTGAAGTCCTGGACTGTCAGCGTTGCATATTATTTTGCACAACTTCTTTAAAATAAAGGTTCTTATTAGAAATGAAGCTTAATCGCCACGTCACCACTGTTGTTCTTCAGGAAGAAGCTGTCAGAGAGGATCGAGCACAGTTTTGCTTGACGTGCCTTTGCTGGCTGTGCAGCTCTGAGGACAAAAGACGGCTGCTTATGCAATCCCTGCAGAGAGGAAAGGACCCCAGCCCTTCCCTCGCCACCCTCCAAAGCAGCTCCTGCTGCAGTTGGCAGAGTGACGGCTGCTGCAGGACAGACTGACAGCCGGCGCTGACTTGCGGAACAGCGCTGACAGGCGATGTTCAGTGAGATGCTCCTGGCAGGAGGCTGGGACATGGCTGGATACCTTTGCCTGGCTCAGTCTGTGGGTGCTCCCAGGTGCCCGGCTCAACGGTCTGCAGCTGCAGGGTGGGAGCACAAGGTGCTGTCCTGAAGCTGCTGCAGCCTGTCTTGGGGAGGTACAGTATGGGTATAAATTGCTGGGGATGTGAGAGCAGCAGCTGCCGTGCCTTTGTGCAATTAGAGCAACTCCTTTGCAATATAAATATCATCGCTCTAATAAAGCCAGAGTGATCTGTTGCTTGCAGATAACAACTATAGCATGGTATCAACATAAGCAAGGCATTAAATTAACAGTGTAATCACGATCCTCACTGTTAGAAGGATGTGGCACTGGCATAGATGTGTTCCAGAGCATGGCATTATGGGCCTAGGCATCAAATCTTTATCTTTTAGTTGGTTGGTGCTGTGTTTCATCATCTTGGCTGGTGCAAGATGTTTGCCGTGATTAATACTAATGAACATGTCTGTTGGAGGATGTGATAAGCTCATTATCCTGGGCAGTTTTCTTCTTTTATTAATGTTTTGGCCCCCAAAAGCACAACCTGCCTGTTTCTGTGTGGGGAACAGCACTGAGCCAGATGTGCTGCTGACTTTCCAGGCTCGGTGTCCCAGTGCGGGGCCAGAGCTGCTGGGAGATTCCCTGCTATCTCCTCGACGGGAGCATCTCTGCCATCAGTGGGGCAGAGTGGAGCTCTCCATCACGCAACTGTCTCTTGCCGGGAGCAGGAGCTTGCTCAGGTTGTCAGCAGTGCCCCAGAGCTATGTGTGTCCTGGGGAGGATGGGAACTAATGCCCAGGTTAAGAAATTACAACCAGGGGCTGCTCTACAAAAGTGATTGCTTTTTTTTCCTCCCACCTTATCTAAAGTGGTTTCTGCTGGCTTGCTTGACCCCAAGCCCCAGCTATTTTGGTATGATGAGCACTGCTGGGACCAGAATGGTCTCAGGGGCTGTGGTGCTGTACCCTGAAGCTGGGCTGGCACCCAGACCCTGCCGTGTCGTGGGTGCTCCCCAAATCACCGCCTCTCAAGCTCCCTGTGCCCCCAGCCTCACCTCCACTGCTGGGTCTGTGCCAGCCACCTCTGCAAGGGCCCCCAAGTGATGCTCCACTCCATCCATGCTGGGAAGCAGCTCCTCTCAAGATGTGCTATGTTCCTGTGCTGGACACTGTCTCTATGCTGCTGGGGCAAGGTGGATGCTGCAACGTTATTAGGCTGTTTGACTGCAAAGTGCTTCTGATAGCATAAGGCTTGTAAGGTGAGCAGCAGAGCTACCAGAAGTGTCAGACGATTGCAGCAGTAGTGATTCAGGTGTGATTTATATGATGCTGCAAAGCAGCTGAGAACAGATAAGATGTTGAGGTTTATTTGCACTTTCATTGTAATTTTCTAATAAAATGCTTGAGTCTCTGCCTGGAAGGAGCAAAGCGTCCTGCCTAGGGATGAGCAAAGAAGTCTCCAAATATCTGGCAAGTGCGTGGCAACCTGTTTTTACAAGAGCAGTGTTTATAGGATGGGCTGCTGTTCCTCTGAGTGCTTGCCATCAGAACAAGTTGGCGTGCATGGGAGATGCATGTTGTCATCCAGGCTTCGAGGACCAATTTAAAGGCTTTTCATGCTGGCTGGGTATGATGTTGGCACGTACAAATCTTTTGGCAGTTACTGACCAATGGGTTTTTGACTTGGATCGTGTTGGGAGAAAGTAGTGAAAATATTTATGTCTGTTACAAAGACACTCACTCTTCCTTCATGTCCCATGATCACCTTCCCTCTGAAACTGCTGTTTCCAGGCTGCTCTCATCCCCTAAATGTGCCCAGGTTGCATGGGCAATGCCTGCTGGAATTTCTTCCAGTCTGTCCCTTGTCTCATACTGAACTGGGAGCACTGAGGGAGAGAGGCGACTACTTCTTGCTTGGTGGGCTTCCCCTGTTCTCCGCCGCGTTTCATTTGCTTTTACAGTCTCTGTGTGCACTAAGGGATGCTGCGAAGATGAAGGACATGTTTCTGTCCATGACTGGCTAAGCCCAAGTGCCACTGGCCATGCTGGCAGAGCCTGCCTTGGCCCCTTGCTAAAATCTTGGGGGGGAAGTGAAGGTGATTTAGAAACATGCGTCTTCACAGAGGTTTTGAATTAAATCTCTGACAGTCCAGAGCCTTTATTGCCTTTGCTAAAATCCAGGAACTTTGAGTGATAGATAGGGAGTAGTGGATCTCGGAGATAGCAAGTGGTTTGAGTGTGTTGCTGTATCAGGGCTGATAGGAAGCCTTGCTTGCAGGGAAAGGCACTGCCTTGATTACAAGGGGTGATCACAGTTCCTATAACTGCCAGGCAAAGCCTTTCTCTCTCTCTCTCCCTGCCCTGGGTATTCCTGACACTCAATCAGCACTGTCCGTGCAGCCACCTTAATTTTTTAACAGCTGAGAATGACAGGAGTGTACTCCTCCATCTATTTACCCATCTATTTCTGCAGAGTAAAAACCTAATTGAGCGAATAATGTACGAGCTGACGGCTCTAGAAAGCCATACTGCAGCAGTCTGTATTTTGGAAGAAGCTCTTTATCCTGAGCCATTTGCAGTGTGGCTGCACAGGGCGCTCAGGCACTGATGGATGGACCTGGTCCCTGCTCGGGGCGAGTGTGGGTGACCCATCCTGCCAAGGACCTGGTTCCCGGGATCTCCAGTGCCAATGCTGGGGTTACTGCACACTGGTTTGTGCCATGGGGACAGGATCCTGGAGAAAGCCTGCTTTGGCCTCAAGGACTGCAGCATCAGTGCCTGATGCGTTCAGAGTGAGCCCAGAACCCCTGGCACAAACATCCTGGTCCACTTGGAAAAGAGAGATGGGATATGGGAGCTCACTGTGGCAGAGCAGTTCCTCAGTGGGATATTTGGCTCAGCGATGGTGCCCTGGAGCTCGCACAGCCTCTCAGCCCCTAGGGAGATGCTCAGTGAAGCCAGCATCTACTTCCAGATATGAGCAAAGCCCCGTCTTTAGCAAACCCTTGAAGCTCACTTTCAGTGAGTGCTGAGCCCTGAGGAATGGTTCCTCTTGTAATGTGGTTTAGTTTTTGCTGTGCAAACATCAGCACTTGCAGCTGGAAAAGTGAAATCTCCAACCAGAACCTCTCTCGTGTAGCTACGTGAAGTACAATTGCATTGGCTAATCAGTCACTGACACCATTTGAGAAGTCCTTGAGAATATTTAAAGGTCAGTAATGAGCAAAATGTAACCAGCCCAGCGTGAGTCATGAGTGCTAAGTCGGCCTTTGCTGAAATCACAGAGTTGTCTTCTTGGTTTCAGCTTTACTTTTCCTGCGCCTTCATGAAAAGCAACAGCTAAGAACAGTTCCACATCCTCAAGGCATAACTGAAGTGGTCTCTCTGCTCCATGAAGGCACAAGGAGGATTTGGGCAGATGGGATTTGTAATAAGACCCACAGAGGGCTGAGTACAGCAATGGAAACACAGACTGCTGTACAGTGATTCCAGGCTCCTCCAGTCCAATGAGCTGCTGATGGATGATGGAGAGGACAGCGTTCCCCATGTCCACGTTGACCTGTGGATCATGTGCCTCAGCAGCAGCGGTGTTTCACACACACATCTGATCTGTGGCAACAGAGCAGGCTGTAGCTGGAGAGGTCTCACTGTCATTTCCCCTTACTGCAGTAAAACTGCTCTGAAGCCACCAGCTCAGTGCTGGAGGAAGGGCTGCAGACAGGGAGCTGCCCAGCTCCCATGCCTGGGCAGGAGACGGCGGCTGGGAGCAGGATGGGAACGTTGCTAGATGGTGCCCATCCGCTTCCCCCTCTGGAGCAGCATTGGTGCAAGGGATCATCACTGTGGGGTCAGAAATTGCCCAGATTTAGATACATTCTGTGGAATAAAGCAGCTTGAGCGCCCCTTGCACGCATAGGCTGCCTCAGCCTTCCCAAGGGTGTTCTCCAGCTTTGAGCAGTGTTGGGGCTGCTGTGGGCCAGCCCTGCCGGGGCTGCTGGCAGTGTCTGTGCTGTTTTATTTCCACGGTTATTGTAGTGCTGCAGCAGAACACCTTTCAAAGATACTTCTCGTGTCTTGAGGGTAGCTGAAGAATATTGATGGAGATGGCAATGGTGAGGCCGTGCCCAAGGGGTGCAGTGAGAAGTGACAACAGCAGCCCCAGGCACAGACTGCGGTGCCTTTCCCCTAAACCAGGGGCTGTGCAGGACAGATGGACATGGGATGCTGCCGGCCATTCTCACCTGCTGAGCTTACTGGGAGCTCTGTGCAGGTATCACAAGCGAGGCTCCCACACCTGGAGCTGCTGAGGAGGTAGGAGGGAGGGTTGGTGAGCCGGGTGGGTAGGATTCAGCAGCACTCAGAACGTGAAGGCAGCACCTGCCTGCAAGACCAGGGATTACAAAATACTCTGTAGTAAAGTGGTGTTTGTGACTCTCTTGGGAGAAGACGTGAGCAAGAACCAAGCTGGGATTGGCCAGGAGGGGCTAAGGTACGCATACATAATTTTTAAGAGCTGCACTTTCTCCAAGACACATACAACACAAAAATCACTGCAATCCCTTCGTCTGCTACGAGCATGGTTTGTGTTTGTGCAGAGACATGCTGATATTGGTGTGGCTGTGTGTTGAGAAAGCATGGCTTGTCTCAGGCAGTGGATCCAGGGTGTCAGTGCTCTTTGCACAACATCTTTTCTCCTGCTAATGAATGAGGAACCCCTGTGTCCTCATGACTTCGATTCTTCTCTCATTCCTCCAGTCTAACTTCATTTGAGTGGCTGGGATCGCTCCACCAGCTCTTTCCCCATGCCTGCAGTGGGTAGAATCAGATACGCTGCCTTTGTCCCCACTGGCAGCAGTGAAAGGGCCCTCTCCACTCCCCCTTTCCCAGCTATTTAAGCCCAAATTTCTATGCAGTTTCAGTGAGTGGGAAGTGCATCCACGCTGCATCTCATTCTGTATAGGACCATGCATAACAGCACCTCCTTCTCTGTAGGAACACACAGAGCAGCTCTTGGTTGCATTTTTTTGCTGCTACTGTGAGCAACAGCTTCTCATTTTGAAGAATTGCAGCTCCCAGGGATTTTGTAATATTGAAGTTTTCCAAAAAGCCCCCAAATCTGATGTCTGTGGGGTGTGCACCGTAGCTGTGGGACTGGGATCTGGGACTTGGACTCAGTTTGGGCGTGGGAGGAGCCAACCTGAAGGTGCCATCTCCAGGACTATGTCTGGGCGGAGTGGGCAGTGTGTGGGGGTTGAGATCCTCCGAGACAGCAGTGGGCTCATAAATGCACAGAAACCAAGGAGGAGCCAGGACCTGATGGGACAAAAGACCATTTTTCCAAGCACTGCTGTGGGACTGGGGTGGCCTATGGGGTGCAGGCACATTGGCCGGTCCCTCTGTGGTCAGGGATGAGGAACCTTCTTACCTTTATTTCTCCGTCCCTTATGTGTGTATGCACATGTAAATGCACACTGGCCTGAGACCCTTCAGTGCTTCTGGTAGTGCAAGTAATACATCAAATATGGAAAATGTAATCAGCATGTTTATTCGTGATCAATTTAGTGTGCTTTGCATTGATTTCTCTATCTGTGTGAGCATTCCTGAGGTATATTTTCATTTTCCTTCCCCCAGGTTTCACAAAACATTGCTTCTCTTTAGCAGAGACACTCTCTAATCACATGTGAAACCTAGTCTGATGTGAGTAAGTGGAACAGACAGGCAGAACCTTTTTTACATTAAACTCAAGTCGTGGATTCTTGTGCACACGCTGTGCTGGATGAGTGCTATCTGCAGACATGATCCCTTGGCTTTACACCATCTTGAGATCCAGGACTGCTCTTCAGAAACAGCACGGCTCCGTCGCTTCCTGAAAATGATGAGGTTGAGCTGTTCGGAGAGCTTCCCTTGTCTTGTTTTGTTATGGCCATTAAAAAAATGCATCTTTTTGTCCAGTTTGGGGTTTCTGTTCCAATCTGATCCCTCTCTGCCATAAGTGCAACTCATAGACTCCTGGAACCATTAAGGTTGTATAAGATCTCTAAGCTCATACAGTCCAGCTGTCGGCCCATTCCCACCATGCCTGCTAAACCCACAGGTGCCACCTCTACATGTTTTTTTGAACCCCTCCAGGGATGGAGACTGCCACTTCCCTGGGCAAACTCATTTGGGTAGGTTTTCTTGAAGGGCATATCCAAGGCTGGTAAGGCCAGAAGTTGACCTGTCATAGTGCTGACACATGCTGGGAGGTCCCAGCAGTGCTGCAACCACTCTTTGCCAAGCAGGGAGCTCTGGACGAGCCTGCTGAGCAGCAGTTTTCTGTCTGGCAGATGCTGGAGGAAGCACTGCATGAGCTCGCCCTCCCCTGCCAGCACCGGTGGGTCAACCTTTATAGCATGGGGTGAGAAAAAAGGTGACAACAAGCTCGTCTTGATTAAGAGAGAACATAAACCGGTAGCGAGCAGGGGGGAGGAAGGGCAGCAAAGAGCCCCTGCGATGGGTTGCAGAGGTGTTGTTCCATGCAAACCTCAGGGAAAATGAGATGAGCGGGAGCAAAGCCAAGGGGGTTTCTGCCATTGGTCACTTAATGTGAGAATCGCTGCCAGGGAGGAGATGGACCATGCTGTGTGTGCAGGTGGGCAGGGTAGGATGCTGCAGGCTAGAGATGCTGCAAGAGAGTCACAGGTTAGAGATGTGGGGAAGACAGATGTTGGATAGGGGGTGCCAGAGAAGTGTCCAGAACTGGTGGGCTCCAGTGGGGCTTGGGGAAGCAGGAAGGACCTTTCCTAGCATCACTGCCATCCTGGTGGGACACGATGCTGCCTTGCTCTGCTCTGCATACTCATAGCTGGGTCTGCCCTGTCCCTCCCACACGCAGCTGTGGGGTGCCCGGGATGCCCTAACCACCAAGTGCTCTGGGACAGGGACTCCCCGTGCCCCCCAGAATGGTGCTGCCACCCTCCCTGCCCGCTGCCTGCACCCGGAGAGAGTCACAGCTGCCTCGCCAGAGAAGGAGGGGTTTGCTGGGACTCAGAGGAACTCCTTGCGTGCTCGTGTGTTAAATGCTCCTTTTCCCTTGGAGAAATGCTCTGGGGTCTCGCTATGTGTTAGGAATGTGGGAAGGCTTGCACACGGTGGGACTCCATGCATATTCTCTGGGGCAGCTCCTCTCACCCACTTGGTACTGTGTAATGAAAACCAAGTGCCCATAACCAGTTACAGAGACTAAGAATGTGCTTTTCTTATATTTTATTGGGGAAAGCATCACGTTTTCCCCATTTTAGTAATCTGTGCCATTAACCTGCACCCCTCTAGAATGGGTGGGACTGGCTGGATGTCTTTGCATGCCCTTGGGACAGACATGAGGGTTTCCATGCTGGGTCTCTTACTGCTGCAGGCACCTTTGAAGGTTTCACCAAGGGTCCAGGAGGCTCATTGCTGCAGGGAACACTCCCATTCTTTATCACTTCTGAGAGACAGCATAAAAATAGGAGTTACGCACTGCAATAAGGTTTGGAGCTCTCCTTCCCCAACAGCACCTCAAATCATTAAATCTGAAATAATTTTAATTGGATCTGGAATTCACAAGAGACTTTTTGTGCCATTGTGGAGCTGGACTAGTTTCTCTGATATCATCTGTGCAGAGGAGAGGAGAGAGGCCCTGTTTGGATTTGGAGTGCCTTCGGGCCATAAGTTCCTGGATATGTTTCCTGTACAGGGCAAGGTTTAAAGACGGAGAGACAAATATTTTGTTTCCTTTGGAGTGGGTAAACACCACTTAAAATGCTCCTAGTTGTTGATTTAAGTTCTTTAAAGGAATTCTCTAGTTTATCACAACGACAGCCTCTTGACACAAAACGGAGAGGTGGATCCTGGGAAGGGAGTAGAACCAGCAGCCCTGTGAGTGTGCCTTACGTATATGCAAGAAAGGTAAAATTGCAATTAAGTATTTTGAGTGTCCCAGTTAAAACTGAGGCATTTTTCTTTGCAACCAGTAATCCTCACCCACACAGACAGGCTGTTTCAGTTAATGTGTCTTTGGAGCGCGTGGACTTCTTAAAATGAGCTGTGCATTAATCAGAAATGATTCAGTGCCCTGACTCCATGGAAAGTTGGGGTAGAAAGTAAACATTAAGCACTTCATTTAGATAGACTGGCCTGAGAGCTTTTGCAGCCTCTAATGCAGTTTTTCCCTGTTTAACAGTGATGAAAACTTTGGCTTCACCTGCAGACCTGAAGACAGCAATGAATGAGTGTAGGAAAATGCAAAACTGCTGTGAGGGTTAGAAATGCAGTTGTGCTTCCACAGAATTCCGATGGATTTTCAGTGTGGTATTTGTATAGCGTCTGATTTCAGTTCCTGTACCCAGAGGAGAAGAGCCCTTGTAGGATTCTCTGTAGGAAAGAGAAAAGCCCTTGTAGGAAGCTCCATGGGAGAAGACTCAAAGAAGGGGCTGGTTGAGCTGGATTCCTCCCTAACTCAGCAGCTGCTCGTTTCAAGCCTTATAGAACAAATCTTGTCTTCTTATATGGGAGAACTATGTCTGGGTACTCAGGAAGGTGGGTGTTCCTTTTAGATCCCTGGAGACGTTTAAAAGATGAGTGGATGAGATGCTCAGGGATCTGATATAGAAGTGGACAAATGCGATTGGACTCGATGTCAAAGGCCTTTTCCAACCAAATAATTCCATGATTCCTGACCTCCCACTGGCTGAGTGGGATCTTACCCAGCAGCCAGGTGTGTTGCAGCCCTTGCTCCTGTGTTCCTTGGCAAAGGAGAGCCGGGCACCTGGAAAGCTTCCCCCCAGTATTGCATCTGCATGAGGGCTTCAGTTGGGGATTTGGTGGCTCCTTGGGTGTGATCATCATGACAAACTTCACCTGTCGTTCTTCCCGTTCACTGCTGGGGCTGCAGCTGCAGGTGCTGGTATGTGTCCGCTGGCTGCCCTCATGGCACGGGTGATGGGCGACCGTGTGCATAGGCAGGTAGAGGCAGTGGGTAGGGCACTCGCTGCTCTGCTGCAGCGCCTGTGACACACGCTGAGGTTTGAATGGGAGTCGCCTCTTGTTCAGGTGTCTGCATCCCTGCTGATAAGCAGTGAGGGGAATTAAAAGCTGAAATTACATTGAGAGCCCCTATCTTGTTTTCCCTGTTGCTGTGTGAAGCGACAAGGTATGAACCAAGCTCAAAACGTTAGCGCTGACTCAGCGGCGCTGGGCAGCAGTGGCTCTGCCAGTGGGTGGGGCTCGGCACAGCTTCGGGGTGTTCACCAAAATACAGCTGCGAATGTATTGGTGTAGGAACATTGGGGTGATATTTCTTGTACTAAACTGCACTTCATGGGGCACCTGATGGAGACCTCTTGGGGTGAAAGCTGCTGCTACCAGCGCAGGTCTTACCCAGATGCCTGGGAGGATGCTGGACCTTGTTAGTGTGTTAAAATAGGACGGGGGATTCTCTTGGTCATAACAGGGCTGTAAATGTTTTTCTTCCCAGCACAAGAGTGTCCAGGGGATGATTTAAAACACACACAGAAAAGTCCCAGGGAGCATCAGAGATTTCACGGTGTTTGAGGAGCGCTCTGGTGTACGAATAGCACTTGGTATTTGTGCACTGATCCTCTGTCTTGTTGCAGTTGATGGCGTTCCTGCAGGGACATCACACGGACACAGGGGAAGGCATGGTCAGAGCCCCAGGAAGGGAAACACCTCCAATGCTCAGGACCCTGTGTGGGCTGGTGAGCTGCTGCGCTGAGTACAGAGCGACGGCAGGGACGGGGACAAAGTGAGGGGATTGCAGGGAAAGAGGGCTTAGAGAGCTCAACAGGGGCAAGAAAGGGCAGGCTGGCAGGGCAAGCAGTCTGGAGCCAGCTGGCAGAGCAGGCAGGGCCTTGGCCTCAGTCCCTCTCAGCGGGCGCCTGGCGAGAGGCTTTCGAGGAAACCCTACCACACCTGCGCTTGCCTGCACGGCTGTCGGCACCAAGAACACTATGAGCCCCAGACCAAGGGCTGCCACACCTCAAATCCTGGGTTCAGTTTTGGGCTCCTCACTACCTGAAGAGCATTGATAGGCTGGAGGGCATCCAGAGAAGGGCAACGAAACTGGGGAAGAGACTGGAGAACAAATCTTAAGAGAGATGGCTGAGGGAACTGGTGTTGTTTAGCCTTGAGAAGAGGAGGTTGAGGGGAGACCTTATCACTGTCTGTAGCTCTCTGAAAGGAGATTGTAGCAAGCTCGGCGTTGGTCTCTTATCCCAAGTGACAGGTGATAGGATGAGAAGAAATGGCCTCAAGTTGCACTAGAGGAGGTTTAGATTGGATATCAGGGAAAAATTTCTTCACCAAAAGGGTTTTCAGACACTGGAAGGGCTTCCCAGGGAGGTGGTGGAGTCACCATCCCTGGAAGGGTTTAAAAGACAATGAAGTGCTCAGGGATGGTTTAGTAGTGGACAGGTACGGTTGGACTTGATGATCTCGAAGATCTTTTCCAAACAAGCAATTCTATGATTCTAAGATTTGATGATTGCAGGGGGATAAGGGGACATAGAGCATGATGTACAAGCACACAGGGGAAAACGGGTGCCTTTTGTGAGACCCAGCATCCACACATCACATCTGCCAGGGTAGGGTTAAGTTGGACATTAGGAAAAGGTTCCTCACCCAGAGGGTGGTGGAGCACTGGACAGCTCCCCAGGGAAGCAGTCATGGTGCTAAGCCTGACAATATGCCAGAAGCACTGGGACAAGGCCCTCAGACACACGGTGCGAATGTTAGGGTTGTCCTGTGTAGGGACAGGAGATGGACTTGATGGTCCTTAAGGGTCCCTTCCAACTCAGGACATTCTATGATTCTGTGATGCAGGGCTTCAACACCAGTCAGCTCCTATGAGGGTGGCAGTGTCGGCACAGAGCCATTCTGACTCAGGGTGCCCTGGGCTCAAGGCAGAAGCCAGAGGGCTCCGGCCGTTGTGCTCCATTCTCCAGCCCAGGTGGGTGTTGCATAACCTCTGATCACCTGGCACCAAACCCAGAGACAATTACGCACACAGGTTTTGCAGCTGAAGTTTTGCTGCTGACGTTTGTTGTTCTCTTGCCCTGACAGACACCAGTGATGCTGTTGGATTGCCCTCAATTTGAATGATTAATGAGATGCTTCAATATTTAATTCCACGGTGCATGTGGTGTGCGTGTGTACCAGGAGGACATCGCGTCAGTGGTACAATACTACACAAATTCAGAGTTTGTTCTGCTCCAGCAAAAAAGAGGGCAGCAGGCTCTTGGCGCACGGGCTCCTGGCGCACGGGCTCTTGGCGCTCTCCCTGCCATGAGTCTGGGCAGAGTTCACCCACAGGAGATGGGCTGCTCCTCTGCTGGAATAGGGACATGAGGCTGTTTCCTGGGGTCAAGTTCTGCTCTTCTGCCAAGCCCTCTCTGCCTTGGAGCCCCACAGGGGTGGCTGAGCCAGGATCATCCTTTTTGCTGCAGGAGTGAGGATTCATAGAATCATAAAATCTTAGAATCATAGAATGGTTTGAGTTGGAAAGGACATCAAACCCCATACAGTTCCACCCCCCCTGCCATGGGCAGGGACACCTCCCACTGAATCACAGGGCTCAAAGCCCCTTCCAATGTGGCCTTGAACACCTCCAGGGAGGGGGCAGCCACCACTTCTCTGGGCAACCTGTGCCAGGGCCTCCCCACCCTCACAGGAAAACATTTCTTCCTGAGATCTCGTCTCAGTCTCTCCTCTTTCAGCTGAAAACACTCCTCCGTCATCTTATCCCTGCAATCCCTGATCAAGAGCCCCTTCCCAGCTTTCCTGAAGCCCCCTTCAGTACTGGAAGGCTGCTCTAAGGTCTCCCTGGAGCCTTCTTTTCTCCAAACTGAACACCCCCAACTCTCTCAGCCTGCTCTTGGATGGAAGGTGCTCCAGCACTCAGATCATCTCTGTGGCATCCTTTGGACTCCCTCTAGCACATTCATGTCCTTCCTGTGCTGATTCATGATGCTTCTGGCTGGAAGCCACAATCTGGGCTAATTCCTCCCCAGATAAAAGCTGAGTGAGACCCCTCTCCCAGCACAGGCAGAGCCAGTGCCACTGGCTGCACACGCAGCGTTTTTTTTCTTCCTTCCCCTTTGGAAGCAAACGTGGACCCCCAGTTTCCCTCCCTCGTATTATTTCATTGTGCTGCCTTTGTCTGCAAAGCCTCTTTATGTCTTTTGACTTCTGCATAAGCACCCCTTTCTGCTGCACCTTAAATGTGGGTTCATGCTACCCCCCTGAGTGGCTCCTGCCCATGTCCTGGCCCCATTGGCAGGATGTGCCGCTGGTTCAGAGCGGGGCTAATGAGCCGTGTGCGCTCCACAGCTGAACTTGAGCAGAGATAAGCTCATCGCTCCAGCATCGCTCTGCTCCAGGCCATCTGCAACTTTCTGGACTGTGGTAGCTTTTTTGTCCTCTTTTTGGGGTTTGACTGCCAGCCCAGCTGCGGTCACAGCTCCCACAGCAAAACAAAGAATTCACCACACTGGAGCTGGAAGAGCAGTTTGAACAATACCAAGCATCCCCCAGGCTCCGTCCTCAGGCTTGTTCTTTCATAGTTCTTCATTCTTGCAACCCAGAAACTCCAGTTCTGTTTTTAGGGACCTGGTGTTGTTTAGCATGGAGAAGAGGATGCTGAGGGGAGATCTCATTGCTCTCTACAGGAGAGCACCATGAAAGGAGGTGGTGGTGAGGTGAGTATTGATCTTTTCTCCCAACTAGCAAGTGATAGGATGGGAAGAAATGGCCTCAAGTTGCACCAGGGGAGCTTTAGATTGGATATTGGGAAAAATGTCTTTACAGAAACAGTGGTAAAGCCCTGGCAGAGTTTGCCCAGGGCAGTGGTGGATTCATCATCCCTAGAGGGGTTCAAAAACCATGTGGACGTGGCACTTTGGAACATGGTTTAGTGGGGATAGGTGGCTGTGCTATGCCACGGTGGGTCTCACCTGGGCTTTCCTCCTCCCTTGCCCTCTCTGCCCGGCAGTGTCAGGCCAGGGTTTTCTAGCACTGTCACGATACAGACGTCAGTGCTGGAGACAGCCGGGAAGTTGCCTCATGCATGACAAGAGTTTCTGTGTTTCTGTGTATTCCATTCTTGAGGATGATGGTAGTAAGTTTGTGGAGAGAAGAAGTTAAACATTCCCTGGGTTTGCATTCTGGATGGCTTCCCATCGCCCACGGGATGTGGGATGAGAGCAGACTGCCAAGCAGCAGCGCCAGCCCCGAGGCCATGTCATGCTGTTGTGAGCCTCAGTCAGACTGGCAAAGCTCCTCAGCCACTTTATTTTTCTGAAATTAGAAATCAAAATCTTTTTTAGTAAATACTAACACTTAAAAATATAATAATTCCCAAGGCTGGGATCCTCCATCGCAAGTTCCATTCGGTGCAAATGCTCTCAGCAGCTCCTGCAAACTATTATCTCCCGTATAAATCATTACACAATCCTAATTCTCGTGCTGCAAATGGCTTCATTATGAAAACAGAACATCAAAGCAGACCCAGAAACAATTGAGTTTCTGTTCAGAATCCAAGGTGCTTGTGGAGGATGGAGAGTTCGGCGTTGTGGACTACTCCAGAGGGCAGGTTGAACTAGATCTGGAGAGGATGAAAAGCAGCTTATTCCCCCTGCAGCCTGGCAAAAAAGTGTGATTGATCCCGAATTTGTAAGGGGGGATGTGGAAATTCTTCCCTCACCCCACAGGCAGGTGAAATTCACTTGGAGTGTGAATAAAGAGTGAAAAAAATGAACAAGGAGTGCCTGTATCTGGTGCTTGGGCAGTGGGAAGTGACAGGTCCAGCAGAGCAGGATGCTGGAGCAGGATGCTGGAGTGGGAATAGTGCACCCTACGCTTCTGCCTCCACACCCGTCTCTCTGGCTGACAAGAGGGTTCTTCCAAGCCCAGAGACTTCCACAGTTGAACCCTGCAGGGCCCTACCATGTGGAGCTATGGGGGATGAGGATTTTGTGGGGCTGCCCCAGGTCTCTCCCGGTTTTGGGTCAGGATGTGTCTCTGTGCTTCAGAGCTGTGTGGGGTCCGCGGGATAATGCTCACTGCTCATCATGCATCATCCTTCTTTAATGGACTTCTTTGCCAGTCCGTGGTGTGGACTGATTTGGTTCCTGTATCAAAGGGAATTAAATTGTGGCTTAATGGGAAGTAGTGGCAGTGTAGCTTCCCATTAAAGCCAATGGACATCACCGGAGTGACTTGCCCAGGGTGGTGAAGTCGTGCCTCACCATGCTGTGTCCTGGGAGCAACGGAGCAGCAGGAGCAGGGGTAGCATGGCAGAGAAGGTCCCGAGGGACCCACCATGCAGAAGTGGGTGCTGATATCCCCCCTCCAACACAAGATGGAGGAACAGGGTACAGGTCCTAAAGCTCCTCTTCAGACTGGAGAGTGGGGCTGAACCAGATACAGCAGAAATGGGTCAGGGCCATGAAATGCGCATGGTGAGATCCAGGGTTAAGGCACAGTAATTCTAGAATTTTCTACATGACTTTTAGTTTTGTGGGATCCATTAAAGATGAGCAAAACCCACACATCCTGCCAGGCCTTTAATCTTCACAACAGCCAGCAGCTCAGCAGCTGCTGTAGTAACCGTTGTTTCTTGATTTTCCCTGAGCGGCCCATTTGCTCCCCGGTGTCACGGGCCATGGAGCTCCTGGTCTGGTTGGCATCCATATTTCCATCAGGGCAACCAGGGAGGGCCCTCAGCATTTGCCTTTTGGTAGTTACTTGTGCTCAGGCAGAGAAGCATCACAAGCAGAAACACACAACTCCCTGCTGTCTTTTCCTCCTAATGTCAGGCTTTCTGGTTAAACAGGAGCTCGATCTGGGTCAGCCTTTGCTGGTTTTAGCAAAACCATTTCCCCCTGCAACATCTGAATGATGCTGAGAGTTTTGGAGTGCGTGATAGATCCAGCATAAGTGCTAATGATTTGATGTGTTTTATTAGCAAGTCTCCATCATTGCTTCTCATAACGTAGCATAGAGAGGGAGCTGAGCCTAACTGTAAAATGTTAGAAAAGAGAAGTAAATGGCACAAAGGGAGGCAGCTTTTTCGTGATCAATGACTCGGGCTCCCGCTAACCTTGGCAGCTGAGCAGAGCAGCTCCGGTGCGAGGGCGAGCGGCCAGCAAACAGTGCCCATGATGTGCACAGCACAAAGGGGCTTTTCTTCACCCAAAGCACACACAGCCACTTGCTCCGGCTCCTCTTTCCCTCACAAACAATGTCTGGAAAACCTTTGTTTGCTGGAGTTCCCCTCGGTTGCTGTCATCATCTCTCAAGCTGGGGCTGCGTGATCACGGCTCAGCTCAGACCTGGGGGTTCATACCCTTAAAAACAAACCCCATGCTGAGGAAGAGCTGGTGGCAGACAGTGACTTCCCACACCCGTTGGTCCATTTGTCTCTTGAGTGCCCAGGTCGTGCTGTTCCCATGATGGGAACCAGAACAGAGCTAGACCTCATCCTGCACATCATCTTGCAACCCCCAATGCTGCTCCCTGAGACCCCAGGGGCTCAGCCCCCAGACTCATGTTGCAGGAGGCAGCACGGTCAGCTCACGCCCCTCTCTGCCCTGTGCTAACAGTGAAAGAAGACCCATGGGGTTGCCCTGGTTTTTGCACTGTGGCAGCACCTCCTGTACCTGGAGCTGGGGCTTCATCCTGATCCCCATAACCCTATGGGAGGTCCCCAAACCACCCTGCTCTAGACCCCACTGGTCTGTCTGATCTCACCCAAATAAACAGAGTTGTATGGGTGTCCTTTGGGTCAGTGTGCGGGTGCAAGCTATAAGAATGTGTGGCAGGATGGTGGTGGGTACATGTGAAACAGCTGGGAAGCGGAGACGCAGTGTCAATAGGCAGGAGCTGGCCAACCCAAAGAGTCATCATAGCAGAGCTGATGGGAAACCTTCCTAATGTGGTGAAAGATTCAGCTTCCCATTTTTCTGATTATGGCTTTGGATGGAAATAACAGGAACAGCATCAGTGCTATGATAACAGTAATGATGGTAATTAATTAAACCAGTTTTTCATCTTTAAACCTATTGCTTTTATCTCACTGAGTGCTCGATGCACGTCAGCTGGTTAATCCTCCTGCCCCCGCTGAGCTCACCGGAGGAGCACGGGGAGCTGGGCTGGGCTGGTTGATGCCCTACAGGTTGATGCTGCTGCTTTTCATGTTGCCCATTCTGCTCGGGAGCTCAACTATTGCAAACGCTTTGACAGGCTCCATCTTTAAGGTTTATATCATGTTTTGGAAAGATTTATTTGAATAAATTGCCAGATGAAATACTGCTTTCAACTTGCTGACCTGCTGGGGTATTGTAGCCTTCCAGCAGTGCCATCAGGGATAATGCAAGCCTTAGAAGTTCGCCTGGTAGAAATGAATTGCCTTGCAGGTGTTTTGATGCAAAACTGCATTAAGCAGAAAGAGGGGTTTAGTGACTGTGTTTGTTGTTTAAAAAGGAACTGAAAATTTTCCATGTGTATGAACAGCCGAGTTGTTTGCCATGGTCAGCTTGGGATGGTCGTGGAGAGAAAAGCTGGCAGTGCTGCAGGGAATAACACGTCATAGCAAATAGTGAATGCAAACCCAAACCTCATGCCCAGTTCCTGTAGCTGCCAAGAGTTGTACAAAGATATGGTGATTACTGGGATGAGGAGCTGCTCAGTACCAGTGTGTATGTGAGATGGAACATGTCTTACAGACATTTTTAGGTGTTGTTTCTCCAGAACCTTCCCAAGGGTGGTAGTTTCAGACTCCACACCAGCCACCTCCTAAGAAACCTGATCTGTCCCTGCTCCTGCAGGGGAGTTGAACGGGATGACCTGTAAAGGTCCCTTCCAACCCAAACCACTCTGTGATTCTATGAATTCCAGGCTTTACATATGTGGTTCAGTGTAATCCTTGACATGTGTTGGGTAGATTTGTGTGTACAAGCCCCATCGTTCATCATCATCATGACCCACCCGAAATGATTCTTGCCCAAATCGATGGAGCGTGCACCTCCCAGGTGTCAGGCAGGACCTCCCCCGGGCTGCTCCAGCACAGGTCAGTCCACAAACACCAGAGGAGGCTCTGGGAACTGGCTGAAGGTTTGCTGGGAGGTGTGACGGCTACAGTGTGTGCAAGCATCTCCATGTGCCATGGCCAAGCAAGAGGACACGACAGGCACAGCTGAATGTGGGGAAGCCACTGTGCTTCTGACCAGCAGCAGGGTGAGGAGCCTCACCACTGTTTGCCCTCTTGCACTGGTAGCAGATCCAGCAGAAATGAAAGCTCCGGGTGCATTTGGAATAAAGTGGCACAAAATAGGGCATAATATGTTGTTTGTAACTGTCCTGTTATTAATAATTAATCAGTCTGCTCTGTATTTCAAAGCGTGTGGGCATGGGAGGGAATTGCCAGCGCAGCAAACCACTTAACTTGGAGTTGCGTTGCTGGCATTCAGCCTCTGAGGAGATGCTCTCCAGGAAAACCTGGAGAGCTCATTACAGAGACAATAAAGGCCCATGATAAATAGGATGCAGCCGTTATTAACACGCGCTCCCTAGAAACTGGTCTAAGAAACTCAGCACTTGGACAATAAAATTGTGTCCTTGATTTGTGTGGTAGCGTGTTCCCCCTTGTTGCCATGGCGATGGCATCCTCCAGCAATGCTCCCAGCTGCTGCCTGGAGCTTGCTCACATTAACGCTTCCTCAGATCTGTGTCTTCTCAGGCTGGGGTATTTGCATTTTAAACCATCAGGAATGCCTCCACACAAACCACCAGATTCGCATACATTTACAAAGTATTCCTGTTTATTCCTGCCACCTTTCCCAAATACTGTGGTTAATGTGAGCGTGATACTCTTCCTTGGGAAGAGCAGAGCTCCCATGGGTGTTGTGTGCCACGGCCCCACTGGATGAGGAAAGGTGTCTCCGAAGGGAAAAATTACAGTGAATTGGATCGTTTGCCTTTGTTTAAAAATGTGTGCATGTTGAGGTCAGTGGTGGAGTGTAGACTGGGTGCCTGAAGGCCACCTCTTCACCAGCCCTTCTGGCACTGTTTGAGGTGTCTGCCCCCATCCCACCAGCCTCCTCCCTGGGCTCCCATGTGAGTCTTCTGCACTCTTGGCCCTGCGCTCAGCCTTATTGTGCCCATTCGTGCCTCCACACCCACCATGTGGTTCCTTTGGACAGGACCACACATGCCCCGTGCTGGTGGAGCTCACGCTGGAAGTTCGGATAGAGACACAGTGTGAATCAGGATATTTAAACCCATGAATCTCCCGCAGCGAGCTATCCCACATGCATATGTTCCCCAGGTCAGTGGAGCATCCCCATGGCTTGCATCCCCTGACCTTCCCTGATGGACCCTGTGGGTGCAAAGGGCAGCGCCACAGTAGGGAGCATCTGGGGACGTGTCCTGGAGTCCACATTCAGAGCAGCTCTAGTTTTGCTTTGAGGCACCATGAGCTGCAGGATCCACCACCTCCCTGGGCAGTTTATTTGTCTACTTAATCACCCTTATTTTTAAAAACAGTGTCTTCTTTCTAATGCAAATTCGGCTGCTTCCAGCTCCCAGAGCCTGGTTCTTGTGCAGCTTTTCCTCAGTTGATTGAAGAGCCCTTTAGCAGCTGGTATTTTCCCTCAGTGAAGGCACTTACCAATGATAATCATGTCACCTCTCACTCTTCTTTACAGTATATTAGAGAGGCTGAGATCTTCAGCCCTCCCACTGCAAGGCAGCTTCTCTGCCTTCCGAACAATTTCTGTCTCTTTATGCAGCCTTCCCGGAATTTTCACCTCCCTCTTTGTGATGCAGGCACAAGAGCCTTCCAGCATCCTGCCCAGGAAGGCTGGACAAGGTGAAAGCCTCTCTCTAGAGCTGACTTGGAACCCCCCATTGGCACCTCTGGCTCCCACCCTGCTGTTTGGTGCCTGTGTGGGGCTACCCCCAGCTCATGCTCTGCTCCCAGCCAAGCACACACAGCTGGGTGGCAGCAGGGTCGCAGAATCATTGCATCCTTTATTTAACTATCTTTTCTTTTATAGAAACTGCTCGTGTAGACAAGCAGTATGGCAGGTCCTGGCTGCTTCTGCACCCATCCGTGGCCTGACAGAGGGGAGAGACTGGGGGACCAAGCTGCTGGGACCATACTGATGGCATTGCCATGTGGCATGTGCAAGCCCTTTTTGTCCTTCTCCAGACCAAACTTGCAAAAAGTAGTGCTTAAGTTTCACAAGCAGCCCTTGGCAATGTTTACTTCCTCACAGGGAGGCATGCTTGGGGCTGTTAGGGGATTTATTTATCCTGTCGTCCTCATTTTGCAAAGCCACTTGCCAGGATGGACCACTGGGGTAACATGGTACCCAAAGTCAACATGGACATGGAGGTGGTATTGGAATGACCACCATCAGATCCCATCCAAATTCAGCAGTGATGTTGTCCCTGCCAGGGGATGTGGCACACAGCAGGAAGCCTCTGTGCATGAGAGAGTACAGTGTCAGACGCTGCCAAAGAGAGGCAGGATCGCAGCAGGGTGACTCTCCTGTTGTCCTGCTACTACTCGGCTTCCAACCTTCCCTTCCCAGTCTCTCTGCAGCTTTTCTCTCCCCTTCCCCTGCCTGCACCATTCCCTGGAGGAACCAGCCCTTTCCACCCCTGCCCACTCCTGGCCAGCATCACCCTGGCATTCTCTCTTAGTCCCAGATGGACCAGCCTGCCCATGGCTGCCTGGAGCTGCCCATGCCAAACCCACGGGGACTGCTGGGGATGAATGAGCTCCCTGATCTTTTGCACTTCGTATTTTGCTTTTTTCTTATTTTTCCCGTGAAGGGTGAGGTGCTTCTGTGTCAAGCTGTTCCCCGGGAGTCACGTCTGCTTTCCCTTGCAGAGCTGTGCACAGCTGTGCTCTGGGGTCTGAGGGGCTTCTCCTGGGGCAGGGGCAGACAGTACCCCACTAATGGGTAAATAATAAAAATCTACTGCATTTTGGAAAAAATACCTCTCTCAAAAGGAAGACTGTAGACAGAAGGGTATATTTCTGTATATCCTATACACAGGGGGATTGATAGGGTCTCTTCTGGGTGTGTGTTTTCCCAGTTACCAATTTTGACAGCATCTTGCTATGTATCTGCTGTCATTTTGCATTAATGCCCATTTCTACGAATTCCTGACTGTCTGATTCCTGTTGTTTGGTGCCAGCATCCCCTGCAGGCTGGGGGAGCTGGCCTTTTTCCTTGGAAGCAACACACTTCACTTGCCTGAATGGAAGAGCTCAGCATAAATCAAACCTTGTGGCAATATTTCTTCTGTGTGGCAGAGCAGACAGAGGCTCCTGAAACTGAGTCCTTCAGCAAAATACACCTATAATTCACTTCCAAAGCATGAAGAAAAAATATATATGGGATAAATTGAATAGATGAAAAGTGAAAACAGCAAAGGCGAGAGGCATCCTTATTACTGTGTGAGTTTTCACAGCAGAGGGGACAGGGGCAGGGATGGCTCCAAGCAAGGCAGGCAGGGAATGCTCAGGTGCTCTTGCCTGTGAAGCAGGAGCTGAGGACACACCATCCAGCAGAGAGCGCACAGCACAGCGCGGCGCTGAGCTCTGCCTGCTTGGGAGATGATCTCTGCTCTCAGCTGTAAGTCAGTGAAGACCAAATATCTCAGTGGCCCCAGAGGTCACCATCCCTGGGGACCATACAGAGCACAGCCCCAGCACCGGGAAAATCATGTGGAAGGGACCACAGCTGCTTTGCGAGTTCTCTAGGGCTGCTTGCACATCATGTTGTTCTTCAGAATCCAGAGTGTACCCAGCACACAACTTAGACCATCAAGCCTTGAACAAACACATAGGAAACCCAGTCATTTCTGGATTGAGAAACAGGCAGGCAGGGCTCTGGGCATCTCCAGCACTGGTAATGTGCTCCTGCTCATTACAGTCACATCATCCTGCTGTGGAGATCACAGTTCTGCCATCGCCAGGGAGCAAGTTTTGGGGCAGAGGTGCTCCACTTCATTGCATCCAGACCTGGCCACGCTACAGGACATGCCCTGGACGCTGGGATGCTCCTCCAGTCAGGAATATGATCTGGGAGGCGAGAGCAGCACTTTGCTAGTAGGGGATTAATCCAGCTGTGGGCACGGCGGTTGCATCCCCGCGTGCCAGTGCAGGATTTCTCAGCTCAGCTTTCTCATCCAATGGGGTTTTTTGACTCAGGAAAGCAGTGAAGGTGAAAATTCAAATGAAAACACAAAGAGAGGCTTTAGAGCGAACAAATTGGAAAACAAACTCAGTGGAACAAGGAGAAAAGACCCGAGACATACAAGAAATTCCGTGGTTAGAAACAGATTTCATCTGAAAATGAGCTGGTTGCATTTCCCCCCCAAGACAATTAACAGGAGGTTAATGTCAGTGTTCTTGACGGGCTTTCTGGTTTACTCTGCCCATGTTGCTCCCTCTGAGGGGCTGGGAGTGGTTTGGAGGTTTGGATTTTAATGAGGGGCTGCCTTGGCGGGTATGGGCTGATCCCAGGCAGGCAAGGAGGAGAATGGAGGGTGCAGAGTGGGTGCAGACCTGGCGTGAAGCTCTCGGGGCCAGCGTCTGCCTCACTCAGAGGGTTTTGCAGCTGGTCCCAGACCCAGGGCATCCACTGGGCAAGAGAGGATTACAGGGATTTGGGGGAAAAGCTTATCGTTTGCTCTGGGGGCTGTTTGGAGTGGCATGGGCTTGTTTCTGATCCTACCTTCTGGCTGGGCTGCAGGACAGATTGCTGCTCCCCTTGGCAGGCGTGCGGGCACATTCATGGGTGCCTGTGTGACATAAAGCAATGTGACACTTTTACACATGATGTCACGCTCGCACAAAAATCCTCATGGCTGTCCACCGAGATCTTTGTACAGCTGCAATCTGGGGCAGCTGTGGCCATGGTGCCCACAGCAATGAATTTCCATGTCGCCTGTGCAGTTAATAACTGTATTCATCACGTGCCCATCTTCCCCTGGAGTGCAAGGTCAACAAAAGAGCTTCTAACACTGTGAGGTCTGATTTTTGCCGGTCATTAGCAGGGAGACAACGTTCAGGTGTGGTTTTGATGGGCAGGATTTCCGACGATGGTTTAGGAGAAAAAATGATTGTCACGTGTTTGCATCATGTGCTGGGGTGGTGGTACCAATGATAGTTATGTGCTAGGAGACAACTGCCAAGGTGGATGAGCTGCAAATGCCCTTCTTGTCCCTTTTCTTCTCTCCCCATCATTTGCATTTGCAAACAAACTCTTCAGAACTGGCCCATGGCCATGTGTGTGTCCTGGGGAGTAACAACCTCATGCTCTGCAGCGCTCGAGAAGGAGGGAGAGGGAATGCCATACTGTTTGCAGCATCCTCTGGACTGCACACGTGTGCCTGTGCACCCCTTCACGGCAGGGAAGCAGAGCTGTGATGTGGCCATGTGTTGTGGGATGGCTTTGGGCTCTCCTAGCAAAGATGCCTCTTCCAAAGACGTCATCTTCTGAAGACTTGTCTGAGAGCTCCTTATTGGCACCCTGCACTCCCTGCTCCTCCTGCTGTGCATCCCGGGTGGGACTGTGCTGCCTGTGCCTGCCTGGGAGAGTGTGTGTGTGTATATACTTATGGGTTTATATATATATATATATATATATATATATATATATATATATATTTGCCCAGAGAAGTTGTGACTGCCCTGTCTCTGCAGGCTTTCAAGGCCAGGTTGGATGGGGCTTTGAGCACCCTGGTGCAGTGGGAGGTGTCCCTGCCCATGTCCTAACATGGGCAGGGAGTGGAACTGGATGGGCTTTGAGGTCACTTCCAACCCAAACCATTCTGTTATTCTAAGATTCTATGATATATTTTTTAAAAAGACTATATGCACCGTGTTTACAAATCCTTTTCAAAGTCACCTTATGTGACAAAGGACATCAGCTCTTTAGTTTAAGGCACTGAAACGATCTTGAAGGCTTCTCCAGACGCCAGGCTATTACAAGGGTCACTCCGTAAGTGTTGGAGCCTGGGGACATTTTGTGCCAAGATCTATTGTGAATTCATGAGGCAGGGACTGGGCTGCCCTGGTGTAAGGCAGGAGGAGGAGGCAGGGCAGTCAGAAAGGGAGCAGGAGGGCTGTGGGGCTGGTGGCCAGCTCGGGCAGGGGAGGGGATGGTGCAGCGAGGCTCAGTGCTGCCAGGCATGGAGGAAAGGGATGGGGTGAATATAGTTCATGCTTGGCAGAAAGATTGGAGAGGCAAGGACTGATTGTGCATGAGGAGTGGTACTGGCAGCAAGAGCAGACGGCAACATAGAGTTACAGGAGATATTTTAAGTTTGCTGCTGAAGAAGAGGCTTTTCTGACCAACAGGGGCAATACCGAGGGAATGAAGCTGCTGCTGCTGTTTACCGATGGCTTGACTAGTAATAAATGAGGGGTTTAGGTGATACAAGAGGCAGTGTTTGGAAATGTTGCTCTGCCCTCCCCTCCCTGTCTTTCCTGCTTGGGGACAAAGGAGCATCAGTTGTGGGTTCAGGGCACAGCAGCATCTGCAGAGGGCAGGACACCAAGGCATGGTGTTATTCAGCTGAGTGCTCCTAAATGATATAGGCCCATTCCCAAATGCCTTAATTTCACTTTATTCTCATCTTAGTCATCTTTTGCACCACCCCCAAAGCCAAACTAGGATAAGATGTAGCATGACAGTGGTTGTTTGAAGATGCTCTTGTTTAGAGCTGCTCTGCACACTGAAGGTCAGGCTGAGGATGCAGCAAGTGTTGCCCCACGGGAGCCTGTGAGTCACTGCATTTGCTCAACAAGGAAAGAAAACCCTTTGAAAACAAACTGCCTCCTTTCAACACCACTCTCTTTGGAGGCTGATGGTGGGGCAGCCTGCAGCCTGCACCGCCCTGGGAATGGAGCAATTGGAGCAGCCCATGGAGCAGCCACTGCTCTGAGTTCACCTGGTGATGGAGGAGAAGACCCCACTGGAGTCCTGGCTTTCCCATTGTCCTGGCTCCTCAGTCTCCTTCCTGTTCATCTCATTCTCTTATCTCTCTGTTACCTCCTGCTCATCTCTTCTCTGATGGTGTCCCATGGACATCTGCCTGTTCACCCAAGCTCCACCTCCATGAGCTACCCTGATGACCAGCCACAGCGCAGGAGTTCCATATGATCATCTTCTTTGGCTCCTGTCTCCATGTTCATACAGCAGCCAAGGGTCTGGGCTGATCTCTGGGTTTATTTAACCATGGAAACAGCAGGAAAACAGTGGTTTCCAGTGCTGCAGGGAAGACACTACAGTAAAGGGAACTACATGTTCCTGGGTTTGACCATTGCCTTGGACTCACAACAAGATCCAAATAGTTGGTTCTCTAAGATTTCAGTTTTCAAGCAGGCTTAGCTCTTCCTCCTACTCAGCAGCTGCCAGAGCTAATGGGAAATCCCTGTTTTGCTACTGTCAGTAGTCTGGAGGAGCCAGAGAGGCAGTGGTGGTTTCCCATCACTGGCTGGTGTGTGCTTAGAAGCCTCCTGAGCAACTTCCCCAGTCTGGTTGAGCTTTTGCCTTGGCTGTCACTGAGACAGAGGCAGCTGTCCAAGGATCAGAGCATTTCCATGGGTGTCCAGAGCAAGCCCTCTTCCATAGCACCTCCCAGATACGCTGGTCCCCACTCTGGTGTGGTGTGATAGACCAAATCACCCTGCCCTCAGTCTGTAGTGCCTGCAGGAGCCCTGTTCCCAGAGCAGTGAAGATGAGGTCCCCAGGGCTGGAGGTTTAGGGATGCTCAGGTCTGGCTTGGCTCAGACACCTGAGAGCTTGAATGAACAGAATCACACCAGAGAGCCACACATGTCCTGGAAAGGCTGACCAGTGCCAATAAACCCATTAGTCACTGCTTGGGATCACTCTGAGGCCTGATATTCCTCATTCTTTCCAAATTATAAGGTAGCTGCAAGAAAATTGTGTTTTAACAGGAAAAAGTGCAGCTATTTCACCTTGTAGAAAGCAAGTTTTATGTGTTCTCCCCACATGCCATTTTTCAGGAGACCCTCTAGTTTGCAGTGTGGAATTTTTAAATACCCCACAAATGTCTTGTCAGGGTCCTCCTCCATGCTAGTGGTGGCTGCCCCATCCCTGAAGCTGTTCAAGGCCAGGCTGGATGGGGCTTTGAGCAGCCTGTTCGAGTGGGAGGTGTCCCTTCCCCTGGCAAGGGGGAGAACTGGGTGGGTTTTGAGGTCCCTTCCAACCCAAACCATTCTATGGTGACGGTAAAATCAGAATCTCTCAAAGTCAGAAGGGCAAAGGCTGCCAGAAATGATGTGCCCCCTTATCCATCACCATCAGTTTTCCTCTGGGCAGACCTGTGTCCACAGAGCTGGGTTGCACTGGTACTGAGCTACAGCCCATGGCCGGGGCACAGCCCAGCAACAGAGATGGGATTTGCTGTCCCAGAGAGCCAGGGAATCAAGCCCCTTGGGTGTCTCTGCTGTTGTACTGGGTAACATTCGGATTAGAGGAGCAAGAGCAGAAGCTTTAGAGTCAAATCGTTCCGACTGGGTTTCCTGCTCCCCCAGTCCCTCCTGCTGTCCTGAGCTGCCTTATGCCAAATTTTCTCTGCATTTTGAGCATTTTAAGGTGGGTGCAGTAAAAATTGTCATTAGTAGGTGCTGAAAGGTTGAGTTAATTATTGCAGGCACAACTGGACTTTGAGGGGGCACCATTTCCTATTCCAAATGTCTCTGCTTCTGTATTGCAGTATTTGAATAATCCTCTTTGACAGCTTTTTTCTTTTTATAGCAGTAATTAGTCAAAAAGTATTGCCGTGATGGGTGTTGAGCCAGGCTGCTCAGGGACTCCTGTTTGAGAGCTGCAAGCCATGCTGTGTGGCTCAGGAAGGGCACCTCTCCACGGATTCCCAAGGTGGCAATAAATGCAGCAGGGAATGAGGGTGCCGGACTTGGATGCTGAAATATTTCCTCCACAGAGGAAAAGCAAGGCCTTTTTTTCTACCTAAAAGTTTCTTTGGCATTTTAAGGCCCCTACTGGGATGCTGTGACACCCTGTTGAAGCTGGGCTATTCCATCTAGCTCCAGACTGGTGACTGCAGAAAATGACACTGAGTACAAATTAAAAAAACTTAGATGGAGGGAGTTGGGGGGATTTGGGGAAGAAACCAGATATAAATGTGTTTTTAAGCCCAGTTAGTGCCTAAAATACTACAAGATCTGGTCCCTGGGGCTGGTATTAGTGTTGCACTGGCAGGAGTGTGCATTACTTTTGTACCTACCTGAGGGTGGAGAGGATTTACCAAGGGAGAGGATGGAGATTTTGTCTCTCTCTGTCTGATTCAAGTTATCTAAAAGCCATGGGCCCAATTTTATCTATGCTATTGTTAATGAATGCATGTTATTTTGTGTGGGGGTTTTTTTCTTATTTTATTGAAAAGATGAAATTAGAAGGTCAGAGTAATCTGGGGACTTCAAAACAAGTGAGTTGTCTGTGATTCTTTTCAGAAAACCAAGGTGGAATGAATTTGTGGCTGCAGTCAGTTCACTGCTTTATGCATGGCCTAGAGCTGTGACAGTGTCTGTATTTGTGGGTCTGGGACCACGATTTGCAGCAGCAGCAGTGCAGTGATTTGCCCTGCACGCACCTGGGTGCAGGGGATGCTCCGGGAGCCAGGCTGGCAGCGCTGTGCCTGCTGCTCCTCTTCATCACCTGTGGCAGGATTCAGCAGAGAGAAGCGTTTTTCTTCCTTCCCTCAGAACTGCAGAGGGACGGATGATGTCAGAGAAAATATCTTCACGGGGGATGGACCTTTTATAAAAGCCATACCTGAGGATCTGTACGGGCTGAGTGCTGCTGCAGGCAGGGCTGTGGGATGCGCCCAGTTGCCTGCATTCCACTCCATCTGTGGGGCTCAGCATCCTGCCAAGCAGCTGCAGCTTTCAAGGTGCAACCGTTACCCCTTGCAAATGATGGCATTTCCAGATGAAACCCCCATTTTGCACTGTATTTTCATCTGCTAATCCTGCCTTAGCACTACTTCATATTCCCATACAAGCGAAGATGAGGAGTGGAATATGTACAGGGCTGTTCCTGCTGCCATGCTTTCACACTGTGACCTTGTGGTGCTCAGCCTGGATCTTCTCCAAGGACAAAACACATTGCTCTCTTGCATTGAGCTGGGCTACAACAGCCAAGACCAATTAAGGGCAGCTTGGGATACAACCAGACATGGCTTTTGTGTTATGCAGAGATGTTAGGTATCAGTAATATTAAAATAGTGATGGATGTCACCAGTAACTATAAAATAGTTCCAACACAGAACAGTATTTTTCAGCATTCCCATTTGATTGACTTCTGGTGCAGGGCAGGAAAAGTGATTAATAATAATCTGTTCTGTTGATGGATGGTGAGGGTTTGCTAAGGATGGAGTTGAACTGTTTTAATGTTCTGCTTAATACGCAATTATTGCTAGAGGCCATATGGTGGTTTGTGTATAAATAATCAGCAGATATTGTCACCTCAGCTGCTGGAGTGCAGCAATTGACACCTCTGGCACCGTATCTCAGCCTTGGCAAGCGAACAGACACAGGAGATCTGTCAAGCCCTGACACAGGCAGCAGACAGCCCCTCACAGCCCGCTCCCCAGCTCTGGGTGATGCTGAGCTGCTCACAGCCCTGGGAGCAGAGCAGCAGTGAGCATCCCCACCCTGGAACTCACAGCCTGGCTGTCCCCAGCACATGGTGCTCATGTGCCGGCTGGAGCCTCTGGGCTCCGAGACTCATTCTGTGCCTGATTTAAGTTGCAAGGTAAGGATAGTGAAGTGCTTTTGCGTCTTTAATGGTAAAGCTGCTCTGGAAGATGTTGGTGTAGTGTGAACTGCCTCCAGGTCACCTGCATGGCCATGACCTGCACGGGTTTCTGAACAGGGAATACCATTCACTCTCTGCGCCCCGTGTAGTTCTCTTCATTTCCATTGCATTTGTTAGGGGAGTTTTTATTCAGTTGAGCACCAGACAATGAAAGCATCATGTTCATCTTTAGCAGAAGAGCTTGCATTGAAGCTCACACCTGAAAAAAACAACACATGAAGCCCAAGGGGGTCATTGTGGACGAGTAGGGGCACTTTGATGCCACCATGAGGACACCGGTGATGGGGATGCAGAGCTGAGAAATCAACTATTTTGCTGTCTGAGCATTAATGCTACTGGAAAATTCTGTTCCCCACCCCGAAATATCACCACTTGTATGCAGGAGCTTCTCCTTCCCACAGTGTATCCAGATGAACTGGGAACTGGCCTTGCAGCTCAGCCACTCTCCCAGGGCTCCCACGGACTTTGATGAACATGTACAATTTCAACTGCTCAGCAGTGAAACCTGGGAATGCAGCTTTTGCAGCAATTCCAAACTGGAGGCGAGAGGCAAAAGGAAGGGAAGGAAATCTGGAAATAAGAACTGCCGTCTGCTGGGAGACAGTGGCAAATAATTCAGTGTTATGTGAGAACATGCAAAAATGCCCTGGGGGTTGTATGTGGTGTCTGAAATCAAGAGGGAAGAGCTGAGCCTGTAAGACTGTCGGCGTGGAGCTGAGCGCCTTGAGAAAGAGGCACCTATGACCAGGATGAGCTAGATCCCAGCTAGGTCCCAGCAGCCGGAAGCCACCAGAGGTGCCTCCCTGCCCCACAGCAGCTGCTCAAATCCATTCCTCCCTGGTGTTAATGAGCCCCAAGTGAACCAACTGGGATGCCTCTACTCCACCTGCTGAGGTGGGACCTGACTTTCTATGTCTGGAGCAGCTGTGGGGCAAGGAGTCCTTTAGAGCTGCTGGTAGGAGATGACTGTGTGCTCCTCCAGGACACTTGTGTAGTGAGTACAAAGTCATACACAAAGTGCTCTTGATGTCCTGGTTGTGCTGATCTTGGTGGGATAGGAGGCACTTGGGCTCTCCAGGAGTTCATAGGACTTTTTTTGCCTCCAACAACTTTTACCTCTGGGGTGGGATGAACACTGTGTGCTGGGAGATGCCTTTGGTTCCCCACTCAGAATGAGGCTGGTGCTAGTGGTGAGGCAAAGGTTTGGAAACAGCTGAGCTCATCTAAGTCTCCCCTCTTTCAGCTGAAAACCATTCTTTATCATCCTATCCCTGTGCTCCCCGATCAAGAACCCCTCTCCAGCTTTCCTGGAGCCCCTCTCAGTACTGGGAGGCTGCTCTAAGGTCTCCTCTCAGCCTTCTCTTCTCCAGGCTGAACAGCACCAACTCTCAGCCTGTCCTCAGATGGGAGGTGCTCCAGCTCTTGGATCATCTCCATGGCCTCCTCTGGACTTTCTCCAACAGATCCATGTCCTTCCTGTGCTGAGGACTCCAGAACTGGACACAGGGCTCCAGGTGAGGTCTCACCAGAGCAGAGCAGAGGGGCAGAATTCCCTTCCTTGGCCTGCTGATCCCACTTCTGATGCAGCTCAGAGCATGGTTGGTTCCTTTCCTTAATGAAGGAGCTGTGTGCTCTCCCATTCACGGGTGTGTGCACCTTACTTGGCAGGGAGAAAATGTTGATTTTCAATTTGTGTTTAGTTTACCAAGCAATTCTGATTGCTCTGTACCAGTGGCCTGGCATCTTCTTGTGGGGTGCTCGATGTTGTCTGCCAGCTTGACAGCAACGTTGTGTTTTCTTGCAGGTTTTTGATTAAAATCTTGGGAATTGGGCCCATTTTCTGGAACATCCCTGATAAACACCCACCCACCCAGTGGTTTCAGCATCCTAATTGTGTTGCAGACAGCTTTTAATCCGTTTAGTGCGTGTCATGTTGATGTTGTAACATTCTAATTCTTAATCAAAATGTCATGCAATACTGGGTTAAATGCCTTACGGAAGGCTAAATATGTTAAATCAACATAGTCATCTTTATCAAGCAATTTTTAAACTCATCAAAAAATCAAATAGCTTTGACAGGGTTCATTTTTTCAAGCAGTGTTTGGTGACTGTGCTGCAGTGTCGGCAGTTTCTTGATGTTTCCCATGATTGGGCTAGGCTGGAGGATGGCTTTTCCCCATGCTGACACCCATCCTTTCTCTTTCTTGGCAGAATCCTGCTTTCCATCAGACTTTCAGTGCTTTCTTGCGCAGAAGTGCACAATGAAATGAGTTTCTAATGGTAAGGGGAGCAGCATAGCCACATGTCCCTGTCCTGTCCCAATGCTTAAATGCGGAGTCAGCCAGTAGTTTTCTCTTCCTGAACACAAATATTTGAATTCTGTCATTGAACACGAGCTGGGGACTTACTTGCTCTGCAGGCTCTGAGGGCAGGGAAAAGCTAATTGGGCATTGACTAATTAGTTCTGTTTTGGTCACCTTGAAATCCATACTTGGGAACAGAAATGCAGGGAACAAAATTGTTTATGGCCATGTCTCCTGGAATGCTTTCCCATCGCACAGTCCTGTTTCAGGAGCAGATCCAGGGTGGGAGGCAGGGACGTGTCTTTTCCTGGGAAAACCGCAGGAATGAGCTTTCCTTCCAACCTGGGGTGGGATTTCCAGCCCACTCAAGCCCAATTTATGATAATTATTTTTAATATCACTTTTACGTGGCCAAATATTTGTTAAATTTCATAACAATGCAACATACAATATTAAGTGTTTCCAGCTCAACTCTGAACTCCCCAAGGTGGCTTTTACTAAAATCCCTGTTTTGTCTGTATTTCATGTTTACTGCTGCCATCTTTAATTAAGGGAGGTGGATATTGCTGGTGGGGTGCTGAGGAGCCTTTTTAACACAAATAATTAGAAATGCACTCAGCAATACCAGATGCAGCAGGAAGGGGAAAGGAGCTCTTGGATGTCATTCTTGCCTCTTTCCACACTGGAACAGGATGGCTCACCAGGGACACGGGGCTTTGCATCCAGGGTCTGGTGACGGGTTAAAATTAACAATGAGGTTCTGATGAAGGTGGGTTTTCTTATTAGATGTTGGAGCCAAAGGAATCATAAAAACATAGTATCCTGTGTTGGAAGGGACCCACAAGGATTATCGAGTCCAACTCTTGTCCCTGCACAGGACAACCCCAACATTGACACTGTGAGGAGCTGAGGTGGGAGGCATTTCTCAGGGATGCGTGGCCAGGAACAGAGGGCAGCAGCAGCTGGGATGAGTTTGCCTCGAAGCCAAGCTTGGCAGGACGTGAAGAGCCATGGAGCTGTGCTTTGCTCTTGTCCTCCAAACCCTGCTCTGGCAAAGGCATCCACAAGCCGTGCTGATCGGCTGAGGTTACATCTCCAGCTCTGCTCACTGCTGCTTGCTCCCAGCATGAGAGGAGCACAAGAGATGTTGGAGCAATGTAGCGGCAATTCTCTTTTTTATTGAATTCCTCCCTCTCATTCTAATCTGTGAAGGTTAGCTCCCTGTAGTGCTGGTCCCTGTCCACACCCATAATGGGAGGAAAGAAAGTGAAAAGCAGACTTAAATTCAGTGGAGCGTGTTGCTGGGTCATTTTTCATGACATATCTCTTGAAACCCTTCTTTTTGTCAGATAACATTCCCGCAGCTGAGAAGACAGCAAATGGTGCAGCGCCTGGGGCAGTGCTCAGGGCAGGGGCAATGCAGTCCTGGAGGAGGGGGGACCGATTTGCCGACTGCCTTATTTCTCCCGGCTGCTGTTTCTCCCTTTCTGCCAGCTTCGGTTTTCCCTTTGTCATTGATGGAGTGTTCTGCTGCCTGAAGCTGTCCTTGGGAAATGGTTGCAGGTGAGAAGCGGAGCTCTGCAAAGGAAAATGGGAACTGATGCTGTTTGGCAGTTACAAGGACCAGGCTTAAATATGATCAGCTCTGCCTAAGGTGGATCCAATAATATCTGCTGTGAGAAAGGGTTATTACATCTTGTTTTTCCTCTTTGTATTGGAAAAGGCAGTTGACCTCAGAATCCAGATGCGTTGTAGTGAAGAACACACTTCTCCACAGCCCATATGGTTGAGAGACCTCCCTTCAAATGAATGGGTTTAGCTTCACCCTTCGCATGCAAGCAGCAGTCTGTAATTGCAGGTTTGCTCACAATTGCATGGCTGCTGCAGTAATTTCGGTGTTTGTTTTTCATGCAGTTGCTTGTTGCAGAGAAATTAAGATTAATTTATATTCCAATAATCATAGAATCATGGAATGGTTTGGGTTGGAAGGGACCTCAGGGGAACAGGCCCTTGGACCTGTTGGGAGGAGCTGCTGATGTTGATGCTTTGAAAGCTGGCAGAGGTTCCTGCTGCCCCCAGACTGAATTTTCACCAACCTGGAGCAGTCATTACCAACCACTGGGGCATCTGTTGCCCTCTGCTCCACAGATCCCAGCCAGGAAGGGAGTTAATTAGGAAAAACCTCCTTTGGGGACAGATCAGATGTCTTTTCTGCGGAGGCATCTGGAATACAGCCATGCTGGGAAGCTTCAGAGATGCTTGTGCTTGCCTGAAGGAGAGGGTTTTCTTTTGTGTTTTCTCTTTGCTAGGGCTCCTGTGTTCTTGCTTTTTCTTCATCTCTTAAATAGTCACTGTGGAGCCACTTGTCAGAGCTGAGTCACCATGTAGTGGTTTCTCTCCTTCGCATCTCCCCTTGCTGGGAGAAACTCGGCGACAGCACCGAGCTTTCCCCTGAGTCATTCTGTCTTAAGGAACACACTGAGGTTGTTGAAGCCTTTGATGGAAAGATTTTTCCTCTAATAATGGAGATGTAGCCTTGCTGAGGCACTGGGTGTGCTGTCTTGCTTTCCCTCGTTACTGGCAGAGCATTGGAGGGGGAAAGGCACCTGGACAGGGGAGCTGCAGGGCAGAGATGCTGCACCCGTGCTGTCACAGAAGACCTGCAGCTACGTCAGCCCTGATGCATCTGAGAGATAATGCTGGAGGCTCTCTGAATTGGTGGCAGCTCAAATAAAGCATCAGCCAGCAGCAGGAAGGTTGGAAAAAACACATTTCTGCAGGGTGCAGGGCAGGAGACCTGTGCTGGGAGAGGGTTGGTGCCCTTTGATGTGGAGTGTGGAAGTAGAGTAGTCCAGCATTTGCTGCTGAGCACAGCCTCTGCCCACAGGGATGTTCATCACCACCAGCTTGCTGTAGAGGAAAGAAAATAGTGTTTGAGATAAAACACCCACGGCGGTGGGGCATGGGGAGCTGTACTAACCCTGGCAATGCTGGGACTGTCCAGGCAGCACTCCTGGCTTGGCTGCATAAATGGAGACTCTTCCTCAGGGCCTAAACTTTTGTCAGCCTTGGGATAATTGGATGTGATAGTGCAGGGGCAATGACTTCCTTTCTATAATTATTTTTATTTCTTTGGCAGGCTTGTGTTTTAAAATAAACTTAGGAGCCAGTGCACTGAGTTACTTCTTCATCTCCTTTATTTTGTTTGACTTAAAGGACTGAATGTTCAGCTGTTCCTCAATGCTGGGTTTATCCAGCTTTGTTTACCTTCTTTTGCCTCCGTCCCACATTATTGGAGCAGGCTCAGGTGCTGTCACAAAAAGTTACACCGAGGATTTTAAACTTGGTTTTTGGTCTGAAGAATGGGAAAGGTTCCTGAAGAAGCTGGGCCCCTGTTGTGATGCTGAGAGGATGGCCAGAACTCCTAGGTAGGATTTCCTAGGCTTGTGACCTATTTCTGGTTTCACTTGACAAGATGAAACCTCCTGGCAAGCTCCTGCCTGCTTCCACCCCATTGCACAGCCTTCTCCAGCTGCACTTGCTGCTCGTGCACATCCTGGCTCTCCACGTGCTTGCCCGCTGTTGAGGCTTGCCTGCCCTTGCTGGACTCACCATATCATGCCGAAGGCTTTCTGAAGGAGATGTTCATTTCATGGACATCTGAATTGGCTTCTGAGAATGTGTGCATTGTGGTAACCGTGGGAGAGCAGCTCTGCACGGCACAGAGCAAAGATATCTGTACGTAGTGTTGAGCTGTCGCTAGCAGAGTAATCCAGTGCTCTGTGTTTGGGTATTCAGCTCGCGTTAGCTTCAATCAAGCACTCGATCGGAAGTCTCCTTCCATTAAGTTGTGCAATTCTCATCTGCTGATATGGGCTGCAGTAAAGCTTACGCAGCCATCTGGGCTTAAAACAATGACTTTCTACATCAACATGAGTAATCCTCCTGCCTGGCACCGCTCAATCAGTATTTTGTCTGAACGCATCACAAATGCACAAGGGCTGTGGGTGGAGTTTGGGCTCTCAGAGCTGCTTCTGCTGCAGAGGGCAAGTATGGGGCTCCATGGTGCAGAACCTGGGAAGCCAGGGCTGTGCTTGCAGTGGGTGCTGAGATCCCTGAGTGATGGGGGTGCTCAGGGTGGGTGTTCCCAGGACCCCTGTGCCCAAGAAGGGTGCACACTTCCCTGGTTCTCCCTACAGAGCCCAGCCTGCAGGAAGGGCAGGTTTTTGGAGGGTGAGCCGCACCTGGCAGTAGGTCCATTCAGATGTGTTATACTATGAGTACTGGTACCCGAAAGTACTGGCACTGGTGGGATGGGTTCATCCTACAGGCTTAGTGTTGCAAAGAGCACATTTGTAGGCAAAATTGGCCTATAAATTGATAGACAGCCAACCACATTGTGCAGGGAATGGTTATTGCTGGAGCTTCCCACTCTGTGGGCAGGGAGCAGGCATGGGAGCTGTGTGCTGCCAGGATCCCATGGAAAGTGTGCTGCACCCCTGAGAGGCTCAGCCTTTGGGGTGCATGTGTGGTGGGATAGAGTTCCTGCGTGGCCGGTGGGATGGAATTTTGCATGTTGTTCAGGGGTACAATATCAAGTGAGGGAATTAAATTGTAAGGTCTTTTGCAGTTTTAGTAACAAAAGGCTGTGCATAAATGTCAGAGCTGCAGCTGGCAGGTCCCGAGTTCCTGCACTGATCCCTGCCTGCTGCCTGTGGCAAGCAGGAGCCTGGGACCTGACCTTTTGGAGTCTGTGTCTCTTTGCCACCCTGGGAAGGTCATTTCATGCTGCAGTTCTCAGGCACCTGCTGGGTTTCAGCGCTTTGGTTTTGGGATGTGATGGGAGATGCTGGAGCCAACTTCTCTGTGGGCCAAGAGCCCAGGAGCCTCCACGGGGAGACCCAGCTCAGTTGGGCACCACCACACATGAGCAGCTGCAGGTTTGGAGACATTGCCACTCATTTCCTACTTTTACAGAAAGCTGATGGTTCCTAAGATATCAGAAAGCTGAACCCTTATAGAACCCCAACTTCCCTGCAGCCCTCAGAGCTCTTGTCCCCCAGTGCTTGCCTACTGTGCATGGAGGAGCTGCCTGCCAATGGGCCTCTGCAAAAAGGGTGGGAAACTGGCTTCAGAGCACCTGGCGCCTGTGGGTTTATCCTTTTCAGGTTGCGGGCTTATTTTTCTGCTAGCGGTTTGTCCACCAGACACGTGGCTGTTCTTTTGGACCCTCCTTGGCTGCACAGCCCCAGGTGATGGCTGTGGCAATGGGTGGGTTTGGCACATGGTTATGGGGGCTCTGGTGGGCTCCAGTCTCCCTGGAGATGCTCCTCTTTCTTCTCTGTTGTGCAAATGCAGCAAGACTGCTCCTGTCAAGCATCTGCCTGCCTGTCTGACTGCTTCTCATCCCTAGGCATTATGCTTTGTCAAACATCTTTTGTTAAGTTGGAGCTAAGGCTGCTTTCTTCTGTCTTGGTTTTTTTATGTGGAAAGTAAACAAGTTAACACGAAAGCTTAATTCTAATGGCATTTGGGGTTTAGTATGCAGAAAGGCTAGACCTTGGTTTCTTCTCTGTGGGGGTATTCCATGTTTAGGGGTGCTGTGTAATGGTGCCGTGGTACACAGGGAGTTAGATTGCTAGAGACAATGATGAAAGCAAAGCCTGCAACGTTGATAATGTGGATTAGATCCCTTATTTTAGAATGTAATATGGGAAAAGCTTTTGCTTTTAGAAATCAAGCTGGTTTTCTGTGCTTTTCTCAGGCACCTGCCCTCCTCTGTCTACCAGCGATGGTTGAGGGCTGCGAAGAGGCTCCTGTTTTCTTGCCAGACTTCCCATACCTTTCTCTGTGTGGTCACATGGGTGTTTTGCTGTGGGGGTGAAGGGTCTGGGCCAGGCGTCTCAAAGCCTGGGTGGATGGGGATCATACTCGGTGCCGCTGCAGGCTGCTGCCCACCTCCTGCTCAGCTCAGTGCCTTTTGGGACAAGCCATCAGGTTGGGCAATTCTCATCCCCTGATTTCAGCTGCGGTAGGGCTTATGCAGCCACTGGGGCTTAAAACATCATCTCTCTACAGGAACATGAATAATCCTCCTGCCTAGCAGTGGGGAGAAGAGCCCCCAGTGCCTGAGATGTCCCTAGCCAGAGGGTGTGCTGGGGCCGAGAGTGGTGGAACACCCCAGTGCTCAGGGATGAACAGAGAAATAGGGTCACTTCCTTCTGGTTGGTTTGTTTGCTTGCTTGTTTTTTTAAAGTGATTCTGCTTATGGCTTCCTGTGGATAATTGGATCCTGCCAGAGAACTTGGGAAGCGGGTGGAAGGACAGTTTTCTCTCTGCTTCTGAAGAGCCTCCCATGAAGGATGGCACATCCTTCCTGCAGATGTCAACTGCAGATCCTGTCTAAACCCAGAGCTTTAAATACCAAACAAACTCCTCATTTGTGTTTGCAATCTGTGGAGGGACTGATGATTTTTTCCCCAGCTGAGTTTTAAGCTGGGCTGCATTTTGCTCCTTGGTGCCTGAGTGCCCTCCATCTCCACATGCAATCTCGGCTGTGGAGGGGAGGTTGAGGAGCAGTGAAGGGGTCTGGCATGGGGTGCAGCATTGCCTGTCAGGCACCCGCTCTGAGCTCAGAAGGGCCTGAAGTTTCCTGACATGTTTTCTGCAAAATACCAAGGCACTGTGTCCTGTGGGTGTTTTCAGGGGGAGATGTCAGCCCACATAACCATTCCCCAAATCACGTTACCAAGAGAATGTTTTTTGCCCTCTTGGGTTAATCTGAAAAGGTCATGTGTGACACTGGCATGTGACTGGAAGGACAGAGGCCTTTTAGGGGCTTTTCTTTAAAAATAGCAACAGCTGAGTGGATCTCTGTTCCCTTGTAGCTGGAAATGTCCCACCAGTGCCACACAAGCTTCGTGCTGAGCCCTTCTGTGGGCTTGTTCCTCTGTGGCAGCGTGCTGTGGGCAGTGCTCTGGCAGGGCTGTGCCGGTGAGGGATGTTTTCCCTCTTCTGTGGATCCTCAGGGAGCAATCACTTGAGGGGAACGGCATCTTGGAGACCCTTGTGCCCTCCCCAGAGTGGGGCCACCAGTCCTTCATAGCACAGGGAGACATGGAGGGTGGCAGGAGCTGTGCCATCCCTGCGGACCCCAGGGGCTCCTCCATAACTAAAGGATGGTCCAAGTAAGACAGCAGGGCATCTGGACATCCCTTTGCACCCTGGTGAGAGGACCACGGTGTCCTCTGCCAGCTGAAGAGCTGCTGGGAAGTGCCATGTTGCTGATGCTCGGCAGCTCTGTGGGGTTTGTGCACTGGACCTGGCAGGAGCCTGTGATGACTTATGGGCCACAGGGCAGTGGCACCAACCATGAGCCAGCTCTGAGCAGCCTCTCCTGGGCAGCTGAAGTTCATTCTCTGGGGAGCTTCTTTATATTGGAGCACCTTTCTCCTGGTGCTTGTCACCAGGATGCTGCCCTGCTCTCAGCTCAGGTAGGTGTGGAAGGGTTGGCAATTAGTAGCTGCATGTGGACATCTTGGGCCAAGGTTGTGCCCTGGATAGTCCCCAGTGTCTCTTCTCCCCGTGCCAGGATGGTCTCTGTCATCTGCTGGGAAGTTTTCTGCGGAACTATTGGTATGCCTGCAGTGGGTGAATGCTTAGCCTTGCCAGCACCCTCTGGCACCTCTGTGCACAGGCTGCGGTGGCACAGGGGGTGCATCTGGGGCACTTCTGAGCCTCAGTTTGTCCAATGTAAAGGTGTAGTCAGACCCAAAGTAGTAGAGGAATTAAGTCTGGCAACAGATGAACTTGTCTGCCTCTCCCAGAGCTGGGCCAGAGACAGTGAAGGGCACTGGGGCCACATCATGAGCCAAACCAGAGCATCCTGATGTTCTGGTGAGGTTGTGGAACAGCACAGAGCCCAGGGTGGGAAAATGTCATCAGTGCTGCAGCAAACAGGGAACTGTTCAGCAAGGGGGGAGCAGAGTTGCTTTTGTCCTGGCAAGTGCAAAGTCCAGGTCATCTTCAAAGGCTTTCATATAGAGAAGAAAGCAGGGAGAGATGGAGAGTAAACGTGAAAGGTCAGCATTCATTTCAGCTTTTGTTGGGTCCCAGGTGAAAACAAAAATTTGCATTTAAATGACTATGTATTTTGAGCCATTAAACCCACAGGCGAAATAAAGGCCTGGCTGAGTTGACAGATACATCATTTCTCAGGCTTGTTCCTAGTATTTCGCCAGACAGCCTTCAAAAGAAAACCACGTCAGCTAAAGCAGTTTTCTGCCTTTTCTTTCTGAAAACCACTGCCTAATGTCAACACTTGTTGAGGACCTGAGCTAAGGAAACCTTAACCGATAAAAGAAAAGAAGTGGTGGGTTTGCAGGTTCTGTGTGTGATGTGCAGGAGAACAATCCCGGAGCCGTTCTGCAGGTCACCTTCTTTCATCCTAAAATCCTAATGACGAGAGAAAGATTGGCTTGGCAGGAGGAAAGGAAAAAAGCTCTGGGTGACCTGGGAAGCACAGTCGGCGTTTTTGATTCCCTGTGGATGCTGGGCTGGTGTCAGGCAGTGCTTTGAGTGCCCAGGGAGATGAGAGCTGACCTGTTGCCTGCTGCCACAGCGTTGCTCCTGGCAGGAGCTGCAGTGTTGATCCGGCTGCGCCTGCTGAGATGGCACAGCAAAGGGCAGGCAGGGCTGCTGGACGGGCTGGACAAGGGGAGGCAACGGGCAGTGGTCTTTTGCAAACCAGAGCGGGTCTTCAGAGCAATGGACAACATAAAATCAACATCGCCGCCGCCGTTACAGGTTCTCATGTGAACACGTTTTTATTTCAACTTCTGATGAATAAAACAAGGGCTCTTTGCTGTGCTCTGAAGTTGACACCCAGCTGCTCGACAAGCTTGTAAAGTGTTTAGGCGAGGAGCAGAGCTGTGATCAAACGCGCCTGCCGTCTTCGCTCACACGCTCGCCGGCTGGGGCTGACGGCTGGCAAGAATCTCTCCCACCTGGCAGAGCTGCTGCTGCCTGCACCTCTACCTGTGCTAGAGCCCTGTCCATTTCTTTCAGCCACTGTTCCAAGCGAAAAGGGACTGGGCCTGGTGTCCCTTCCCTTGGAGCAGTGTACATGGCTGGACAGAGCTGCACACCTTGCTGGGTGCCATGGAGGGGCTGAGTGGTCTGTGTGCTGTGAGACCCGTTGCACTGCTGCATCCTGGTGAGGATGTATCCCTTGATTCCTTCAGAGGTGAAGATGTGGGGTAGATTCCCCTTCCAATGGTCTCCCTGCTTTGCCTATTTTACATCCCAGTGCTGTCTGGCTGGCAGCACCTGCATCGGCTTCCCAGCTGCCCTTGGCCAAGTTGTCTGTGTTGGTGGTGATGAGGATGCGGGCAGCAAGACACAGGCTGAGTGTGTTTGCTTCTGCCCATCCAAATCCCCCTGGACTGGGCTTGCTGAGCAAAACTCTTGAGGAAGAGGAGACGGCAGCAGGCAGTATCACAACTCTTACAGTGGGAGAGCGGCTCCCAGTGCACAGGGCAGACTGATCCTGGCTCAGCCCTCCCAGATCCTTGTTTCGGGAAGCAGCATTTTTTTCCCTAATTTATGCTTTCCCAGTCCTTGAGAGGCTGCTCTCACCAAGGCTGGGCTCTTCAAAGAGACTGAAGATGCTCTTTGCACAACAACCAACACGGTATCTAAGGTTTATTGGTAGAATAATGTTGTCATCATGGGGATTGACATCACGCTGCTTGTGCCTGTATCTCATTTTCTGCTGAAGGCAGCATCAGATTTATTGCAAACTTTCCACTGCCTGCCCCTCTATTAGTGTGGATCATTTACACGTAAAATGGCTCTCCTCCTTCTCCCTAGGAAATCACCTTTGGAGAGGATTTACAATCTTGCAACCAAGTGATATCTGTGATTATAAAAAAGTCATCTTTGTTAATATTCAGTGAGCAAAGCACAGTCTCTGAGGACCAAGATCTTCCCTTTGCTGGGTAAATCAGAGTTCATTATCATGTTAATCTGACTGATTACACCCTCCCAAAAGGGTTCCACATATGGTCATTTCTGTAGCACAAATAAGATCTGTTTTGCCTTAATCACAAGGCTTGCACTCATCCCTTCTGTATCTGGTGATTTTTATTCTTGAGGTGCAATTCAGGGAGATTTGAATATTAATTGCTTTTGAACCTGCTCTTCATTTTGATTCTGGATTGGAGTTTTGAGTTTCTACCCTGTGTATGGATTGGGGATTTGCTCTTATTTATTGTAGTTTGGTTCTGCTTTTAACCCTGTCAGAGTATCAGCTGTACCCCCTCCCCTCCGTCCAGGAGACCACACAGATGAACAGCTTTTCTGGGAAGCAATCTGGGGGGAAGCTGCAAACCTTGGCATTGATCTTGCTGGAGGAGTGATGAGGTACAGGGGGGCTCACATCTGGCTCGTGGGCTTTATCTGCTTACCCAAATCTTACAGATGCTGCTGGCTCTGGCTTTAGGAGACATCTCACACCAGATCATCCCAGCACTTACACAGCTCTGGGGACACTTGATGCTTGTGGAGTACAAACTTAACAGCTCATTCCATCGTCCTGGGGCACGTGGGCATGCTTGGGCTCTCCTGCAGCTCTGTCTCTGGGACATGGCACTTTGGGAGCTGCTGCCACATCCCACCGCTGCTGACACTGGGGAGGGCAGAGCAGAGGAAGAGCTTGGTTGGGCTGTGGATTTGCGAGGTGTTTTGTAAGCTCTTGCACCTGTGTTTCTTCCAGAGCCTCACTTTGCTTTCAGGAAAAGTAAATTTTTTATGAAGCATTTATACTTTTCATTCTTTTCTCCCGTGAGCTTTTCGCTACATTCAGTTGTTGGAAGAGAAGCAAACTTCTCAGCAGGAACGTTGCCAGGAAAACTGAAGGTACCTGGGTTTCTGGTTGTGAGCAGCTCACACAGGATTGTATTTTTGTGGTTTGTTTTATTTTATTTTCCATCAGCTGTGGGTGTGGTAGCATTGACCACAAAGTGCTGAGTCCATTCATAGAATCATGGAATGTTTTAGATCAGAAGGGACCTTAAAGCTTGTCCACCCCTCTGCCATGGGCAGGGACACCTCACACTTGATCAGGTTGCTCCAAGCCCTGTCCAACCTGGCCTTAAACGTCTCCAGGGATGAGGGAGCCACCACTTCTCTGGGCAACCTGGGCCAGGGCTCACCACCCTCACAGGAAAACATTTTTTCCTAAGATCTCATCTCAATCTTTCCTCTTTCAGCTCAAAACCATTAGCCACTCATTCCATCCCTGCAATCCTTGATCAAGAGTTCCCTCCCCAGCTTTCTTGGAGCCCCTTTTCATACTGGAAGGCTGTTCTAAGGTCTCCCTGGAGCATTCTCTTCTCCTGCAAGGTCTGGAAGAGGACCCTCCTCGGAAATGGAGATTCCCCATGGGACCTTGCAAATCCCAGTCCATTGGCAGGGCAGGGCCTGGCCCTGCATGCACCTTGAGGCTGCTTCTGCCCAGCATCCTGAGAGGTTTTCACAGCAGCTCTGAAATGCCCCGAGGGTTCCAGCTGCATAAATGGGAGGGGGTTGCTCCACACAGCCGATGTGACCAATTCTGCCAGCAGCTTCCCAGTTTCACAAGGTCTGACGCAGCTTTGCTGATGTCAGGGGATGCTGAGCCAGAGCTGAGAGTTCTCAGTTCCTGTGGGAATGTGGGACCCAGGTCCAAGGAGTGGTTACCAGTTTGCACAGGTACCAGAGCTGCTCTACAGCCAGCACGGTGCCCAGGTACAACTGCAAAAGTAGAGATACGGTATTACTTGACAGCAGCTGTGTGGCATCTGATACTGCTTCACAGTCAGAGATCAGCAGGACTGCAGTTCCTCCTCATCTGAGATTGGAAGTGCAGCCATTCCTTTTGTAGAAGCCAAATCAGGCACCTGTGCTGCTCACTGGGTCACACAACCACTGGAGGGGAAGCTGTTGCTAAAGCATTTTTGTTTCCTACGTGCTACGAACAGGATGACTTGCATTGGAAGTGTCTCTCCCTTTTATGCAGCCAGTAGGGCTTACTTTCTGACAAGGCAATGTTCCTCAGCAGCTGATTACTATGAACGTGTTTATTAGCCTCTAAATAATATGTATATAATATATAATATATATCAGAATTAGTTGCACCAAGAATGTTTTGCATGCTAACGGCAAGAGAATGCCAATTCAAACAAGAGCACATGTAGAGCCACTCCAAGAATGAAAAAAGTGAGTCTGAGTTACTGGAAAAGCTGATTTGTTTTTATGGAGAGAGAGGTTTTCCATGCCTCTAAATTACAGACTTATAAAATCTAAATTTAATTCATAGATGTTACGCAGTAGCAATAAAAAGCAAAATGTGAAGTGACATGTCATCAGTCACTGTGGACGTATGGATTCTTGGGAGCTGTGTTTGGGGCTGAAAGATGCTCAAAGGCTCAGGGCAGCAGTACCCATGTTGATGCTGGCAAGGATCCCGTCACTTCAGGTCACAATCAGCAGATGGGGCCATCCTGCCTTGCACTGGCTGATGTCAGGGATGGATGGAGGAAATTATGGTATGGGTGATGAAAGAAATCACCAGTTCAAAGCGATACTGGGGCTTCAGGTTTCAGGGAAACATGGAAAAAACTGTTTCTTGCCTTAAATGAGTCAGGGTAGCATAACTGCTGTCCTGAAATGGATTCTCTCCTAAATGGGGACATTAGCAGAAATATCAGCTGCTGAAAATCAGGGATGCAGAGCTGTGAAGGACCTTTTGCGTATGTCAGCGTGTCAAAAGCTTTTAAAAAACTGCTCATAGATTAGAACAAGGAATTGATGATCTGAAGTTTAAGGCTCATTTGGAACTTTCCCTCTCAGAAGCTTTACAAACTTCTGGAGCAATCTGTCCTGATAAGTCTTGAAGGCAGAAATCACTGTGTCAATGGGGAGGAGGGATTACAGATAACAAGGAATTAATACTCAGATGCATAGGCTATAAATATAACAGGATTACATTTGTGTGTTATGTAAAACCACCTTTCCCTTGCTTCACATCTCCTCCAATGGACAAGGTAACGGTAGACTCTGGCTGGCAGTGAAGCCGGTCGGATCTGGGGCCAACAGGGCACTATCCTGCCTTTCCCACTTTGCTGCTTGCCCACAGCTGCTTAATGAGGTGCTCAGGGATGTGGTTTAGTGGTGAACAGGTACAGTTGGACTCAATGATCTCAAAGATCTTTTTCAACCAAATGATTCTGTGATTCCATGCTGTTTGCTAGTCAAGTGACTCTGCTTCTGCTACCACCTTCGCTGGAAGGGCTTCTTCTGTGCTATTCATGGAGACCTGTTTGGCAAAATTCCAGGGCAGGGTGGGCTTGCTCAGATCTGGGCAGCAACACATCCCCAGCATCTTGCCTTTGGGGGCCAGTGCTCCTCGCGACCCGCATGTCCCTGTTCCAAGTCCTCCCCAGCCACCTGCTCCAGTTTCTCAATGGCCTTTTATCCTCCTTTTTCCTCCATGCTGGAGCTGCCTTTGGACTGCTGTTCACAGCATCTCCACAGGAAAAATTCATTCCTCTCTCGCCCTTGCCCCTCCGTCCCTTCCCAATCATTGTGGCAGGGGCTGGCATCGCTGTGGTAGCTGGACACCAGCCCACAGCTCTGAGGTTTGGCTGGAAATGTGCCTCTGCTCCCTGTTGTCCTCCCTTCTGCACTGGGCTGCTTGTGCTCGGGGCTTGTCCATCACTGGGTATTCTCCAAAACCAAGGGACGTGGGAATGATCCCTCTGCTCTTCTGAAGTCCTGGCTTCACTGATGGCTCCAAAATCATCTTCCCACTGTGCTTTTTATGACACTGCAGCTCCTTGGTGTTGCTCAGTCACTTCTGCAAACAGAATTTAAGCTCCTGCCACCGCACGCTCAAGCACCACAGCCTTTTGCTGAGCTCTTGCTGCTGGCCAGGTTCTCCACGTTTGAGTCGGAGGTGCCATGGGCAGGGTGGGTGACCCTGCTCCCCTCCTCACCATGGCAGCATCCCAGTGCTGTGCAGCCTGGCCACGTGCATCCCAGGCAGGCACCTTGTGCTCTGCTTGCATGGGGCAAGTACAGCAGCTGGTGCATTACCAGCAGAATAGCCAATAATAGTAACTCAAAATAGATAATAATAATAATTATAATACTTTCTACAGCAGTGGAGCAGGAGACAGGGAGTAGTAGCTGGAGCAGGACTGCAGGGTTTGCAGGAGGAAGGTATTGGCACCTGCACAGGAGCAGTGGACAGTGGGAGAGCTCCGTGGTGCCCTGCCCAACATCAGTGGGAGATCCTCCAGGGTGGTGCTGAGGCTGCTTCTGCCCCTCCGCACCCCCTCCTTGGGCCACCTTAGGGAGAGAGGGGTCATTGCAGGTAAGAACCCCATTAGAACCTTGCAGGCTTTGCTCCAGACACAGTCTCGGATCACCCAGCTGCTTGTTGCCTGTCTGCAAATGGATGTTCTCACCCATATTTTTACCCATTTCTGCCTCGTTCTGCAGCTCGGATGTGACACCAGCTTACTGTGAGGGCTGGGAGAGCTGTCAGTTAGGAGGGCTTTGCCTTGCAAACTGAACGTTAACTTTGTCTGAAGGATAATAAATCCTGGGCCCATACAACACAATGCCAAATTCTGAAAATGAAGCATTTAAACCACAATATTGCAATCAAATTGCTAGAGAAAATCTCTTCATGTTGGCAGTGGAGCTGGTGGGTCTTTGATCTCTCCCAGCTCAGATGTCGCTGCCAAAAGGACTTAAGCCTAAACTTCACTTTGTAAAATAGACTCTTTTTTTGACAGTTTCCTTTAAAAAATAATCTTCTCCTAAGCTCAGAAGGCAGGGAGGGATGGCCAGCCCCACAATGAGATTTCCAAACCAAATAGCGCAGAAAGGAGCTGCTTTCAACTGCTGCTATTTCTTCCCTAAATCCTGTGCTTAATCTGCAGAGCGGCTGTGGGGGGGATTCATCACTTCAGCTCCAGAAGTGCAAGTATTGAGGGTCAATCTGAGGCTGATGGTGGCTGATTCTCACCCAGCACAGCAGCATTTTCTTGCAACCCTGGAGCTGGTTGGGCTCCCTCCTCCCACAGGCTCAGGGTGACTCTGCTCGCTGCGGTCCCAGCCGTGCCCTGGCAGGAGAAAAGGGACACTGGTGCCATTCTGCAAGCAACCAAACCAGACCAGCTGATGTGGGAGCTCAACCTGGCAAGTTGCAAAGCACTGGTGCCCCTCTTCAGCCCTGCTCCTTCTCCTTGACAGCCTTTGGTTGTGGCCAAGAGGCAGATCCAGCACTTCCCAGGTGCTGGGACTGTAAGCCACATCAGACTGGCTGCTCAGGGCCCTGAACCCCTTTCTGACCTGGAGCTGGAGCCCTGGCTTGGTGCAGCCGCTTGACGTTGCTGGAGTGGATGAGAGGGGCCCGCCAGTTTGCATGGAAAGAGGTGCGGAATTATTACACATGAGGGAAGGGAGAATTTGTTATTATGCAATTTGGAGAGATCTTGGATGGCTCTGAGGTGGTTGATGGGAGTTGCATGAGAGCCGTCCATGCAGCTCCACAGCTTTTCCCAGCCCTCTCTGAGCAGCTTTGAATTCGTCTGCGCCTCTGGGCATCCGACCTGCTCCTCTCCTGTGCACGGGGAGATGCAGATGCCTTGCAGCTTTTGCTGACATATTTTCCATTTTCCCCTGGTGGGAGGTAGAAGGGCTCCAGCCCCTCTCTTTTGCTCCCAGCCCCACATGGCCATGGGAATTGCTTCCCTGAAGCTTCCCTGCCATTAATTTATTTTCTGTCTGGAGTGAGTACGCTTCCAGCATCTCTCCAGGATTGCACCTTCTGATTGTCTCTGCCTTGCAGAACACTGAGGAAATCAGCCACTCTCTGCAACCCCTGTGCTTTGCCGGGCTCCCCTCGTCATTGTCCCCTCCCCAGGAACAGCTCCTGGCTGGAGCAGGACCTTTGCAAAGAGCCCTGCGAAGCATGGGCCGATCTAGTTTGAGGTGGAGTCAGAAGATGTTTCTTATCCCAGAGCACGGTTTTGAAGGAGATGGGAAGAACCCACCTGCTGAGGGATTTTGGAGATGTCCTGTGCTGTGAGACCACTGGGTGTAGCAATGCTTGAGCGAGGGCGTGGTACCCAGCCTTTGCCTTTCCCTTGCAAGAGGTATGTTTGAAGTTGGCTGAAAGGTGTTTTCCAGCAGATGTATCTGCTCCCTCTGCCACCTGGCTGGCTCTGCACTGGTGAAGAGGCTGGTTGTGCTCAGCCTCACGGGGGTAACTGGCCTTGCTGGTCTGGCGTTGGGCAGGTTTGGTGGCAGTGGTATTTGGGCTGAGATAGGAGGCTTTAGACTTGGTGCCACCTGATACCTGATTAAGAAACTGGAGTGAAAGAAAACCATCACAGCACATGGTAAATAGTTATAAAACCAGCTGTGCTACCAGTCTCTACAAGCAAGGCTTTAGGACAGACCTGGGTCTCATCCTGCAATGCAAAGCCATTCCTTGCCACAAGTACATGACTCCAAAGCATGTCTGGAGTGCACAGATGCACTGCCAGAGAGCTGTCATGCTTGGTGGGACAAGGATCCCTCCTGCCTGGAGTGCAACACAACACTCATTTTCTGATGAGTTTTAAATATCTCTCCTTTTTTTTTCCCCATTTTTTTTAGCTGTGGATGACCCTAATTTGGGCTGAGGAGCTTAGAAAAGCTAAGAATGCAAGGTTAGTTTAATCTTCTTAAAGTTTAAAAATCATCTGGGATTCTTCTGTTTGGTAGTGCTGGAGGCACTTATCTCCCTGCAGAAGTCATGTTTCTGTTTGCAGTACAGTGTGCGAAACTCTCCAGCAAGGATGGGTGGCAGTTTGAGCATTCATCACTTTTATCTTTGGGAACTTTACAGATGCGGGTGCTCGGCGTGGCAGGGCACTCGGGGCTCCTCTGCACCACGCCAGGAAGGGGAGCTGCAAGGAAATGCAGGGATAGGATGAGAGGTAACGATTTTAAGCTGAAAAGAGGGGAAATTTAGATGAGATATCGGGAAGAAATGTTTTCCTGTGAGGGTGGGGAGGCCCTGGCCCAGGTTGCCCAGAGAGCTGGTGGCTGCCCCATCCCTGGAGGTGTTGAAGGCCAGGTTGGATGGGGCTTCGAGCCCCCTGATGCAGTGGGAGGTGTCCCTGCCCATGGCAGGGGGGTGGAACTGGATGAGCTTTGAGATCCCTTCCAACTCAAACCACTAAAAGATTCCATGATGCTGGGATGGTGGCAGTCGTGCTGCTGTGTGCAGGTCTGGGGCCAGATGGGTCCCAATTGGAGTTTGTTGAGCTCTGTTGGGAAGAGACCCTTCAGTTCTCAGCATAGAGAGGTTCCCATCACTGAGCTGTGCGTTTGCCACTGGAAAATCCCAGCAAGATGTCCCTGCCAATAGCATAGTTCTGTCTTTCTGTCCCCTTGTAAAAAGGGATCATAAACTCTCTGGAAGAGCTCATTCTTGAGGCTACTGGTGAACCCATCTCCTCCTTGAGCAGAGAGCAGTATATCTCTGTATTAAGCTGTTGCTGACACATTAATGCTCCTCAGGTACCTTGTAAAGATGCTACAAGGCTGGATGACTCTGAATGCTTTGTAGAGGAGTGGTGTGGGTAGCGATGGACTCCTGTAGCCTGCACTACTCTGCCCCCCTGCAGCAGCATCCCCCTTGGCAGGGTTTGTCCCTCCACCAATTCCTCACCACCATGGGAGAGAGCCCAGCAACCGCTACCGTGAGTGCGCATAGCTGTATCTCACGGCAACTTGTACCCCTGAGCCCTTCCAGCCCCAAATCAATCTTGTCCTGAGTCTGACCCCAAGACCCTGATGAACTCGACTGATCTGCAGAGGACTGGAGCACTGGGAGTCAGGGACTGGGATGTGTTCAGGGTTCCAGAGGTCCCATAGTAAGGGGGAATGCCATGAGTTCTGGTCTCCTTGGATGAGATCAGGTGTGAGGGAGGATGCAGGGGCTTGAGCTGAGGGGGATTGAGTCCCCCCAACAGCATTGTCCCATGCTGCCACACTGCCCTACAGTGCTGAAACCATCCAGGTTTCACTCATGCTTCAGAGCAATGCACGGTGTGGCAGCAGGGACCAGCAGGAAAAACTCAAGTTTGAGGATTCTCTGCCTGCCAGTGCCATGACGCAGCCGTGCGCAAGCAGTAGCACATCTTCATCTTGTGTAACATTAAACCACGCAAAATGAGGGACTATTATGGATCAGAACAATTCAGTGTGGTGCATCATGAATGACTGGCAATCCCTGGTATCCTCCGCAGTGCTGGGAGAAGCAGCACAGCATTAACAGAGCCATACAGGCTCCTGGCACAGCCACTGCAATCCAGCCTCCACCGGGAGCGCTCCTATTGTCTGACATTAATAGTGGTAATGCAATTAACAACCACCCTACAACCCAACTGTGTCTGGGATGTGATGCTGTGCTTACTGCAGTTCCTTGAGAGTTTGTAAAATAATAGAGTCATTAAGGCTGGAAAAGACCTCTAAGCTCATCCAGTCTAACCGTTAGCCCAGTCTCACTGTGCCTACTAAACCACATCCCCAACTGCCAGAGCCACGTGGTTTTTGAACCCCTCTAGGGATGGAGAGTCCAACACTGCCTTGGCCAGCCTCTTCCAGTGCTTCACCACTGTTTTGGTGAAAAGTTTTTCCTAATAGTCAATCTAAACCTCCCTTGGCGCAACTTGAGGCCTTTTCCTCTCATTCTATCACTTGTTACTTGGGAGCAGAGATGCAGAGACCACAACTTCCTTTTAGGTAGTTGTAGAGAGCAACGAGGTCTCGTCTCAGTCTCCTCTTGTCCAGGTTAAACAACTCCAGGTCCCTCAGCTGCTCATCATAAGCCTTGTACAATATATTTAACATGTTATATGTCATGGAAGTTTAAGACAGAGAAAACTTTTAGCAAGTGTTAGCATTCAGCAGCAAACAGCTTTGCGTGGTGCGTACCGGCTTGGTGTGCCACGTCCCCAGCATACACAAGCCATAACTGCTGTGGTGCAGCTGGTGATGGTCTCTCCATTACAGCACTGTACCCAGAAAAGCTGACCTCAAAAATTCACCAACCTTAGGGCAGATCTAAGTTTTATTTTATAAGAGCACATAAAGATCAAAACGAAGAATATTTAAGTTGACGTTATGCAATAGACAGCGCTTTTAAGTTGTGATTTGTAAAGACAGTTCAGATAATTTCCTGAAAGACATACTGCTAATGATTAATTTAGAATATGTTTAATTCAAGTTAGAGAGATCAAAGAGAAAGCTTCTCCCCCTGTAATGCCGCTTGTGGTTTAATGCTTTCACCATGTTCCATTGGACTGGGGGGGATGTCTGGCTTGTCTTTCGTTGCCATTTCTCAGTTTTAAAATTTCAGAGGGAAGCATTTTACAGTCATTCATGCTGATTTGGGGAATGGGTAGGGAAAGGGAGAGAAGAGTCTGGAGGAAACCCCTGCGGAACTAGCTTTGGGAGGTGAGGAGGGATGAGATGCTGGGGGTGGCCAAATCATCCCCTCTGCTCTTCTCATCTAGCCAGGAAGACTCACAGTCTCACAGCTTCCACTGGTATTTTCCATTACTGATGTTCGTAACAGACTTGGCTGAGGCTGCCTGCAGTGGGCAGAGCTGCCAGCCGGGCCTTGCGCTGCTGCAGCAGATTGCAGGCGTTGCGGCAGCTGCTTCGACTCTCACAGCCCTTCACATCTAATCTGGGATCATTTACAAGTACATCTTTATTTATGCAGCTACAGTTTCTCTTATGTGGTCAGTTACTTTATCGTCTGATTGTGTTGGTTGTCCCATTAGTTCAGCCTGCAAATAATCTCTTTAAGGGCAAGAAAAATGTCAATATTTATTACTAGTTTCTATATAGTCTGGGAGGACGTCCAGTCTGCCTAATGCACCAAACAGCTGATCTGGGAAGAATATTTTGTGCCTGATAGGTGAGAAAAGCTTGGGTGTTTGTTCTACTGCTGGGAAGATGCTGCTCCAGTTTCTCTCAAGCTCTGTGTTGGTGCTTCAGTCTTCATTGAAACATTGAGCATTATTTAATGAAAGAACAATAACTTGCTCTAAGTCGGAAAAGGATTTGTATTCTGGCAGGTTTCATTGCTCCTTTCCATTCTGTGCCCTTTTGCTGAGCCTGTCAGGCAGGCAATGGCTGTGTTTGACAGTGATGGATGACACGCGCAGACTCAATTAAACTATTAATAAAGTACAATCTAGGCCATGCTTTTCTAAGTTCGGTACCTAAATCTGTATTCAAGCTAATAAATGAGTGGCCTCGTTTCCCGAGCAGCTGTCAGCGGTGCCGGTGACCGCTGTGCACTGTAAGCCCAGCGAGCAGCTCCCTGCTCAACCAAGCCACTCATGGGTGCAGCTGCAGCTGGGTGGTGGGTGAGGGACCTGGTTTGGGAGGTAATGTGGGGCATCACAGCCACAGGGACCTGACTCGATGCCATCCATATCTGCATTCCCATTGGGAACAGTAGCTGATGGGGACCTACCAATTCCCAGCAGTATTAAGCAAATGCCTCTGTACAAGGGAGCTGAGGAGGGCTGTAGGGTGAGGTGAGTGTTCAACCCTGCCTTGCTGGGGACTTGGGGGACGCTTGTTTTGTCCAAAGCATCGCACTGAGCTCAGGCTGGAGCAGAATGGCTGCGCACACACTCTGAGTTTGTGGTACTTGAGCCATGTAAAAGCATCATGGCTGGTGTAAAGGGGCCCTGGGGTCCCTACTGTCCCTCCTGCTCCCGAATCTGTCTCCTCTCCCACTACGGACTGGCGTCTCGTTCATCTGCAAGGTGGTCTCTGCTGGACCATCTGAGGATGCTTCCTGAGCACAGGACAGCACCAAGGGTGGCCGTACCCATGGGCTGTGCAGGACCCACTGTGTGGTTGCCCCTCCTGCACAGTCACAGCACATCAAAGCCTTGTGACACTGGTGCCCAGCCTGCGGCTTTGCCAGTGGGTTCCTGGCCGAAGGCTGCGGCTGCAGGGCTGTAGCAAACCCAGCTGCCTGTGCAGCTGGGGGACCAACCAGCACCAGTGAGAGTCTGGCATTTGGGGCCAGCTGAAATACAGGGTTTGACATCTGAGTATGGGAATGGGAATCTCATTTTTCCAGATGCCAGGTGCATTTGGACATCATAGCAAGGGTAAGCAGGGGCTCTGCTGTTTGGCCTGGGGAGGAGATGAAGGGGATGCAGGAGAAGAGAGCAGGGAGAGGTGATTTCCGAAACTGTAGCCCTGTGCTGTCAGTGTTGTTCATGTCGGCTGGCAGGACTTGCTGCCTGCGGGGAGGTCTGTTTGTTTATGGTCTCAGCATCTCCCAAGCACTGGGATGGTTTTGGCAGGGCTGCTGCCTGCTCAGCTCCAGTCCAGCTCCCCAGCTGTGCTGTGGCTGCAAAATGCTTCAGCTGCCGCAGTGCAAGCTCTCCCAGCAAAACTCTCAACACTTTCCTGCTACTTCACCTGCTTTTTGCCTGGAAGAACTCTTACAAGTCTCCCTTTCCACACCAAGGAGAGTTCCTTAAAAGCTGGGTAATGATTTGGGGAGGAGTGTGTGTCAGCAGAGCTGAAGCAGGCTGGGATTCACTGTGGTGCCCAGTCTGCAGCCCTCCCCAGGTGCAGGCTCTGCAAGCAGGCTTTGGCTGCTCTGCTGTATTTTAGCAGCAGGGTCCAAAAGCCCTGCCCCATTTTACTTTGGCATGAGCCAGCTGAGGCTTGGCAAGATTTTAACTGCCAGGCTGTGAAGTCAGGCTCCACCAGATGAGTACAAGGGCAGCTTGCTGGGCTGTGGAGGGGGCAGGCAGCCTGGCCAGCGTGAGGACACGTCCTCTCCGGTGCCAAACAACCTCCTGCCCCCGTGGGCACTCCTTGGAGACCTCAGCTGTGCTCCCTTGTGGTGGTGGGTGTCTAGTGTCTCCCCAAGGAGCGGAATGCTGACCCACAGCCGCTGGATCTGGTTCTGGTTCTGGGCTGCAGTCCCACAGGCATCGCAGGTGCCCTCAGGACATCCAAGCAATGAGCCAACAGCCCTGGCCAAGGCTGCCTTCGAACTCTGGCTGCTGCGGCTGTGGGAAGTGGTGTCACAGGCAGTAGCTTTTCCAATGCTCCTCCTTGGATTCTCTGCGATCCCTCCCAGATGATTTATTTGCAGAAAAGCAAAACCTCACTGTAATGCCCAGCATGGTGAGAGCAAAGCCGTAGACCTGTTTACTGGCCTAGAGGGGTTTTACAAACCACAGACCAGAGGAGTCTTGTGTCCTGTGGCCACAATCGCCGGTGTGGCTGGAGCAGAGCTGGACAGAGTCCACTGTGGCTGTGTCACGTGCTCATGGGGTGAGGGCAGCCAGTTGTGGAAAGTTCATCTCAGGGCCATCTTGTCTGCACCAACAAAGCTCTTCTGGAATCAGTTTTCTCTTGTTTGTGCACACAACCTGCAGGGACATGGGTACAAGGCTAATGGGAGTGGGATCTGTTTAATCGGCAGAGCTGTGATGCTTCTGAGAGCGATGAACATGCCCAAGCCCCTCAACACCAGGAGAGATGTCTGAATGCCCCTAAGGACTCAGACATCTCAGTGTCTTTTAACACCATGTGTTTTACAGTGCATCAGTCCTTGCATCAAAAGTCGCCCTTGGCTGCATCCCAAACAGATCCCATCAAATGTGTTTGCCACAGGAGGCTTTTTCAGACTTGACTTAAGCTTGGCTGATGCCCAAATGAGTACCACCGCCCAAATGAGTACCACCGCATTGTGTGACAGGGAGGGTGATGAAAACAAGAGCAGGGACTCGATTCCAGGTCTGCTGGGCTGTGCCTGTGCCTTGTGTGAGGCTTGGGACAGCCCTGGGGGATTGATGTCCAAGACTGCAGGGATGAACCTGGAGGCAGCCGATGGATCATCTCCATTGCCCCTGGGTGTTTTGGTGAGGCTGCTGTGTCAATGCCATGATCACAGAACCAGGCTCCAGGAGATGCAGGTACCACAGCGAGGGAAGGGCTGGGGTATACCACAAGGGTACTAGCCCTGTGGCACAGAGTTGGGATGGTCACCAGCAGGATTTCCAAAGGAGGCTTCACCTCAGCAATGTCTTTGAGGCCATCATCTTCTGGGAGCAGCAAGTCTCGGTGAGCATCCCCTGCCCCTCATCTGAGCTCTGCTGGGCAGCTCCTTGGTCTACCCTCTGCCTCTTTGCCCTCTCCATCTTTCTGTTTGGGCTTGAGCTGGAGTGGGCATTGCCCGCCCCAGGCCCTCCTCTGCCCTTTCCTCTGTGCTGCACAGCAGATCCTCCCTCTGCCTTCAGTGTGTGGCTGCCCAAGATGCTCTGTCAGGCCCTTGCGGCTGGCTGGGCGCCAGGGCTGCATCAGCCAGGCAAGCAGGACGGGCTCTCCCTGCACAGTGCCCACCAAGGCAGAGGTTGTAGCTCTGGAGCTGGGAGGGTCCTGCTGCTGCAGCCGCGCTGGCTGGGATCATCACCTCACGTCCCCTTGCTGGAGCCTGCCAGGCTCCAACACTGCCGCCAAGGACGGTGTTGTAGCGACTGCAGCCTGAGCTTCACGGCTCTCTAAATGAAGATCACGTAGTACCCAGCCTCACGAACAGGTTAATGCCAGACCTGTGTTTTTCCCCAATTGCACAGACTGTGTCTGCTGAGCGATTATTTGATCAGATAATGCACGTATTAAATGTATTTGTCAGGGAAACAGAAACCTGCGTTATCTGAAGGGAAGCAGTGGCAGCTGTCAGGAGCAGCCTTTGATCTGCAGAGATGTGATGCTGTAAAGCAGGTCCCCCATCGACTGCAAGGTAAAGCATCTTCCATCACTTGCAGCAGCGAGGGTTGGCAGGCCGAGGGGCTGGATCCTGCCCGCACACCCCCCTCAACCTGGGCACCTTGTTGTGTTGAGGCAGCACAGTCCAAATGATTTTGCCTCTTTGCTTTCAGATGAAGGGTAGTTCCTAGGGCTGTGTCACCTGTTTTAAGCTTGTCATAAATCAATAAAATACCGGGTTTGGTCTCAGACCTGACATAGACTGAGACAACCCCACTGTCAGCGTTGCTGAGCCTCAGGGAGCGAGACCACTCCAGAGGTACAACTCTGCTGGACACAAAACAACTGCCCCTGGCATGAATCCTGTGGGCAGCTCTGCTGAGCAGAGGTTCATGAATTATTGGGGTGTCTTGGGGTTCTTGTCCATGAGTGAAATGTTACAGTGGTCAAGTATGAATAGGATGGAAAATTTTGTAGTTACATTGCTGTTGTATGAGGGGTTCAATGTACACACACAGTGTTGCACTTGGCATGGATAAATCCTATTGCTGATAAATCAGCTCTGGTGCGGGGGTTCTCCAGCCCCTGAGGTGCAATTCTGGAGAGCCAAGGAAGTGTTGAACCAGAAGAGCCTTTGCGTAACTCCTTATTCGACTTAGCTTATTGATGCCAAATGTTCAGCGGGTAGGAAAAGCATTTTGGGATCAAGTGGTGGTGATCAGTTGGATGGAGGGGATGCACAGTCCACCTCCAGCAGTGACCTCACAGCTGGATGAGCTGTGAGTGGGACCCAGGGAGCTCTGAGGGGGAGTCACTGGAGTCCTGGTCCCCTCAGCCTCCTGGGCCAGCACTGCTGTGGGGCAGCTCACAGCGCTCAACTTCAGAGTGTGCTCCAGTCTTTGGAAATTAAACTTTCAATAATTTTGAGAAGTTTTATATCTGTAATACTTTAAAATTCCCCATCAGTGTTCAGTCTAGTGCTGTCTGTAAGTTGTACTGGCAAACAGGAGCTTACAAAGCTGTAATGCCCATTTGCCCAGATGCTCCCACTCCCTCCAGAGTGGGAATCTGGCAATACAGTCTAGTCCTGGAGCAAGCACAGATCTGTTCAGTCCCTCTGCCACAATGCAGCAATGCAGAGCCCCAGGGACAGGAATAGGGAAGGTTTTTTTCTGAAAGCTCAGTAGCACAGAAGGGCAAGGAAGAAATGCTAAAAACAGATGGGTCAGCGCTGCACTCACTCAGTGCCAGACCTGGGAAGGGCACTTAACAGCACCAGAAAAGGGCAAAAGCACGAAGCTAAGGGTGACCTGTGCATCCCTGCAGCCAGGGAGTCCAGCAGGAATCACAACAGCAGCAAAGTCGCAACATGATCTGGAAACACAGGCCAGGCAAACAGACCCCCACATTCACAGCTTCCCCGTCCTGCGCTTCGCTATGGCTCGAGCTGCAGAGGGATTCACAGTGGTACTTTGACCTTGGTCGGAGTTTTCTTTATGCTTTTAAAATGCCCCGGGCTGTTTGATGGTGTTCAGGATCTGTTTGGGGTGGTTGCTCTTCTGCTGGCCCACTCACACGCTGGCTGCATTCTCGCTGCGTGCTCTGTCCAGGCAGTTTCGCCTCCACAGCGCAGCCGGGAGCTGCTGGGCGCGGATCTCTTGTCCAAGCAAATGCGGGTTTTGGATGTTGCTGTGGTTCCCGCCAAGTCCTCGGCAGCCTCAGCATTCCACTAGGGCTTTGAGCTGGATGGAGACAGTGGACAGGGACTAATGCGTTACAGGGTCCTGCTCCCGGCTGCTGTCGGGCTGTCGCTTGGGTGGGATGAGAGATGGTTACTGAGCTGAAAATATTGCTGGTGAAGCACCAGGGAAGCTGGTGGGATTTGCACCATCCTCAGTATCACCTTACAGGTTTCAGACCCTTCACCCGCTGTGTGCCCCAGGCCCTCTGCTCCATTGCCATCATCCTGCTGCTTTGTAACCAAGTTTCCTTGTCTTGCAGAGAGATGCCAAGGGTCAGTACCTATTTGACCTTCTCTGCCACCACCTGAATCTGCTGGAGAAAGACTACTTTGGCATTCGGTTTGTGGACCCTGACAAACAAAGGGTGAGAGTCTTTCCTGCCCGGGCTGACTATTGGGGTTTCTTGCAGCTCACTGAGACTTGTCCTTGCTGCTGTGTTTGAGAACCGGGGCATCAGGCAAACAGCTGCAGTGAATCTCAGTTTAGGCAGTGACTAGGGGCTCTTCCCCAACAATTCTCCCTGCTTCTGCTGCTGGGAAGGGGTCAAGCCAAGGACACAAGCACTGTGTGGGGCTCCTTGGCACAAGCACTGTGTGGGGAGAGCAGTATGGGTTTTTTTCTTAGAACAGCTCCTGTAGCAAATGAGTGGGCAGATGAGGAATGTAGGGTCCATGTCTTGTCCCAGCTGGTGCAAGGAGAGGGTGTTTGTCTGATGTTACTTTTGATGAGTCAGTGTCCAGGGCCAGATCCGGCTTTTCCTGCTTTCTGGATGTGGAAGCCCAAAGGCAGTGGATACCTCCAGCAACGTGGGAACCCCTGGGAGATAGGAGAGCAGAGGCAGAGCTGGCACACTCGATGCCCAGGGCACTGCTTTTACTGGTGATTTCCTTCTGGAAATAATCCAGTCCAATTCAGGCCAGGAGGGCTGAGGCAAGAGCCGTTGCCCAGCTTTGGGCAGCATCCCATGATGGGACTGCTCAGGGGAGAGACTCAGCCCCAACCCTGCAATTCATAGACACTGGGGCTGTCAAAGAGCTGTCTGGGTTTAGCATTTCCTCGACTGGAAGAGCTGCATTTAAACCTGTGATGAACTAAGCTGTTGCTTCAATCTATTATTTCTGATGCATAAGTCAATATTCATTATTGAAAATGCTCTGCCAATGCCTGAGTGGGCTGAGGAGGGTCTTGGGGGTCACAGCAAGCGGGACTGGACTTTGCTCCTGCCCAGGGCTGGGCTGGGAGCCCCAGTGCCCATGTGAATTGGGAGAGGCGCTGCCGCAGCCCAGCGCAATCCAGGCACAGTTCCGGCTCCTGCCGGGAGGACATGTGGCAGGCATGGAAAACATCTTCATTTCGACATGTGTCAGGAGGAGCCTGTGCACTGCCCTGAGGCTGCTACAAGTGAGATGCAGCTGTGGAGAGCACAGGGCCACAGAAAGCAGAGATCCTGCCAAGTGAAGAAGAAGAGAGCAACAGATCCTGCCTCCTTGTCTGGCGTTCCCCAGCACTCCATCGGGGGAAACCCTGCAACCTTGCATCAGGGGGGCGGTGGATGAAGCTGATGCTGGCACATTTTCCAGCCCAGTCCAAAAGAAAATGATGCTTCTTCCCAGTGTGGTGGAGACCATAATGACCCGGTGGTTTCCCTGGTCCTGTGGTGGCCATTTTTGGAGCAGGGCAGGTGTTTCCCACAGGAACCATTCCCAATGTTCCCCATCCCAATGCCGCTGTCAGAGCACCGGGAGAACTTCCTGTCAGCAGCCATCACAACCCATGAGGTTACCCCAGGCTTCCCACAGCCTCCTGCCCCAAGGGCCATGTCTGCACAAGAAGATGACTCTTGGTGAGCCTCTGGTCTGCCCACAACCACTCCTGGGGCTGCCACAAGGTCCTTGCCAGTTCCTGAGTGAGCGCTACTACTCATCTGGGACCAGTGGAGCCTGACTGCTCTGCTGCCTCGACATGATGGGACTGCCAAGGGAGGACCCAGAGAACTTGGATTTCCCTGGGACTGGGCAGGGAAAGACACATCAGATATGGAAGCTGGGGTTTGGGTCCCACTCAGGCCTCACCTCAGCTGCTGACTGGGGCTGCAGCCCCCTCCACCTCTGCTGTGCAATTCCCTGGCTCTGCCACAGAGTGGGATTTTATTTCAAGCAGAGGGTTTTCTTCAGAAGAGTCAATGTTATTAACTGAAATTGTTACCAAGTTGGTTTAATTACCTTCTTTTTCCTTTCAGCATTGGCTGGAATTTACCAAGTCGGTAGTGAAGCAGATGAGGGGTGAGTGCTGCTGCGAGTGGGTGTCCCAGGGAGGTCGTGTGCCCTCCCTTCAGTTTGGATATATTTCCATTTTCTCCAGTCCTTCCCCTCTGGTCAATTCCCAGCACATCTCCTAGAATAAAATGCCTTTTTGATTATCCACAAAGCAGTTCTGCTGGGTCAAAGTAGGGTCAGTCTCTACTGGTCCCGCTGCAGTCGCAGTTGGCCATGGGCACACGGGCACAGAGAACCAGCTCTGCCAGAGACCAGTACGGAGATGATGGGGATGAGCAAATGGGGCCCTCCTGGCAAGTGGGCAGGGTTGTGTGGCCTGCAGACAATGCTGTGGGTGCTTCCCCATGGCTTTACTGGGGTTGTCTGCTCCCACCATGGCCACCAAAACAATGAATGGACCCGTGCCCGTCCTCTCCCTCCGTACCAAGGGCAACTGGGTTTGTTTGGGGATAGCAGGGAGGGTTGGTGTTACCTCTGACAATACCTGACTGTCTCCTCGAGTGGGGCTTTTCAGGAGGGCGAAGAGGACAAACCTCGTCATTGTGTGACAGCGGTATCACTGCTCTCCCTGCAGCCCAGCCTCCCTTCACCATGTGCTTCCGCGTGAAGTTTTATCCCACGGACCCTGCTGCGCTGAAGGAGGAGATCACCAGGTAAGACCCTGGTACCGCACCTGCCAAGCTCCGCTTTATGGTCAAGGGAGAGCAACAGCCATTTAGGTTTCAAAACTAACCTGGATATTTCTGGGTTGTCCCAGGGGAAAGGTGTGGGATGGCCCACCTGTGCTGTGGAGCCACCATACCAGGTGGGGAGCACTCTCTGTGGGTTTAAACCTGCTGACTCGGTCTTCGGCTGCAGTTGGTTACAAAGCCCACGTTGCCAGGGCAGAGTGCCCCAAGAGTGGCGTTGCTCACCATGGCATTTCTCACTGTAAGATCCCACACTGCTTCGATACAGTCCTGCCAGTGCGGAACAACTCCTGGACTGCACCAGCTGCCCACCCTTCCCTGCAGCTCTCCAAAGTCCCTCCTTCCAGCTGGAAGCCCTGGTGCTGGCCAGTGCAGGAAGGTGGGCGCAGGCAGGAGCAGCAGTTTTCCTGAAAGAGAACATCTTCTTGTACCAGAGGAGGCGTAGATTGGGTATTAGGAAAAATGTCTTTACTGAAAGAGTGATGAAACACTGGCAGAGGCTGCTCAGGGCAGTGGTGGTGTCTCCGTCCCTGGAGGGGTTCAAAAACTGTGTGGCTGTGGCAATTGGGGATGTGGTTTAGTAGGCACGGTGGTGGTGTGTTGATGGTAGGACTTGATGATCTTAGAGGTCTTTTCCGACCTTGATAATTCTGTCATTTGAAGAGTCTGATTTCTGCTTCTTCTGCTACTAGTGCTGCTTTTGAATCAGCTGTTGGTGCCAGTGCCTGAGCACATCCTAGCTCAGGGTGTCATTACTTGTGCTTGCTCTGTTGGGAGGGGTTTGAGTGTCTCTAGTTCCCTTGATAGTGCCTGGAAGCAATTAGCCACATCCTTTTTATGTAAGGAGAACTAATGCTCTGGGAGAAATAGGTGATAAACAGTGATGCAGAAACTTGACAGCAATTCTCTTGAGTTTCTATCTTTAGAGGTTCTTCATGCCACTCTTCCTGCCAGAAGGAAGGATGTGAAAAGCACTTGTGGAGAAACCGCAGCGGCTTTGGAATACAAGCACTGACTGTGAATCACCAGGGCACAACAGCCCTGAATACCTGACTGCCATGACATGGAGGGTCGGGTTCTGCCCAAACAGCTAGGTTGGCACCTCTGCTAAAGGCTTGTGGGTGTTTCCCCTGGAGCCTTTGGCCATTATTGCTGCAAACAATGCCTAGTTGTCTTTGTAAGGGGTTTGTTAGGGAGAAGGGAGGGCCTTCTGCCCCTCTGTTCTGGTGAGACCCCACCTGGAGCCCTTCATTCAGTTCTAGTGTCCTCAGTACAGGAAGGACATGGAGCTGTTGGAGCAAGTCCAGAGGAGGCCACGGAGATTATCTAAGGGCTGGAGCACCTCCCATACAAGGACACTGAGAGAGTTGGGATTGTTCAGATTGGAGAAGAGAAGGCTCCAGAGAGACCTTAGAGCAGCCTTCCAGTATGGAAAGGGACTCCAGGAAAGACGGGGAAGTGCTCTTTATCAGGAAGTGCAGAGATAGGACAAGGCGAACAGTTTTCAGCAGAAAGAGGGAAGATTGAGATGAAGTCTTACGAAGAAATGTTTTCCTGTGTGGGTGGGGAGGCTCTGGCCCAGGTTTCCCAGAGAAGTTGTGGCTGCCTCATTCCTGGAGGTGTTGAAGGCTAGATTGGATGAGGCTTTGAGCACCCTGATCCAGTGGGAAGTGTCCCTGCCCATGGCAGGGAGTTGGAACAGAGTGGGCTTTAAGGTCTCTTGCTACCCAAACTATTCTGGGAATGTACGAAACTAACAAAAGCTTTACTTCTGTTTCACAGAAGAATCCAAAAAACAAAGCTAAAAAAACCCCTTTAGATGTTGAATTGAAGCCTGAGAAAGTTTTGGTTCTTTGGGTCTGACCTCAGACAGAAGGTGGAGATGAGGAGGAAAGCATTTGGAAAGAGCCCTGCATCCATTTGTTAGGCCTGCTTAAAATTACCTTCACGTCCAGAATCCCCATCTTTCTGCTGCTGCCAAGATGTGCTGTAATTGGCTTCTTTGGAGAGAAATGGTCTGTTTTTTCATACAGACACATTGTAGGGGACTCACAGAAGTGCCTGGGAATAGTTACACATGGATCTGTCTCTTTGTTTTGCTTAAGAGACATTTATTTATCTTGCAGGTTTTACATTTGCTCCAAGCTGTTGCAGCCATGAGGCCATCATTTCAATGTGGAATGGCCAAAGGCAGCGGCTCGGAGCAGCGACTGCTATTATTTGGGCATTAAGCTGCACATACAGTGTGTTAATTGTGTTTCCTTCCTTTAATTGGAGCTTAGCAAACAGCTGCAGTTGTTGAGCACAGTGAGGAGGATTAAAATGCAGGGCAGAGATTTACCCTTGGGAGGGTGTGAGCAGACATGAGGAGCATCAGGTTGTTGGTGTTGGTGGGAGCTGGAGGATCTGGCTCGGCCTCTATGCAACTGGTGAAGGGCTCAGGGTGAGCATCCTGCCTCCTGGTGCCTGGACATCCTTCATCCTTCTCCTTGTGGGCTAAGCGATGGCTCCCAGGGACAGAGTCATCTTGGGAGCTCGCTGCATCAAGTTTAGAAATACTTCCCATCCTCAATGTCCTCATCCCACGTCCAGCACTGCCCCGGGAAATTCCCCTTTCCAGGGGATATTTCCAAGGCATGAGCAAGGCTTTGGAAAACCTGTTTGGCACTTGCTGACCGTTTCTGTTTGTAAAACCAATGTGGATCTACAGCCTTTCCCTGCTGAAAGGGAATGAGGGTGTCGTGGTGGGGTGTGAGAGCAGGGCGGGGTGTTGGCAGGGTTAAACCCGTTAGATTGTGCACGTTGTGTGAAGTCTGTGCTGGAGCAGGGCTGCTGCTGGGCGAGGGTGCTGGCGGTGATTGCCAGTCCAGCATGGGCTCTCCATCCCGGCTGGCCCCACATGGGGCACCCTGGTGCTTGGGAGCCCTGGCCACCAACCCCTGCTGTGGGCTGGTGCTTCAGAGGTGATAGCAGGGTCTGGAAGGAGAAGACAATGTTCTCCTACCCATGAAGCCTGAGCCCGGCTTCAGGGCTGCAGTCATCTCGGCTCCTTTTTTGGTCCTGCAGCTGCTATGAGTGGGGAGCTCTGCAGCCCAGCCAGGCTCAGGCTGTTAGGGCTCCAGGTCAGATGGATCTCCATGCATCCCCTTCGATCCTCCACGGATCCCCCACACCCCATGCTGAGCCCCCTGTGCAGGTGGGCTGCCCTTTCTTGCTGCTATTCAAGATGTGGCTGCAGTTGCAGCTGAAATCTGGGCTTGAAATTCACTTTCCCCTGGACCAAGTACACTTTAGCATCTGAATTTCTCTTTAATGTATTTTATCTGTGAAAATTAGTGGTTTATCTCATCATAAATATGTATTTGAGAATTGAAGCGTGACGGAGATATTGCAGAGTGCAAGTCTGATTATTTAAACGCATTTCTCAGCACTCCCATTTCTATTTTGCTCCTTCACTCGATGACTTATGCTTTACCAACAAAAGGTTCTCCCAAGTGCATTGCCACATGACTCAGCCCAAACCATTACTGAGGTTTAAATTTATTCAAATATGTAATTTTCCAACATAGTTTATCTTTTCCCTGGGCTTTGGAGCATGGAGATAGGCAAGCACAAGAGGTGGCTCACTCTACATGATGTGGTGTTGACCATTGGTGAGGATGGAGGAGAGAAGTGTACACAGAGACCTAGAAGGCTATGGGAAGTTGGGGAAAGGAGAAAATCACATTAGGGAGAAGCTGAGCAGCCAAGCCAAGATGCGGGACCGGGAAACACACAGTTGTTTGTGGGCTCAGGGCCACAAGATCCCCTGCAGAGCATCATCCCTGGGCACCTCAGCCCCTGCTGACCTTGTGATGGGGTGGGGTGGTTGCGGTTGCATTGCCCAAAACAGAATGAAGCATTGCTCACTACAACTACCTAAAAGTAGGCTGTAGCGAGGTGGGTGTTGATCTCTTCTGCCAAGTAGCAAGCAATGGGACGAGAGGAAATGGCCTCAAGTTGTGCATGGGGAGGTTTAGATTGTATATCAGAAAAAAATTATTGACCAGAAGAGCGGTGAAGCACTGGCAGAGGCTGCCCAGGGCAGTGGTGAAGTCCCTAGCCCTGGAGCAGTTCAAAAAGTGTGCAGACGGGGCACTTCAGCACATGATTTAGTGGGCACATTGGTGTTGGGCAGGCAGTTGGACTGGATGAGCTTAGAGGTCTTTTCCAATCTTCATGAGTCTGTGATCATGAGAGAGTCCAGGGGCTGTCAGGTAGAAATGACCAGTATCTCCTTGTCTTTGAGTTTCCTTCTTTTCATATTTTCCCTGGTGGGAATGCTCACCTGAGTACCTCTGTGCCCAAGGACGCTCTTTATCCGTGCTGTCAGCTCCTCCCTGTTGCGTGGTCATGCCAGTGGGAAGCTGGGTTGGTGGAGATCTCTACCTGCCCTCGGGTTGGGTGCCAGCTCTGGAGCAGGTGCTGTGTCCCTGTGGGCAGGAGTGAGGCTGGAATGTGTAGGTCTGAGCCCCAGCACCGGCCCTAAGCAGGGCAGCTGCCCGGTCACTCATGTTTGTGTGCTCCTAGAAGTGTAATGTCTTGTAAATGTGGTGCTGGAGAGCCACGTTAGTGCAAGTGTCTCGTGGCAGATATTCCACATCTAAATTGCCTGTTTAGATGATTTAATCTTCACTTAATGAATGGACTCGCTCTTCTGTCCTCAGGTATTTAGTCTTCCTGCAGATCAAACGGGATCTCTACCATGGGCGTCTCCTCTGCAAGACCTCGGATGCTGCATTGTTGGCTGCCTATATCCTTCAAGGTAATGCTTTTTGACAAGATAAATTTGCTTTTCATGCTGAGTACCTATTACATTATTTCACTTACAACAGATCACTTCACCTAGAATACAAGTGTCATCCTGCCAGCACAGGGCCTGTGCTTCAAGACTGTGCCTGTACTGGGCTGGCAGAGGGTGAGGACTGGTGTTGGGGTCTCACCCACAGCAGTGTGCTGCTGTCTGCTCCCTGAGCTATCCCACCTGCATTCGGGGCAGCAGCATCCCCTCAGCTAATCCAGCCTGTATCTCTTAGTTCTGTTTGTCTGGATGCAGAAGCAGCCCCGTGTCAAAGCTCTTCCCTCCCGGGGGCTGTGCACAACCTGCAGGAACCGTGGCAAGTGCCTGCGGTTTGTGGCTGCAGCCCCTGAGAGAGGGCTCAGAGTGAACTGCAGGCTTGCTGGTTGCAAGGATGCATGAAACCAGCCTTGGGTAGGCCTCATTGCTTGCTGCCGAGCACCTTGGCAAGGAAACTGCCTTTGTCAGCGAGTTGCAGAGGTGCTGGTGGAGTTGGGAGCAGGAGGTGGGGAAACCTCCTACCTGTTTACCTGCCATCGCAGCTCTGCCCACTCTCATCTCCACTGTCCATGGCAGTGAGACCACCAAGGTGGCCAGTGTCTGCTCAATGGGGTGCAACACAGGATGCTCAGCAAGGATCATTGGGCTATTTGGAAGAGCTGGGTCATGCTTGTGTGGCAGCAAAGCACATTGATGTGTCATTAGCACCGTGATGCTGGGCATGGGAATGGGCTGCCCTGCTGGAACATGCTTGTCTCGGAGTGATGCAGTCCCCTGGTGCCTGTGGTCGCATCCCTAGGGTGAGCTGGGGAGATGAGCCCCAAGAATCAAATAAGACAAGTTTCAGCTCTGAAGCATTTTTGGGTTATTTCACAGTACCACTGTGTTTCCCTCCTTTTAGTGCCTTAAGCAGGAAATACAAAAATTAATGCAACGTCTGCATTTCACTTAGGACCTGAGGCTGGAGGAATTAAATGAGAGCAAGGTCCTTTCATCCCCAGTGGCAGGAGGCTGCCGGGTTCCTGTAAATCCCAGCAGCAGTCACCAGCTACAGAGCTGTGCTACGTTAAATACCAGTGGTGATCACTGTCGTCTCCCACGGGGTAGTGGGACATGGAGCGGAGCTGCATCAACTCACACACAGGAAAGAGCTGGGCTGAGCTCAGCAATCAGCTTGGCTCACACAGTTCTGCACGCTGGTCTCAATGCCTGCACCCTGGTCGCTGGGATTTTTTTGAGGACAGACCTCCTGTCCTTGTGCTTGCAGCTTGCATGGGCTTGAAGCAGGTTTTCCAGATGGGGATCAATCTCTGCCCACAGGCAACCCCCTGCAGGGCAGAGATTTTAGGCCAACCTGTCCTCACTTGGCAGCACCTCACCAGGCTGGGTGAAGGGGAAGATGCTTTCCTCAGTGTTGCTTTGCAGATTTCCAACTAATTATATTTTTTTGAGGTGCAGTTGCATCCACTGGACCAGCAGAATTCACTCCTGGTCTTATTCCCAGCCAGCTGGGATCAGGGTGGGGACCAGGGCTGCCATCTCGTGGACCCAACGCAACTCCCGGGAGGTTCATGGCAATAAATTTGGGACAGTGATCATCTGCTGATGATATATCTCAAACAAATGGAGATATCTCAAACAAATGGTGATATCTCAAACAAACAGTGAAATTAATTGGATGCAATTAATGCATTACAAATGATCATTCCTAGTGGGCAGCATGGCCAGGATGGAGCAGCGTTCCCAGGGTGCTCTTAGCCCCAACCCTGTACCCCAAGGTGGGCACTGCTGGGATGGGGATGCTCACTGTGGGCCAGGTTGCACTGTTGTTCCTGACCAGTTCTGTCTTCCATTAGCCGAGATCGGGGACTATGACCCAGGGAAGCATCCAGAAGGCTATAGCTCCAAGTTCCAGTTCTTCCCCAAGCACTCAGAGAAGCTGGAGAGGAAAATTGCAGAGATCCACAAGTCAGAGCTGAGGTACGGCTGGGCATCCTCGCTGAGCAGGAGCACTGGCTGTAGTAGATTACTGCAAGGATACTTTTTTTCCTGTGAGGGTGGGGAGGCCCTGGCACAGGTTACCCAGAGAAGTGGTGGCTGCCCCATCACTGGAGGTGTTCAAGACCAGGTTGGATGGCGCTTTGAGCATCCTGATCCAGTGGGAGGTGTCCCTGCCCATGGCAGGGTGTTGGAACTGAGTGGGCTTTGAGGTCCCTTCCAACCCAAACAATTCTGTGATTCTAATTCAACCCTAAATTTTGAAGATGCTTCTGAATTTTGATCCTTCCTGGTGCTGTGGGCTCAGTTTTTCTCCTGCTGAATCAGGCTGGCAGAGGGAGAAAGTCTGGGTGTCCGTGCTGGTGTCCTGCTGCAGACGGGCTGTGCTGATGAATGCAATGGGAATATGCCATGACTGATGCCTCCTGTTAGCAGAAACCCTGTAGTCGAGGGCTGATTTCATGTTCATGTCTTCCACGGATATTCATTTCTGCTTTTTCCCCTCCTGCAGTGGGCAGACACCAGCTATTTCAGAGCTGAATTTCCTCAGGAAAGCCCAGACTTTGGAAACCTATGGGGTTGATCCACACCCTTGCAAGGTAAAACACTTTTCTGAACACTCTTTCTTGCCTTGGATTTCTCACTTCAACTGGAAGCTAGATACTGGGTACCAATGCCTGTCCCAAGTGCATCAATTTGTCACCTGCCCATGGGCTTTGGTATTGGCAGAGCCATAGTGTGTGAGATGCACTGGAGCCAGTAGCCCTCTCCAGCCATAAAAAACAGCCCCAAGTGGAAACCTGTGCACAGAGGGGAATGGGGAGGGAGGGGACTCCAAAATCCTCCCACAGAATCTTTAGGGAAGCCATAAGAAAGTGTTTTCACATGCAGACAGCTATAAAAGATAGTGACCCATTGTCATCTGCTGAAGCCAGCAAGTCAGAGGCAGGAAAAAGGTCGATAATGTGTCTGAGAAACCAGCAAGCATTAATCTGCCAGGACAGTCTATTGCCCTGCTCTCCCCTGGCCAGTAATCCAGTTTGCTGTTTAAAATGCTTTTTATTAACTGCAGATGTCATTGCATTTGGCTCTCACTGGTCCCTTATAGTCCCACTGCACGCAGATGGATGCAGAGTGCAAAGCAGACAGAGAGTTTTACACAGTGCCTGCTCTGTGGTCCCCAGGGCTGTTAATGAATTAGACCACATAAATGCACAATTGCAGTGAATATACCTGGCCTGGGCAAAGGGGTGTCCCATTTTCTGGCAGGCTATGCTAGGATGGAGAAGCCGAGTTACAGTTCAGTTCTCTGCTTTACTGGCTGGATTGGACTGTGCTGCCCTGGGACCAATGCTCAGCACATCTGGCTCAGCACTGGTGTTGGGGACCCTGTGCTTTGCTCTTACTTCCCTTTATGATCCTGTGGCCCATTCAGTATCCCCAGCCCTTGCTGAGCCCCTGGACCCCAGATCCCCATCCTGCCCCAGCATTGCCTTCCCTTCCTGGGGGCACCAGCTCCCCCTCTGCTGCAACCAGGAGGAGCTCATCTCCACTCCTCCCATCCCAAAGCAGCAACCCCAAAAGTGTGCAGATTCCAGCCTGACACCCCATTAATTCTTGAATGCCCTGCTTACTGTGGCAGCATGGACCACAGCCAGGACAGGACCAAGGGATTGACGTGTCAGTGCAGGGGCACCGCATCTGCCAGGAGGGTACGTTCCTGTGCCAAGATGCTGCTTCTCCCTTTCCCAAAGGTTTTTCTGCATTCAGAAAAGAGTCAAAGTGCTTTGGGCAGCCCAGGACCTGAGCTGCAAGAGCTGCTGCTGAGCTGGTGCATCACCCACAAGCTGTTTTCTGCAAAGACGCACAGAAATCACTCTCAACATTAAGGCAGGGCTGCTGCATCTCGAACACAATGAGTTCAGGGATTATCTCTTGCCTTTGCAGGCCATTGGGCTGAGGTTCAGGGCTCTCTGCTTTTGGCCAACCACCCTTGACAGATGAAGATGGATTTTTCATCTCATCTGGATTTAAAATCAATTTGTTCTTGGCTGAAATTCAAAGACCACACCACAGCACTGGCTCCCCGCTGTCCCGTGCCAGCAGAGTGACCGAGTTCCAGAGTCCCAGGGTGGAAAACAAACAGCAGAGATGATGTCTCACCTCTTGATTAAACCAGGGAAGGGCACAACTAGGAGCAAAGCAGGGAGTTGTACCCCTGAGCTGGGGAGATCCTGGGCAAAGGGCAACCCAACAGCAAGCAGGGAAACCCCATGGATGCAGGGTAGTGCCACTCATCACTGAGACACCCCATGTCATGCTTTTCCCCGAGGAAACATTGGAGACATCAAATGGGCATCACTATTCTGTAATGACCCCTGTAAAGTTCCTTTTCTGCTTTTACTGCCCAGTGCACCAGAAATCTTGACCCTGGCCTGCACCTTCTCTTTCTCTCAGCATCCTTCGAAAACCAGCAGAATATCTGCCAACCAAATAAGAGTCAGGGTGGTTCTAACAATCACTGAGCAGCCACAACTGTTTCACAATATTTTTAAAAGTCAGCGTATATCTGTTTTTTCTGTGCCCACCAGTGCAGTTAATGATTGCTTCCCTGGAGTCTAGACATTATGATTAAGTTAAACTGCTGCCTTGCTCCCTACGTGACACTAATTACTGGGTTTAAACCACTAACGATGCCACCCAGCTGCACTGGCTGTGCTGGGCTCCCAGGGACTCAGGCGGAACAGGTTTTTACCATTTTCCAGTTTAATTATCAGTGACAGGGTTGGTGGGGCACTGTCTTCGCTGTTCATTCTTCTCTAGGAAGTGGATGGGGCTGGGAGCTGGGTTGCTGTTTCTCCTTATTAGTGCCATTGGACTGGATGCCCTGTTATTTGCTGCAGGTTTTGCTGTGTGTGCAGGTTGTCCTGGTCTGGGTGGACCTGCTGGTGCCCGGGATTCTGCATCACCACCACCTTTAGGGCTGAGGTCACTGATGGCGAGTGAGGTTTGCTGGTTCAGTTGAGCAATTGCTGTTTTCTTCCAGGACGTGTCGGGGAATGCAGCGTTTTTGGCCTTCACTCCCTTCGGGTTTGTTGTTCTGCAGGGAAACAAGAGAGTTCACTTCATCAAGTGGTGAGTTCCTACCCCTGCATCGCTTGTGGTGCCCTGCTTGATTGGAGCTGCTCTAGATGGCTCACTTCAGCTCACTCAGTCATGAGATGCACATGGTGTTGCAGGGCAGGGGCTGTGAGAGCCCCACATCACCCCTGTGTGTTTGAGGGGTGCTCAAGCGAGCTCTCATGGTATGGGGTACCTGGGCGATCCCAGCAATGGGTGCCTTCCCTGGGCGCTTGCACCTCACCAGGGATGGGGCGATGTGCCCATATAGGACGGTGCTGAGTGCGCCCTGTGCCCATGTCTGAGCTGAGATGAGGTCAGAGCAGGGGACATTGCAGGGAGTGATGCTGTGGCAGCTGAGAAACTCATCCCATGCCCTGCAAGCACTTGCACCAGCGTGCCCATAAGCTCACACACCTGCCTCCCAGAAATGGGAGAAAACAGGTTCCTGTCACGGTGCCGTGCGGTTGCTGCACTGCTGGAGCACAGGCCTCTGCTGAGATGGGGAGCACGGTGCAGAGCAGAACCTGTGATGTGTGCTCAGGGTGTCACCTCTCACTCTGCCCACCTTGGAGGAGCCCAGGAGCCTCTCTACCTCCACAGCCATTCGCTGGGCTGCGGGGTCAGGTCCACCCTACCCTGGCCCCTAAGCTCCTTAGGACGTCAGGTCTCTCTCATGTGAGCTGCACTCCCTCTCCATTTGCTTTGTTGCCCCAAACTTCTTATTTTCTACGTTCATTGACATTAACCTGCATTGTCCACATGTTGGCCGAGACCCCACAAGTCCCCAGCCCCTCTGAACCTAGCGTTGTTCCTCAGTCTTTGCTGTGTCCCTCACCGCTACTGTTGCCATCTGGCTAGTGGCCCTGTGATGAGGTCCCTGGAGATTCTGGGATGCCCCATTGACTGTCAGCTTCGCCCCAGGGCATCCCCCTTTCCACTTCCTGGTTTCTGAGCCTGGGGCTCCTTTCACCACCTCAGGAATAGAAACCAGGATATCTAAGCCGCCCCACAGCTGTTCCCAAAGCCCCAGCTCATGACCTACAGGTCCAAGCAAGTGCTTTGGCCAGGACTGTGCCCAGGATACAGCCTCTCACCTGCCTGTCCTTGGCCTTTCAGGAATGAGGTGACCAAAATGAAATTCGAAGGGAAGACTTTCTATTTGTACGTAAGTCAGAAAGAGGTGAGTGCTTTCCCTTCCCGTGGGACTTGCCAACAGCTGTGGTTCTTGTTTCAGCAGGTTCTCCATGCAGCCTCAGTAGCATCACCTTGTGCCCGGTGGTGCAGGGACATGGGCACAGTGTCTCTGCCCCTCTGTTCTGCTCTTGACCCTCTGCTCCTCTCTGGTGAGACCTCATCTGGAGCCCTGCATCCAGTTCTGGAATCCCCAGCACAGGAAGGACATGGGGCTGTTGGAGGAAGTCCAGAGGAGACCATGGAGATGATCCAAGGACAGGCTGAGAGAGTTGGGGTTGTTCAGACTGGAGAAGAGAAGGCTCCAGAGAGACCTCAGAGCAGCCTCCCAGTATGGAAAGGGGCTCCAGGAAAGCTGTGGAGGGGCTCTTTATCAGGGAGTGCAGGGATAGGATGAGGGGGGATTGTTTCCAGCTGAAAGAGGGGAGATTGAGATGAGATCTTAGGAAGAAATGTTTTCCTGTGAGGCTGGGGAGGCCCTGGCACAGGTTGCCCAGAGAAGCTGTGGCTGCCTCATCCCTGGAGGTGTTGAAGGCCAGGTTGGATGGGGCTTTGAGCTCCCTAATCCAGTGGGAGGTGTCCCTGCCCATGTCAGAAGGTTGGAACTGGATGGCTTCCAACCCAAACCATTCCATGTTTTTGTGATTCTACAGTGACAAGGGCTGCGGCTCAGTGACAGCACTGGGGTCACTCCTGGGTCCTGCTCTGGACGTTAGAGCCTGCTGATGCTGGGTTAGCCCTGGGCTGTCCTGTGGCAAGAGCTCTGCCCTCAGCAGCTCAGGACCACCTGCAGCTTCTCACCCTGCCTGCCAGCCACAACCACGTGCTGCATTTGGCATCACCATGGTTATGCCTTACTGCCACCCAGCTCAGTTAGCCCTGCTTCATGAAATCTGCCCGAAATCCTCTGGCTGAAACTGAACTGGCTCCCACACAAGCCATCAGCATGAGTTATTTTGAAGAATTTATTTCTGAACATTCAAAAAGGCAGGATGGCCTCAAGTTGCACTAGGGGAGCTTTTGATTGGATAGTAGGAAAAATTTCTTTACTGAAAGGTAGAGAAGCACTGGCGGAGGCTGCTCAGGGCAGTGGTAGAGTCACTGTCCCCAGAGGGATTAAAAAAACATGTAGATGTGGCACTTCAGGACATAGTTTAAGGTAAGGTGTTGGGCTGACTGTTGGACAAAATGAGCTTAGAGGTCTTTTCCAACCTTAATGATTCTGTGATTCTGTGAAAGCAGGAGGGGGCAGCCACTCACTGGCGTGTACAGCCGCCCATCCCTCATACGAGGTGCCATTGCTCCAATGTTCCCTGTGCTGTGGGTGTCTCTGGTGGAGGATCTGCTCTGTGTCTATACTGCTTCCCATCTCTGACTGCTCTGGCCACCCTCCACACTTCCCCCATGTGGGCACCACTCCCTTGTTCCTCTACTGACTCCCTGTCTTTCTTCTTTAGGAAAAGAAAATCATTCTTACGTATTTTGCCCCAACACCAGAAGCCTGCAAGCACCTCTGGAAGTGTGGGATAGAGAACCAGGCTTTCTACAAGTAAGTGCTGGGCTTCTGGGGCATGCAGCAAAATTCAGGGATATTTTCTGCCCTGATACACAAGTGTGGATTTTAGAATGGCTTTTCCGGGTCTGGTTGTGCTGAATCCGGCCCTGCAATCCCCACTGCACTCAAGCCAGTGCCCCAGGTGCTGTAGAAAATCCTGCCTTGTAATGAGAAAAGCTCAAAAACTTCCAGCAATGATCTACTTCTGAGCTTTTGGGGACAAGTGAATTATTCAGGGGAAATACCCAAGGGACCGGGGAGTTGGTGCAGTCTGGGCTGCAACTGCAAGCACGGGATGGTGGCTTTACGGACCATCCCTGTGGCTGCCTGATGCTGGAGACCTCCAGGCCGGGTTTGTACCTGGGCAGTGGGAGCTCCTCAAGTACCTGGGAACAACAGGAAAGGTTTCACCCTTCCCCAGGATCTCTGGGCTCCCTGGTTCAGAGCAATCAAGGCAGCTTTTCTGCCTCTGATTTGGTTAATTGGGCTGTCAGGCAGAAAGGGAGAGTTCATGGGCTGGGCTGTGCCAAAAGGGCAGGGAGGTGCCAGGTGGAATGCTTTGGTTTTACCATCCTTCTCATGTGGGACTTAAAAATAGCCCACTTTGTGCTTTGTAATGAGTTTTATTTTAATCAGCAAGACGCGAGATAAAGCGTGTGATGTATTCTCTTTGGGAATGCTGCAATCAGCAGCTGCAATCAGCAGGTTTCATTTCTCATTATATTAACACAGAACGAAATTGCAATATTGCTTTACAAATCTCTTTATGATTAATCATGTCAGTAAATTACTTCTGAATTATGCACCCAGTGCCGTGGACTTCTGGGCTCGGCCAAGGTTCTGCTGGGCTTCTCCTGGGGCAAGGGACCAGCTCCTGTGGGATGAGGAAGAGACAGAACTGGCCCACGTGATGGTTTTATTTGCTGCTGGCTGGGGGATGATGCTCCAAATTCTCGTGTCCCACCAGCCAGTGCCACTGCACGGCTACCAGTGGCTTGATTCCTTCCCAGTGGTGTTTTGCATCTCCAGGGCTTTGCTCTTGTAATTTGGCCTCGCTGGGGCCAGTCTGGCGGGGCAGTGCTGCACCAGCATCAGCAGAGCATTCAGTGCTCGTCACCCACGCAGCACGTTGGAAACAAAACCAGGCAAAGGCTTTGTTGTGAAGTGGTACCAGGGCCGTACCCTGCTCAGGTGCTCAGCGCCTGGCTGGCAGCACAGGATGCTCCTGCAGCTCTTGGTACCATTGCAGGTTGGAGAAGTCAAGCCAGGTGCGGACGGTGTCCAGCAGCAACTTGTTCTTCAAGGGAAGCCGGTTCCGATACAGGTAAGTAGCAGCTCCCGCATGTATTTTCAGATGCTCCTCTGGATGTGCTATGAGGAGCAGGGCAGGGCTGTAGTGGTCCAAAGACCTGCTACAGATCCTTTTGCCACCCAAGGTCCTCCCTTTGCAGCACTGTGGCCTCACTGAGGCCATCACCGCGTCCTTCCGAGTTTCTCAGCTGTCATCCCTCTCCCCTACCCCAGAATGGCAGATTTTTAGAGGCATGGGAGTGGAGGAGGGGAGAGGATGGGGGGGGGCTTTGGGGTTTGTTTTTTGAGAACAAGGAGTGAAGCAAATCATGACAATTCCTAAATTCTTGGGGGGTGTTGCTCCTCCCTGGCTTTGGAGTGAGAGCCTGGACCTGGAACTTCATTTCTGCAGGCTGAGGGACCCCAGAGTATCTCTGGCTGCAAGGTGCATGATATTGGCACAGGAAGGCCTGGGCACCCATGGCTTGTGTCTCCCATGCCTGAAAGGAGGTGACTTGCACAGTGTCCAGCATCTCATGCCAGGAGGAGCAGCAAAATTTGGTGGCTGATGTGTCAGCCCAGCCTTTCCCTGCTCTTCCCATTACCCCTATTTCCAGCAAATATTGCTGCTTTCCCCGAGTGCTGTGGGGAGGGGTCTGACCATGCTGGGGTAAGCTCATGGCTCACCCCTGCAGTTCTCACATCCTCATGCTGCTGTTCTTGACCCACCTGCAGTGGTCGTGTTGCGAAGGAGGTGATGGAGTCCAGTGCCAAGATCAAGAGGGAGCCACCTGAAATTCACCGGTAAGAGCCTGGCAGCCAGTGGGGCCAGTACATCCCAGGGGTTCAGGGAACTGTGGGACCCAAGTGGGAGATCCACCAGGCACCCAGGGCTCTGACACTGTCCCCGTTCTTGTCCCCAGGGCAGGGCTGGTGCCAAGCCGGAGCTGCCCTTCCATCACCCATGGCCCCCGGCTGAGCAGCGTGCCCCGCACCCGCAGGAGAGCCGTGCACATTTCCATCATGGAAGGTAGGGCATGGGCAACCCTCGCTGCTGCTGGGGCTCGGCAGCCAGGGCTGGAGACACACACACACGTGCACGTGCACGCACAAAAAGCCAATGTGCACATCAAGCTCAGAACTTTCTGTATCCCCTGGTACTGACGTGGGGGTGCTGGGGCAGGGCAGGTTGCTGACATCCCCAGTTCTCAGCAAAGCACCAGCTGTTGCCATTGTGGCTTGGGGTAGTTTGGCATTGATAGCTGAGTGCAGGTGAAGTGTAGGGCTCTCATGTTTTCAGTGTGGAAGCAAAGCAGAGGGAGATTTATCAGCAATATTAATTTAGATTAAATTGGAAACACAGCAGAAGACTCCAGGTTGCACTGACAGCTCTGACCACCCAAGCGAGCATTGAGTGTCCTACAGAGCAGAGCGTTCCTGAGTGCTGTGGGACCAGGATCTGACCCTACACAGGACCAAGTAGGTCTGTGAAAGAGCTTGCCACCCACCTGGGCCAGCCGATGGCCACTGCCGATGGCCACCACCTCCGGAAATGGTGGTTTTTCCACTAGTCTGTCAGGCAGGTGCACTGGTGCCCCCCATCCTGGTGTGCTGGTGCTCCACATCCTGGGCTGCAGCCAGGGTCAGGGCCATGCAAGGCACTATGCACCTGGGAAGGAAGGGTGGCAGAGGGCAAAATGCTGAGGCCATCTCCGCAACTCAGCACCCTACATGGGGCTGGGGGTGCCCCATGGGGCTGGGGACAATCTGCATGGCCGTAGTGGTGGCTATTGTACCTGCTGGTGACAGCAATGGCTGACCCCCAGTGACACTGGGGTGACAGAGAGCAGTGCATGTGGTGGGCACTGCTGGTGGGCATCCAGGCCATGGGATGAGGTCCAGATGTCTGAAAAACAGGAGGTGGTTAAGGGAGGTGACTGGGAATGTGGGGCCAGAGGGTGGGTGAACCCTGCTCCCAGCCAGGCTGCAGGACCAACCCGTGCCCTGGCACAGCCACACGGATCCTGTTGCCGAGCTACAGGCAGGGACAGGATGTAGAAACGCTGTCTGCTCCAAGGGACAGCACCCTGGGAGCAGCAAAGGGGTTTATTTCAATGGAGGGAGCCCAGGGCTGACGTCGGTGCTGGTTTTCGAGTGTGCCTGGCAGCTGCCCAGCCCTGTAGACAAGGTCACGTCTGCCACCCCAATCAGTGTAAGCACCCTCTTCCGCACCACCCAAAAGTCTCACCAGTGGCGAAAGCATTGAAGAGCCTCCCACAACAAATAACTCTGAGCTGGAAGGGCTTCCTAGCACCACCCCTCCCCTGCCAGTAGCTGCTTTTCCTCGTTCTCACCTCGGCTCAGTCCCGTGGAAATGTGGGAGCCCAAAATAGCGCTGACCCCAGAGCCAGCAGCACCAGTGCCACTTGTGTCGGCCATGCCAGTGGGTGAGCAGCTGTCCCTGCTCCCCAGCACCGTCCCTGCGTGCGCCCTGTGTCAGCCCAGCCACTGCCTGTGCCACCATGGTGAAGTGCCTGGTCAAGATTAGAACCAAAGTCAGCGTCCACCTACGGCTCATCAACCACTGCTGCCGGGAGGTGCGGATCCGCGTGCTGGCCCTGGGGCCAAGGCTGCTGGCCCGGGCTCTGGGGGCTTTGCCGCTCTTCCCGGCACTCCCTGACCTCAAACGCAATACTCCGCATGGCCCTGGGAATGCACCCACACTAGGTAAATCTGCGCTGCCGGGCTGTGGGGGGGGTCTGGGCTCATCTGCGGCAGGAGGGTCCCTGTGAGTCCCTGTGACCACAGCCCTGGGGGGATGTGGGAATCTGGGATGCAGGACGTGCTGTGGGGAGCAGGATGGGGTCTTCCACGCTGGCTGGATGCTGGGTCGCTATTACCATGAAGCAGCTTCAGTTTTGGGGCTGGACCCAGGTTTCCCCGGGTTCTGTAGCCTTTTATATCAGTCCTGTGGAGCCAGCAGGTGGGTGGGAAGTTTGAGTCTGGGGACAATGGGCACTAGTGTGCAGGGGAACCCCATCAGCTGCACTCCATGGGGAGCCGGACTGGTCCTCATCAGGGGGTGCCACCCTTTCGGGACATGGCAGGTGCAGTGAGGGGATGTTCATATGAGCTTTGTGACACATGAGAAAATGTAGCTGTCGGGGTGTTAACATGTTTATTCCTCTGCTGTGCTTGTTACCTGAGCAGCTGCTCATGCTCGGTGCCCACAGTGGCACTCGTGTTAAGCTGAGATGGATCTGGAGGCATCCGGGCACTGTTTATAAGCAAGAGGTTGCAAAGCCCTGGGGAATGCAGGCAGGATGGGCTCCAAGATCTTCACGTCACCCTTGGGCAGTGCCAAGGAGACACCTTGTACGCCCTTGGACACAGTGCCATAGTGCTTTGAGGTGACATGACCTCCCCACTGGGGAATGCCCAGCTCCTGTACCCTTCACAGCTGGTTGCAGCTCACACCGGGGATCCACTGAACCCGGCCACAGCTGCCCTCAACCTCCCTCTCAGGTGCACATGGTGCTGCGATGGCAGAGCCACCTGCCCCATCCCCTGCCCCTCTTGCTGTGAAAAACTGCAATTAACGAATGCCACACTTGTGGGTTTTCTTGGAATTTGGGGTTACAGAGGGGGCAGTTGGTGGGGAGAAGGAGCTCCCCCATTCTGCCTGCTGTGTGCAGCCTTGGCGGGAGGGGCAGCCCGGATGCAACTCCAGCTCAGCTGAGTGCGTGCTTGGATGGGCTGGTGCACGGCTCTTCCTGGAGCTCCTGTTCCCGTGTGTGCGTGTGTAAAGTAGTTTTTAGTAGTGAATCAATCTAAATCAGAGCTGTCAGTGGCTGTGCTCTGATGTGCAGTCCTTGAGCATCCTGCTCTGTGGAGAAACCTTCCGTGCATAATGGGGCTGCGGCTCTGGGTCATCTTGGACATCTCCTTCCCACCAGGCAGGCACAGGCTTTCCACGCGTGCGACTCCCACAGCAGGGTTGACTGTGCTCCCCACTTGGGACTCTGGCTTGGCTGGGACCTCACTTTGCTGCTTTAGGGTGCAGGGGCAGGGCAGGACTGTGCTGGCCAGCAGGTAAATCCCTAAGGATAAATACGTAAGTGTCACTCCTTGGGCTGCAGCAGGCTTGGCTGTCTCCAGTGGTGCCACAGGGAGAGCTCATCCCAGTTCCCTGCTCAGGGCTGGCAGGGAGCTACTGGATGCCCCAATGTGGACCTCTCTGAGTGCTGTTTTTTTCCCCCACCCCATCCCTGCGTGTATCTTGGCAGTGTGGGCATTGCCTGCTCCCCATGGCAGAGGGGCCTCAAACCAGAGTGGCTGTCACCACAGAGCATTGCAGCACACGGATATGTTTGTGATGGATTGATCACAGCCTGGGCTCCTGCCTGGGGTCCAGCGACAGCCAATGGCTGTCAGGGATAGTGACAAGTCACGCGGCATTGGAGAACCACTGCTGCAGTCACGAGTTGCAGTGCAGGGCTGCCTGGGCACTGGGCTGTGGTGCCAGCCCCGAGGGACCCAAAACAACAAGAAAAAGCAGCTGTCAGCAGCCATGCCCTGTCCCCAGGAGCAGCACCTTGCCCAGTGAGGGGGAGTCCAGCAGTGGGAGGGACCCCTGGTCATAACCCGACTGCCCCGCAGGTTGAGCACTGGTGAAAGATCAGGCTCTCAGGACAGGTCTGCGGTGGAGGAGCACTCAGGTTCCTCCCTGGCTGCCCTCCTTCCACCTAACCGTTTGAAGTGTTTAAAGCCAGTAACGGGTGATGCCAAGACCAGTGCTTGAAAATAGGGAATAAAGAAGAGCAACCACTCAGGAGGTGAAGAATTAAAATGATCAAACATCAGAGTTAGCAATACAGATATATGTTTTATAAGGCATCTAAATAGTCTCACTTTAGCCAAATATTAATGGATAAAAACATTTAAAAGCCTAATAGTAACAAAATGGTGATGAGACAGATAACACAATTGCAATTAAGGCCACTGGCAGCATCACAGGGTCAGAGATCCCTGGCCAGGAAGATGGCACTGTGCTGGTGAGGTCCTTAATGAGTTATGTCCTAAAATTGGCATTTCTAAGATTGCTTTAACTACGCACAATCAGTGACAACTCCGATCCAGTTGGAGGTGTCCCTGCCCATGACAGGGGGTTGGAACGGGGTGATGTTTAAGGTCCCTACCAACCCAAACCATTCCATGATCTGAAAGTAATGCCCTAAAAAGATCACCCCCATATCCCAAGCAAAGTTCGCAACGTCTTGCTGAGCAGAGCTGGCTTTGGCAAAATACTTTGGGTTATTCTGCTGGGTGGAGCTCGCTCCATGATTTTTTGCTGATGCCCACCTGAATCATAGAATGACTTGGTTGGAAAAGAACTTTGAGATCATCCAGTCCAATCATACCTATCCACCACTAAACCACATACCTAAGCAACTCATCCACCTGTCTTAAACACTTCCAGGGATGGTGACTGCACCACCTCTCTGGGCAGCTTCTGCCAGTGCCTGAGAACCCTTTCTGTGAAGAAATGTTTCTTAAAGTCTAATCTGAACCTCTCCTGGCTCAACCTGAGGACATTTTCTCTCGTCCTATCACCTGTCACTTGTCAGAAGGTTGGAAGTGACCTCACGGATTATCTTGTCCAATCTTTTTAAGTGCTATATAGTTTAAATGAGGTGGCCCTGTACCCTGTCAAGCTGAGCCAGGAATTCACCGCTTCCAGGGGTGGATGATTCCAGTGTTTCACTGTTCTCCTAACTTGGAGCTGTCAAGAGGGAAGGGAGGACCAGTCACCATCCCCTTTCTCCACACCACTGAACATCCCTCCTCTCTCCCTGCTGTTCCCCCAGGCCTGGAGTCCCTGCGTGACAGTGCCCACTCGACACCGGTGCGCTCAGCCTCCCATGGCGACGCCTTTGCAGCACCCGGCCGCAGCGGCCGCACTGAGAGCAGCGAGCGGGTGGCTGTCATCGCCGACGAGAACTACAGCCCTGCAGACAGCGTGCTGCCCACGCCGGTGGCCGAGCACAGTCTGGAGCTGATGCTGCTGTCACGGCAGGCGAACGGGGCACCATGCAGCATCGAGGAGGAGAAGGAGTCAGAGGCCGGCACGCCGGCGGCGGGCGAGGCGGAGGATGCAGGCGGCGAGCTGCGGGCGCTGTGCCCGGGCACGGGCAGCCTGGGGGTAGCGCAGGCAGAGCAGGTGAATAAGTTTGTTTTAAGTGTCCTCCGTTTGCTCCTTGTGACAGTTGGACTCCTCTTTGTTTTGCTCCTCCTCCTCATCGTCCTTACCGAGTCTGACCTTGATACTGCCTTTTTCCGTGATATCCGCCAGACCCCTGAGTTCGAGCAGTTCCATTACCAATACTTTTGTCCCCTCAGGCGATGGTTTGCCTGCAAAGTCCGTGCCGTGGTAAGCCTGCTCATTGACACCTGAAACGGGAGCCGCCACGTAGCTGGCCGGGGGCCTGGGGGAAAGACCGGCCGCCGTCCTTTGGCACACGCACTAAATCCTCCCTTCCTGACCCAGAGCACGGTGCAGCCAAGGAGGCTTCCCGGGAGGATGAGGGGGGTGGGTGCAGCCCCCGGGGCCTCCTCTTCCCCGTGCTCAGCTCCCACTCCCGGAGCCCACACAACACCGCACCGTTCCGATTCTCATATGACTTCAGCAGCACCAAGTAACAAGAGGGATTTCCTTCCCCATTGCCGCCCATTGCATCCACCGGGAGGCTCGCGATGCTGCGTGACACAGGAGCTTTAGCAATGGTGCTACTGAGTACAAATTTCAACACTTGTGTACTGTTACCGTGATTAAATCCGCCACTGTGCACACCACCACCTTCAAGTACCGCTTCGCAGAAATTCTCTCTGCCAACTGGAGGCTCCTACGCGGTGACGCACAGCACTATCAGAGGGTGCCCCAGGTCTCCCCTCTCCCAGGTGGGGGTACAGCATCCACCACCAGGAGCCCTTGCCTCAGCCTTTCTCTAAGCCTTGAAGAGTGGGTGCTGCCAAGGGCACAGAGAGCATGGGCATGGAGAGCCCACTGGGCACCCTGGCCAAGCCAGCAGTTACCGTGCCGGATTCATTAGGAAGCCCTTCAGCCTCTGGAGTTGTACCCATTTTTTAAAAAAAAAAAAAAAAAAACAAGAAAAAAAGAAAAGACAGTTTCAAGGTCTATTTTAACACTGAAATGCTATTTTGTTATTGAATCTAACAAAGTCTTTTTTTACTTGATGGCTTGGTGCCCATGGGGTGCTGTGCCGAGCGGGTCACAGCAAGCACATGGATTGGGAAGAACAGCTGCTGGTTTGGGAACAAAGGAGCTCGGCTTTTGTGTCTTTACTGAAGAGGAAAAGGAAAGAACTGTGGGAATGCAGGTGATGCCCAACAAGCCAATGGCCAACCCTTAGACTGAGCTGTTCTTAAGCAAAAAATCAATGAACCCAACTCATTGTCCTTGTGATACAACCCCCCCCCCGCCGCCCCCCCGTGAGCTGTTACCTGGGAAGCAGGAGCCTATCCCCACTGGGAGCAATAAAATCTGGTTCTGCTCAGTTTGGGTGAGGAGCTGGACCTGCTTAATGAAACAGTTGAGCAAGTTTAATTTCATCTCAGGGAGAGATTTTATGTAAGCTGGGGCCATAACTGCAGTTTTACAAAGCCTGATTTCTGTGTTCTTGTCTCTGAGCATCCCATTATCCATCACCGCATACGTATGCGTGCCACCCTCCGCTGAGGCCGGGTCCTGGCGCAGGAGCATGATGCTGATGTTGGTCAATCCAACACCACAAGCTAGCCAGACTGGGATTGTCACTGCAATAAGGGAGAGGCCCCATTGAACTCCTGTCAGGGGAATAAACACTGAAGCTGTTGTGTCTCAGCGCCAAGGACGCAGCCGCGGCCACCCAGGGCCAAGGAGGGTTTGATACGGAGTCCCCAGCTCTTGAGCAGGAGACACTGGCAGGAGACAGAGGGTGGATTTTGCCATGATCTCCTGTTTTATGCAACACAGCAAAACGAACTCTTAGCGTAGTGGTCCTACCTCAGCCTGTAGTCACTGGTGTTTCTATGCAGTGCGTTAGTCCCCACCCCGCCGTGTCTCCCCCCCTCCTTGCCCCATGCGCTGGGCGCCATCCTGCCGGAGCGCGGCCATGCCATGCCAACCTTGGAAATCCCCTCCATCAGCTTCCCCTGGCGCAGCACTCAATGCCAGCCCTTGTTTACCTCTGCAGCCCCTCAGCGTTTTACTGCAGCCCCACGAGAACCGGTGACCCGTCAGCATCCAGCTTTCCCGTTTGTCCCAGATCCCGTCGCGTGTCTCACTACCTGTTAGTTTTACCTGTCTTTATATTCAAATGTTGTTTCCATAGATTCTGATATCAGAAAATCTTGTCCTAGCAGACTGCATCTTTAAGCAGTAGACGGTAAAAATACCTGAAAATGTGAATTTCTTAGTTTTCATAAAAAGAAAATCTAGAAATTAACCTTTCATGTGCCAAATACTGTATGTGACATTTTTTTCCTTCCAAATGTACCTTTTTCTACATATCCAATATCTTAGTTAGCATAAAATCATTGGTGCCATGAAAAGTATTTTTAAACTTAAATAAATATTTAAATATCATGAAACACAGCACTGGTGTGAGATCTGGTCACTATTTATGGTGTCAGTGCCCATTGTTTACACAAGGCAGGATGCTCCTCCTGCCATCAGGGTGTGTCAGGATGTTAGCTGGGACTGCACAGCCAACGGCACCAAAGGATACATTGTGCTGGGATCTCCGCAGCCAAACTGCCTCCCTGGGTACAGGAACCCTGTGCCAGCCTGGCCATGTGGAGCAGGGCCCTGCAGGAGCCCCAGCCAGCACCGCGCTGTGGGAAACAGAGGCCAATGAAAGCAATGGCCTCTCCCCAGTATCTGATTTTTGGAAGTGAGTTTTCCCCACAAACTCTGCCCAGGGGCAGCCTACACTGAGACCTTCCTTCCACCTCCATGACAGACTGAATTAGACATCTGACATCTTACTGAAGGGACAAATCTTGCTGAAGACCTGGATACCAAATGCCTGCAGCCTTAGGAGAGTCTGAGAAAGTAAAGAAGCTGGCAGAAAATGAGTGAAAATCACCAAGAGCCTGGTTCACAGGGCAAGTGTCTTCCCGATCCAATGATTTCTCCTTTTTCTGACAAAAGACTTCAGGAAAAAAAATCAGATGTTTTGGTACCGAGTGACTGCCAGAGCAGGATTAATCCTTGATTTTAATAAAGAGGAGAATGGCAAATGCAGTTTATATTTATTTTAAGACATTTAGAATCAGCGTTTGTCCTGAGAACACAGAATTACCTTGAGAACAGTTGGAACCAGAGGAAACACATTTAATGCAAAAGGGGAAAAATATATGGGAGACGTGTTTCATTCTCTGAACACATGAAGGCGGCCGCTGGAGTTGCCTCCCACTAAGATGTATTTGGTGGGATGAACAACGTTAATGGAACACACGGAACCAAGGCAGTCAAGGTTATAAAAGGAGTGCAACAATTTTCCAGTGTCTTGGAAGACTTCTATTTGCCTGGGCCGAGCCATGCTGCCCACCACGAAGCAGTTTTCCTGCTTGGGGTCCCAAACAGCTTGGAACCTTGTTAGCCAGCGCCCCGTGTTGTTGTTGTGTCTTCAGAAAAACAAACAGGGAGAAAAAAAAGAAGGAGATGAAATTCCTTTTAGTGAATGCAGTGTTCTTACCTATCATCATGTCAGAGTTATTTAAATCCTTCTTCCTCACCTTCTAAATCATCAGTGCTTCACACGTTGGAGGTGTGGATTGTGCTGCCTGGACCCATGCAGGGGATTGCAATCCCGTGACGGGTGGGATGGGACAAAGAAATGGAACAGGCAAGAAAGCAGACGGTGCTGTGACACAGTCAAAGTAGTCATGCTTCACCATTATGTATTTTAGTAAGAATAGGACAAAAATGCATCATGCCTTCTGATAAGTTGCGAACCAAGACCTTTCAGGCCAGTCACAGCTCCTTGGCAAAACAGCCCTGACATAGATTCACCTTTATGGAGCACAAGTGTTTTATGAGCGCTGGGTCTCCATCCAAAACCAAGCAATTTACCAGTAAGAGGTAACTTCTGCTATTTAAAAATGCACAAAGTAAAAGCATTCTGAAATCAAACATATCTCAAACTGCTCTGTTGCCAGTACTCAGGAAGGCATCAATGCTTCCCTGCAGACTGCGTCGACTCCAGGCGGGCTATGCCCAGGTTGTGCTTTAAGAACAGAAGCCACCGTAGATGCCTATGAGGACTGAGGCGAGTTCTGAGGCCAGGAAGGTGCTTAGGGCTGGTCCCACTTCCGCAGCCACTGGAGAGCAGCTGGAAGAACACTGCCACTGCTTACACCCCAAGGGCCTGTGGGCAGAGCAGCCACAGCGCGCCATCCTCAGCCCCCGTGCGCTCTGCTTACCTGACAGTGCTGAGAAGTGGAGCTTTCGGCAACAGAGAGGTGGTGTCGTAGACCCTGTAACACAGAGCAGTGTTCATGAAAGGCAGCAGTACTAAAGGCAGTCCTTCCCTTGCCAGAGGCTGGACAAAGTGACAAAGAGCATACAGACATCCAGCTCAGACACAGGCAACAATATCCCCACTGCAATCATGAAATCAGATTTAATTCCAGCTAGAACTGAAGGCCATCTTTTCATTCTGAGAGCTGCTACAGGAAGAGAACAAGAATGGTTTGCTAGGGCAAACAGAGGTCTCCTCCAGCCCAGTATCCCGTCCCTTCAGTCATGGCAAAAACAGGCTGCCCAGGGAAGAATGCAAGAGAAGTGAAACACACGCAGGAGTGAAATTTGCTCCGTAACAGCATAGGGCCAGGACCTAGGCAGGCATCAGCTTCACCGACAGAGAAACCATCCACAGATCTCCTGTCCAGTCTCTCCTTCACCCTAATAAACTGTCAAGATTGCAGCCTCTCTCTGGCAAGAAGTTCAACAAGCTGCTGGGTTAAAAGTTGCTTGCTTTTTCCTTTGGAGGAGGCAGCAAATAAAGGATCCTGTACCTGCTCTCTCCACTCTGTCCAGCACACGTGGTCTGGTTTACTCACATCCACTCTGACACTTGCTCTGACATCACCACAGATTTACAGTTCTCACAACCAGCCTTACTACAGAGAACACGTCTTCGATTGCACACAGTAAATAAATACACCTCAGGAGAGAAAGCGTTATAGCAGCGTGGACTCGCACAGAACTCTGCGTCTGGGGACAAGGAAGAAAGAGAAGCAACTTTCCAGAGGCAACACAGAGAGCTTTAACAACTGCACCACATTCCCATTCTCTACGGAATGCCAGTACTTATCCCTCTTTTACAAACAGAAGCAATCTGCAGAGCAGAAGCACAATTTTCACCCTGGCCTCCTCTGCCCTCATTTTGCACCTGCTATTCTATGGTACAACTTAGGGCTTCCAAACATGCACACAGTGAGTATGCAGATTGCAATCAGGGATTTTCAGGGATCGATCACCTAAATTATTGTCACAAAACTACAAAGGACATAACTCTGTGATCTGTAGCAGAACTCTCAACAGCTGAAATGATCACGTTAGACCAGCTACGGGGGAGCTGATATGATCATGATTTTAAGTACCAGCAGCTAAATATAAATTCCATTTCTAAGCATTTTGTATTCATATACAGGAGCCACATTTTTGGTTTGTTTGGTTTTTTAAAGACTAACAGTACCTGTATATTTTCCTGTTCACTGTAAACAGTCTTTAGGAAAATGAGAATTAAGAAAAAAAATCCCAAACATTAAAAACTACATTAAAAGTGCCAAGCCAAGGAAACCTGTATCACTTTAAGAAAAAGTGATAAAAGCTCTCAATGATGGGTAAAGCAGATAAGAAATATCAATGATAAAAACGACCAGGCGACGGTTTCCAGAGGGACATTTTCCTTCCCACACCGTCCTACCTCAGTTTGTCATCTGCACACACCGTCACGACTCTGTTCCCAGTCACGGGGGAGAAATATGCAGAAGCAACACTTTTGGTGTGTCCTGTGAGAGTGCTCACAGGCTTGTTCCCAGTTGGCTTCAGGCACCGAATGTCATAAATGCAGACATCCCTGCAACACACATCACACAGACACCTCACCACATGATACTTAAGTTATTCTCCATTTACCCAAAAACACCCAAGAGATGCGGCAGGTTCCACGTAAGCTGTGTTCAAGACTTCTTTCCAGTGCTGCAGAGTCACTCAGATGGCCAGTGACACCACAGCATTCCAAGAGCAGCAAAACTCACCCAAACCAACAGCTCAGAAAAATCCTCCTCCCCTGTGGGTTGTCAAAACCACAGTGACTCGTGACTATTGTGTACCCGTTACCAAAAAGTGACAGAAAGCCAAAGCATATCACATTTTAAATTCTGCTGAGAATTAAAACTTGTTTTCTAAGCTGATGAAGAAATCTTTGACTACATAATGAGGCAAACAAACCATCTGCCTCAGCAGCAGCAGCTGCCCCTGCCCTCCATACAGGCTGCTCAGAGCCAACTTCAGACACCAGCACAAAGAGAAAATCACAAGCACAGGATAACCATGGTTTGTTCAGAGGTACCTACACTGAGCCAGCAGCAATGAAATACTGTTTATTCACGGGGTGGACGTGGACTGTCCTCGTTCTTTTGAAGCCAATGTTTGCAGAAAGCTCTGGAGATGTTCCTGGGGTACGTCTGTCCACAACAGTGATATCACCATCCCAGTGTCCAACTATTGTGGTGGAGGCAGTATCATCCAGGAAGGCAAAGGAAGACAAGCTTTCTTCCCCTCTGCAGATCTGAGGGTAGAAAGAGGCCCACATAACTGAAACTCTTTAACAAAACCCATTGTTATCTCTCCCTAACACAACACTCTATAGGCTGTGGAGGTTGTGCCTTCCCTTTTTAATACACTAAAACCAATAATGATGACTCCCAGCTCCATCCTTAGCCCTCCATGTAGGTAACTGTAGAACTGGGATGCCTTCCATGAAGGAGGTAATTAATCACCCAAAACACACTGGCACCACCACACTCCAAACTCTCTGTTAGAACTCTCACAAGGCACTATCACCTCTATGTTTCAGACACAAAATGCTGTTTGCCTCGAGCTTGTACTGAGCCAGGATTAACAGCTGCATTCCTTTCTCCAGTGCTACAGAAACCTTTAATCGGGTGCAGGAATATGGGCTTGCCTTCCTATACTTTGAGAGATCAGAGTTAAGATGTCAAACCATCCTATCCCATGGAAGTTTCCTCTCAAAGCTGCGATTGGCCACACATAGACTAACACTGCAGGAAAACCTCCATGTTTGGTGTCTCTCTAGGAGTGCAGACTCTCTCCTGTTAGCAGCTGTGTTCTTCCCAAGGACAGTGATATGCCTAGCGGCATCGCAAGGCTGTGTAAGCTGGCACAAGGCAAACAGAGCAGGAGCGCAGCATTTCTCCTCCCCCAACCTCTACAGATGCATTCCTGCAAGCTTCTGTCTCACAGAGAGAGCCTCCTGGCCTCACCAACCAATTGCTGATTCTTCCTTCCCAAGCTGCCGGCCTGCCTGCAACCCCACCAGTGTTACAGCGCCTGTAAGGGTTGGGGAAAGAGGCCTTCAACTGTTGTAGCTCACTATATTTTCCAGTGCTAGAGAGCTGATTGATGCAAATGCCACCTGCCAAAACTAAGCACATGAAGTGAGCACCATGCAGCTCCTCATTCTGCTGCTGCTGCTGCTGCCTGGCTCACCATGCACAGCATTTTGCTCACTCAAAGCCTGAGCAAAGCCAAGTCAGCTCAGGCTTTATGTCGTTCACAATGTTTATTTAGGAGGGGTGCTTTTGTAAGGTTTTGGGTTTCAAATTGCTCTCATTTGTCATGTTAAAAGACAATGCATTTGAAGAGAGGCACATACTGCTTAAGTACAGGCACATGAAATGAAGTTCAGCAATTGCAACTGTCTGCAGGAAACGAATGTGGAATAGCCAAGCTGTTACTGCATTTGCTCCAGTAGGAAGCACCTCCGTGCTTTTATGATGTTAATTAAAAGGTTAATTCATTTATCCTTGTGTAGAGGTTTCTTCTTAAAAAAAACAACAAACAAAAGCTTGTGTACAATGAGACTAAAACTTTCCAGCAGAACATAGCAAGAGATTTCCAAGGAATCTGAGGGAACACTCACCTCATCGAAGACGGCTCTGGTAACATCGCCACATCGCAGTGTTTCATTGCTTAAGGACAGCAAGTGAGCAGGATTAAATGGAGAAAAATGCATGCAGCTGACCAGGAAATTGTGTGGAATAAAGATGTGTGCTCCTTCTTCAGACTTGCAGTCCTGAAAAACAGTTGAGATGCAGCTAACACAGACGTTAATCACCAGAATGATTTCTATTAACTGCTGCAGCTTCCAAAGGGAGGTCCCTGGTTTACAGATGTTTTCAGCCTGCTCTGAGTAACTGGAGGAGGCAGCAGGGTGGCCTGATGCATAGAGACATCAGCACAGGTCACACAGGCAGCAAGGGTGCCTCAGGCCAGGGCCCTCCTAGAATGGAGTTCCACCTCTGTCCTCACCTGGGCCACCTGGCACAGCACTGCGAGGCCACAGCCTTTCTCCTGCTACCATTTTCACCACTATACAAATAATTTAGCTCACACGAGCACTAAGAATCTACTCGCAGTTTCAGAATTCAGTTTCACGAGGAAAAGCTGCAACTTCCTGCTGTAACTGAAGTGCATGTCTGTTGCTGCTGTACCTGGACATCAACACCTTGCTCTTTCACTGACAGAAATGGTTTCTCAGTCACCGCAGCTGAACACCTTACTAAGGAGCAAACGCATGTGTATGATTGACATCAAAATATGTACCTACTGGGTTACTTAGAACTCGAGCTAAATTATAGTGACCCAAACTGAATGTAAAGCATAATCCCTATATCGTCTCTCCTAGTTTTGGCCACATTCAAGCTGTTTTTTTAAAAAGAAAATGAATAGATCATTTTGGAACAAGTACAGGTCCATTCCACAAAGATCACTCTGCTCCCAGACTCAAAAAAAAGAGGAAGCAAAAGGGAACTGAGAGGCTTTACCAGTCCTAGGCTCCTACTGAAATGTCTTTGCAAAGCCACGAAGAGCCTTCAGTGTTTGGAGAGCCCAGCCTCCCCATCATCAGGTCACGCTCCTCAACAGGCAGTAACGCAGCTGCACAGTCAAGAGTTTTCAGAACCATACGGGGCAGTCTGACTGACTTAAAGAGTCTCAGAGCTAAATTCAGCTGATAAGTTTCTGGAGCTGTCAGAGCAGAAATGACTCAAAAGAAACTCAAGAGGTCAATGGTATTGTGAAAAATAAGAAAATCTGCTTGTGTGTGAACTTCAAGCAGCCAGCTCAGGTGAATGTGCTCAAAGCAGAGGCTATGGAGGTCTAAGTCAAGGGCATGAATAAGGGTTCTTGCTGCAGTTATGGCAATTCAGAAACGGTGATGTGACTACCTGCACCAAACGCTGGGCTGTTTTTCAGAGACTCCGTATATAATACGTATATATGCATATGCATTGGCAGAGCAAATGTATCCCTGCCACTGGGAGAGCAGCGACTCACTGCAGCTCCCCAAATCCGTACCCATTCAACAAACAAGCACTGAGCACCCATTTCCACTCACTCTCCCAAACTTGGTTGTGGAATTGCTACACAGGTCCTGTATATAGGTCCTGAATCTGTCAGTGTTTGACTGACATTTTAACCCTCACTGACAGTATTTTCATCTAGTGAAACATTTTTTTCCTCTTTACGCCCCAAGTTACCAGTGCATCCTTTCCTCCCAATTAAGCCAGGGTTTGCCCAGGAGCAGAAAGACCTTCCCAGCAGTTCTGGTGAGCTGCCGTTTAACAGTCACCCTGGTGGAATCCATGAGAATGGGGAACGTACAAAACACCACCGCAAGTGCGACAAAACAGTGCTCGAGGCTGTGCCCCATCCGCACCCATCCTGCACCAAACAGCTCTGCCAGGTGAAGAGCGAGCTGACAACTCACTGCGTTCCAGAGACCGATCTGCCCAAACTTGTCTCCAGCTGCCACGAGGAGGATGCTTTCCGAAGGATGGAGAGCTATCGAAGACACTCGGGACTTCACCATCTTTTTAATGTTCTCTTCACTGAGGGCCATGCGGTTCAGGCTGTCTTGGTACCTGGACAGTAATCACTGAAAAGTTAGCGGTGCGAGAGAACAAAGCAGGAGAACAAGACAATACCCAGTTTTTAGCTGCTGCCTTCCGATTACCTTTTCATGTCCTGCGTGCACTTTCCGGTATCGTTGGTTTTAATCTACAAGCAGAAATGACATATTTATCAGAATTAGATTCCTTAGAACTCAACCTAAACTACACAATCCAAAAATAACTAATTGTAGCTAATGATACCTCACTCATCCTCATCCATGTCATCAATAAGTCCTCTGCTGATTTACTGCTCTCCACCTGATCTTCTGGAACCATGGGCAAAGGTCCAGCTGGAACCTGAGGCTGCAATGAAATTAATTATTTTTGTGATCCAAATAAGCTAAAACTACAAAGAGGGTGGATCGTTAATCCCCCACACCAATTATTCCAAAAACACACCTATAGCAATATAAGAAATAAAGGTAACAACAAAGGTTGTAGCAAATCTTATTAAAAAGAGAAACAGAGCTTTCCTAAATGCAACAGTGAAGCCAAGCAGCTACCCCATGGCTTCCCCTCTCCTTTCCAATCCTGATCTTCCAGCACTGCATTACACAGACCCAGCTTTATTCTGCAGCACCACAGAACATTCAAATTCCCACCTTTCAGAGTGACGGAATGTTTCTTGTTGCTCTACAGCCACTTCAGAAGGGCAGTAAATACGTCAAAAGAAAATAAACCAGATCAAAACTGCCAGTGAAGTAACATTAAAACCAAGTGATACAACTTTGAATTTAAAGCTGCTCGCATCCACAGGCTGTTGAAAAATGCGTAAGGTTCTACCTTAGATCACCCAAACCCACACTATTTCACCAACGTGAGCCACAGAATGTTGTCCAGCTTTCAGCAAGGACACATGCAGCCTGCTTATCAAGATGCATGGGGGTGAAAGAATTTACCTTTTATCACTGCACTGTCTAACATGCCTTCCCTAAAGTCTACAGGCTTTCACAATTAGCTCAGCAATGACAAGGGTTATCAGTAAGCTTCACCAGCACCAGGTTTATAACACCCCTGTGCACACACACACACACACACATCTCCTCCAGGCCTTCCCCATCTTACATATTCTTCTGCTTCTGGCTGGGCTGGCACCTCTGGCACTGGGATTCCCGATGGCTCAATTCTTTGTAAGCGCATTGATCTTCGCCGTACTGTTTCATCTTTGGCCTTTTTAGGCTTAGTTCTGGAAGAATTAAACATTTCAAGATTACAGACATGGTTAAATAACTCCTCATGAGCTCTTCCTTTTTGCGTCCCAGGCATGTGCAGGTGGAAGCACTGAACCAGATAATATGCAATGAAGGAACAGGGATTTGTATCTCATATGCAGTTATTTTACCTTTTGGTGATGTGAGATTGGTTTTTAGTTGCAATTTGGCGAAGTTTTGCAGCTGTCTTAAAGAGAAAATAAAAAGATTAAAAATATACATAGCAAACATAAAAGAAAGTTGCCATAAGCCATACTGTAATTACTTTGGCAGCCCATACAGGCCAGCACTAACAGTAGCTGAGATGGCCACAGCGCCTTTGGCTGGGCCTCACTATGATCACAGCCTTTATTGACCCCTCTGGGGTGACTGGAAGAAAAGGAATTTTCTTCACTCAGGTTTCAGTCTGGGTGATACAGAGTCTGTCTGCCTATGAGGGGCACGTCTCACACCCTGGTATAAGGAGCAAGCAAACACACCACTCCTGACAGGGGGAATTCACTCGCAGCTGTCAGTAAAGGGGCATCTTGTGAATTAAAAAAGAATTACAGCACGGAAAGGGGAAAAGTTTGGATCTGCTCACATGACAGCACTTGCAATCCCACTGTCTTAACACTCTAGACAACCTCTCCAGCGTGAGATGAACGAAAGGCACTGTGTTTACCCCATGGTCCAGATTTGACAGGACATGGGAAGGACTCCAGCAGTACAAGCCCTGCTCTGCAGACTCTCCCCCAGCACAAGGAGCTGAGTGGAGCCCTCCCAACAGCTTCAGACCTGCCACCTTCCAGTCAGATATCCAGTAAACCTGTCTGTACTGCTTCTCTCACACAGGAGCCCACAGGAAGGGGTGGGAGCACGCATTACACAAGCGAGCAGGACACAGCACGTACCATGCCTTCATGTCCCAGAACACACACAGGGGTGCCTAACGAGAGCATTTAACCCAAGGGCCACCTCATTCGATGCTGCTGGATGGGCTGGATCGATGAGCTGCGACCAATAGGATTGGGTTCAACAAGGCTAAGTGCCAGGCCCTGCACCTGGGTCACAACAACCCCATGTAGCACTCCAGGTTTGGGGAAGACTGGCTGGAAAGCTGCCTGGCGGAAAAGGACCTTCAGGTACTGGTCAACAGCGTCTCAACACCAGCCAGCAGTGGTCCAGGTGGAAAAGACTACCAGCAGTGCCTTGGCTTGGACCAGCTGCAATGTGGCCAGCAGGAACAGGGAAGGGATCATCATTCTGGACTCAGCACTGCTGAGACTGCACCTCAAATCCTGGATTCAGTTTTGGGCCTCTCACTACAAGAAGGACATTGAGGGACTGGAGCGCATCTGGAGAAGGGGAACAGAGTTGGGGAAGGGTCTGGAGCACAAGGGTTCTAGGAGTGGCTGAGGGAATTAGGATTGTTCATTCGGGAGGAGGCTGAGGGGAGACCTTATCACTGCCTGCAACTGCCTGAAAGGAGGCTGCGGCAAGGTAGGTGTTGGTCTCTTCTCCCAAGTAACAAGTGATAGGATGAGAGGAAGTGGCCTCAAGTTGTGCCAGGGGAGGTTTAGACTGGATATCAGAAAAAATTTTTTCACCAAAAGGATTATTGGGCTCTGGCAGAGGCTGCCCAGGGAGGTGGTGGAGTCACCATCCCTGGAAGGGTTTAACAGATGGGTAGATGAGGTGCTCAGGGATCTGATTCAGTAGTGGGCAAGTACAGTTGGACTCGATGACCTCAAAGGTCTTTTCCAACCCAACAATTCCATGATTCTGTGCTGGGTCTGCAGCTCCAGGATCACGTACACAAGCACAGCAGAGTGCTGTGGGTACAGGATACCATACGAGTGGAGATTTGCTTTCTTTGGGAAAAAACAACTAGCATCACAACCCCCCAGTTTTTCAGCTGGTCTGAGTACTCATGATGTTTGAGGAAGTGTCTGTGCCTTTCCTGACACACTGGTCACTGTTAGAGAAGGGTTTCATGGTGAGAGGGATGATGGTACAGTCACACCTGAAAACCATACAAACCTCATGTAGCTTTAACGCAGCAAAGAATTTAGCGTTTTCCGCAAGGTTTTTCAGTCTTTTCCTTTCGTAAGCCGATAACTGCGAGTATCCATCCTACAAAAGAACTGTCAGTTACTCTCACTGTCCGATTACACGGCACGCAAGCGATGTCCCAAGCTTCTGGGAAGTCAGGCTCTAAACAAATCATTTAAACGAGGTTTGATGCACTTGTAAACAAACAGAAAATGAGGCAAACCAGGGTGATCCCACATCCACACCAAAACCTGCCTATGTCAGTACTGGCTTGCACCACAAAGCTTACTCCTAGCAGTAATTCTACCAAAAAAGGATCAGTTCATCAAAATCTCGCTGGAACAAACACAATACTGAAGTGAATCAAGAACTTAAACCTTCAGCAACAGAAAATACTGCACATAAATGGGGTACAGGCTTAGATCATTTTTATCTCTTTTAGAAGAGAAGCTGGACTTCGCAAGTCCACCTGTAAAAACACCTGGGAGATGGCTGTAACAGCACAAGAACACACCAGTGCTTTTGCTGCCAGGCTTTACATACCCTGACTCATAGCAAAACCATTTTTTTCACCCCTCCGACATTCTGAAAGTGTAAAATGAAGTTTTACACTGCTAGTCTGAGAGGTTAAAGTGAAAAAAGATAACATAAAGAGGAAACATGCTTTCAAACGTTACTTTTAACAGGTTGGGGCAAAAATAATCACTGTTTTTGTCACAAATGTGATTCTCATTTTGGATTAAACTTTAATTTAGCTGTGTCCCTCTACTTATTTCTGCTAATGGTTTTGTTTCCACTGTGTAGTCTCGCTCTGTACCACTTTCTCCCTACAAACCTGATCTGTTTCTTGATCGCATCGTGACATGGGAAAAATGGATTCTGTATGACAACTAACAGCATTACACGCAGCAGCTGGGTCGAGGTGAAGCACCAAACCACTTCCCCAAACCGAAGCTGCATTAAGAGATGGTTATGGTCACTGTTTGGCTGTCAGCAAGTGGAATCGTCCACTACAGCTTCTTGACTCCTGGTGAAATCATCACAGCAGAGATGGATTGCCAGGGAATCAACAAATGCAGCCAGAACAGAAAAGTTTGCATCCAAGACTGGTCATTTAAAAAGGACCAGTTCTCCATGACAGTGTCCAACCACATCTCTCACAAACGACTCTGCAAGAACTGTACTACCAAACCCTCCCTCCCAACCCTCTCTCCCACCCATTACTACGTTTTCAAGCATCTCAACAACTTCCTGCAAGAGAAGGTTTTCCACAACCAAGCAGCAGCTCAAAATGCCTTGGCAGAACTCATCTGTTCCAGGACTCCAGAGTTCTATGCTACAAGGATAAACAGACTTGTTTCTTGTGGGCAAAAATGTGCAGATTCTAATAGCTCTTCTTTCAATTAATAGGTTTTATTATAAGCTGAGATGTTGTGCTTTAAATCTGATGGTTTAAAACAGCAATTATTTTTGCACCAACCTGTATAAACACAACAAATGTGCATCTGGAGAACCGCAAAGCCACCACCTCTCCTTTGCTGTAACCCGATGGACACCGGGACTGGGCACTCACCACAGCAGCTTCTGCCTCTTCGCTCCCATCACTCCCATCGCTGTCCACATCCCAAAGGCCATCCAAGCCATTGCTGGTCATGGTGCTTGGGGCTGGGTCCTTCGGGCTGGGGTCCAGGCAGAGCCTCTTGCTGGCTAATGCCCCTGCTCCACCCAGCAGCCGCTTCTGGGGCAGCCACCGGCCCGTGATGGCAAGCGGTGTGAGCAGAACCCGCAGCTGCTGTGTGCCCTGCTGGGGCCTCAGCTGGAGCGCAGCAGTTCCCAGCGGGGTGGATTCCTGGGGAGAAAAACAGAGAGCTCAGTGGGGCTGCTCAGTCCGGGACAGCCAGACCTCCACCTTCCCAGCTCCTGAGGGACCCTATCCTCCAGACCCCTCTCCCCACAGTCCCTGTCCCCCCATAGACCCCTCTCCCCATGGCCTCTGTCCCCACAGATCCATCTCCTCCCAGCCCCTGTGCCTCCCAGACCACTCTCCCTCCGGGACTTCCCTCCCCACAGCCTCCCTACTCCCAGATCCCTCTCCTCATGATCCTTGTTCTCCTCCTCTCCCCACACCCTCTGTGCCCCCTCCACACCGACCCTCCTCCACTCTCCCCACACTCCCTGCCCTCCTCAGCCCCTCTCCCCTTCCCCCCCCAGTTCCAATTCCACTCTTCCCACAGCCCCTCCCCAAACTCCTTGTCCCCCTTTCTTACAGCCCCTCTAACCCCTCCCGAGCCCCTGTCCTCCCCCTTTACCCACAGCTCCTCTCTCCCCCCCTCACCACACACTCCCTGTCCCCCCTTCTCTCCTCAGCTCCTCTCTCCTCCCCACACTCCCTGTCCCCCCCTTTACCCACAGCCCCCTCTCCCCCCCTCCTCACACTCCCTGTCCCCCCCTTTTCTCCACAGCCCCTCTCCCCCCCTCCCTCCCCACAGCTTCTGTCCGCCCGGATCCCTCTGCCCACAGCCCTAGCCCCCGCTCCCCCTCCATCCCTTCTTTCTTCCGCCACCCCTCCATCTCCCCTCTCTCCCCCCCATTCGTCCCCTCTCCCCTCTGTTCCTCCCTTTTCCCCTCTCTTCTCCATTTCCTCCCTCTGCCCCCTCCCCCCCTCCCCCTCAACCCTCCCCTCTCCCCCATCCACTCCATCTCCCCGCTCTCCTCTACCCCCACCCCTCTCCTCTACCCCCGTGCCGCCGGACCTGCAGGCGCTGCAGGGTGCGCGGGGACAGTCCCTCCGCCTGCTCCCGCTCCCCGGTCGCCGCCGCGCTCAGCGCCATCCTGCACCGCCTGGGAGTGAGGCCGCCGGTTCCCGCGCGCGCGCGGCCCGGCCCTTCCCGCGCCGCCGCGCTGGGTCCTAGCAACGCTCCCGCCCCCGCACTGCGGCGCTGGGATCTAGCGCTCCCGAAACCGCCGCGATGGGTCCTTGTGCCCGGCACCGCGGGGAGAGGGAACACTATTACAAAAAGTGGGATATTTTCGTTTAAACCAAAGCAGAGTTAAGTTTCATCTAAGCAACTGTATTTTTTTTGAAAATAAGACAGAATTTCCCTCATACCATGTTTTCTTATAGCATGTTTGTTTTTCAAAGTTTTCTTTCCAGACATGGTTCTTTGAGAAATCATTTCTCAAAGATGTGTGTTCTTCTCTAATCACCTGTTTGCAGTCTTTCCCTTTCTAAAAATGCAAAGTCAGACAAACCTGGCTCCAAAGCTCATATTAGAAGTTTTGGCTGTTGTGAAATTCATTACAAGATTAAAATTAGTCCTTGGAAAGTAATAGAATATGCATAAGATTCTGGGAAAAATTTATATACGTGCCTGTAAGTGGGAAATACATTCTGTCCCAGCTCTTGTCTCATTACACAATTGATGGAAATCATTCCCTCATTTGTCTAGCTCTGAAATAAAGGTTGGCACTTCCTAAAACTCCAAAACGAGTCTTGGAGAGTTTATTTGCTGGCATTTTCCATATCACTAGTGCCCCCAGGAGCATGGAGAGAGGGATCCAACTCAGTGCCACAGGACTGCTGGAAGAGGGATCCAACCAGGGCTGCAAAAGGGGTGCAGTTACGCACACCAGTGCCTTAAGGATGTAACTAACATGCTAGAAACGTTAATTCCTTGGATGACACTAAGCTGAGCGGTGAGGGATTGGATGCTTCCAGAGGGAAGAGATGCCATTCAGAGAGACCTACACAGGCTGAAGAAGCAGTTTTTAGTGAAAACATCATGAAGTTCAACAAGGCCAAGTACAAGGTCCTGCACCCGGGTCAGGGCAATCCCAAACACAAATCCAGACTGGGCAGAGAATGGATTGGGAACAGCCCTGAGGAGAAGGGTTTGAGGTGCTGGGGGACTGGAAGCTCAACATGAGCCACAAGTCGTGGCTGCCCCATCTCTGGAGGTGTTCAAGGCCAGGTTGGATGGGAGTTTGAGCACCCTGATCCACTGGCAGGTGTCCCTGCCTATGGCAGGAGGGTGGAACTGGATGGGCTTTAAGGTTCCTTCTGACTCAAACAATTCCATAATCCCCAAGGTGCTGTAAAGCATGCTGAGGTGGAACATTTTCAGGGAAAGATGGCGATTTCTATGCCTCATCAGAACTATGGTTAGAATAGAAAGAAAGGTCCAAACAAACTTGTGAGTTTAAAACCATTTATTTAATGTGAGTTTTTGTGCTTGACAACTGTACAAGTCTCAGAAAACAAAACATAAAATTAATAAACAATGATTACATCTCCAGGTGTGCTTTTATACAGTATGTACAGTTTCCTAGTTACAAGACTGAGTAGGAAGGCTGAAGAAACTGCCTGCTTTTGGGTTTCGGTGGTGCCATAATCCCCAGCTTTCCAGCAGCTCCTTGTGTGGCACTGACACTGTGCAAGGCCGATCTGCAGCCAGAGGCAGCTGCAGCCTTGGAGCCAGGCACCCTCTTGGTCCTTCTGTACTTGCCAAAACCTCTGCAACATTTGAAGAGAAGGCAGAAATGTCAAACCTTAGCTTTACTAGCACGCTCCTTGTCCCACGCTCTACTTACACACACCCCACCATTACATTTTCTATAAGACCAGGCTTTCACATCTTTAAGACTTTTCTTTTTTTAAATACACTTGGCTGCAAAAATACCTTTGAAATGTAAATCAAGTGTAGCTGCTGCTCCGGCATTTACCGAAGGGCAAGCAGCAGTCTGAAACAGGGACAGGGAATGCTGAACTAACCTGACTCCATGAATCCAATCAGAGTATTGACATTAAGTGACACTTCAGGGTCAACAGCACTTAATGACTAATATTTTAGTGGATGTGAAGGTGAAAAGAGTGGGAGTAAAACCTACTGAGTTGGGAACTGCTATTTGCAACAAAAAAAAAAAGACCAGAATGAGGAGGAAGAACTTGAATTAACAAGGGACCGGGAACCAAAGTTCAAATATTCCATCATATCGTTGTCATTTTAAGCTATCTTTATGTTTCCAAACACAGAATCCAGTCAGGCTGCATTCGGTTATGGCAGCACACTGAAATTCAGTGTCACTACTTGGCTTGTGGCAGTACAGAGTGAGAAACAAAGGACAAGTGTTAAACCTACCTCCTTACCAGGAGCTTTTAAACAAAGAATGCCAGAAACCCAAAGTAGAGCCGCAGTTATGAGGTACCTGGATAACTTTAATGCCATTCTTAACACCCATCCTTACTCAGGAAAATGCAGTGCCATTCAGTCATCATCCTCATGATATGCCGGACAAAGCAATGTTACAAGTGACCACAAGCAACATACCCTTTGGGATGAAACTGCTGGCTGCCACCATTACTCATCTTTTTCCTCTTGGAGTCTCTGAAGTTTGGCGGCCTTTTCCTCTTCCTTCTTTGGTTTGCATTATTGCTAAAATAGCTTGAGGTTGTGACTGCATCTTCTGCTTCTCTGTCACTCTCAGGTGTGCCGGTGCTTCCTGTCGCTGTGTTCACACTTTGGCAGGCGGCATCATCTGTGGACAGACAAAGAGTTAAACCCACCAAAATTGTGAGGCTGCCTGGGCCAACCAGAGCACACCAACTGTGCCAAAACCTCTCTCCTTGCTGTTCAAACCCTCCTCTGCACTGCCTTCATCCTAGAGATGCTCCAGGCTCAGCTGAAAGTGTTCTATAGGTTGGTGTAAACCCACATTGCCTTCTGTCCTTGCTTTACCTCATGACATAAAAGAATACCTGCCAGGCCCATTTTCTCTAGCTTGGTTTCTTGTCTGAACTATTCTGGGAATGCTAGGCTCTCTGCCTTTACCCTCTTTTCCCCATGTCAACTGGAAGGAATTATGGAATATACCAGAAACACTACTGTCAAATATGGCACTTGTTTTTAAAAACAGCATCGGGAGACATGGAAAGACTCAGAGCACCACGAGCTCCTTCTCAATCAGTTATGATCAAGGGAGGAAAGATTTTTTGCACAGGCAGTAGAATAAAATGTGTAATGATCAGGTTGATAGCCATGCATTTACGTATGAAAGCACAGCCTCCTTAAAAGCAAGTATGAATCACTTTTAAATTGCAGGCCCCAGTGTCAAATTTGATACCAAGCTCTATCAAACGTTCTAATTAAGACACAGGCTATGTGCTATACTCAAGTGGAATTACCAGATTTACTCGCCTCAAGGCTCAGTTCTCCGTGGAGCTGAACTTTGTCTGTAAGGTCAGAGCAGTGCAAAGGTGTTGTAGAACCCCACCATTTTGATCTGGTAGTGTTTTGGTTTTTTTTTTTTTTACCACCTGGCTTTGAAAGTACTTCACATCTAAGCAGGAGCTCATCAGCGAAGAGATGAACTGCTGACCTCCAGTACTATGAGAAATAAAAGGCAGCAGTTACCAATTACCTGCCAGGCTGCACCACTGCCCCATGTGCAGCAGATGCAGGTGTGAAAACATGTAGGAGGTGCAAGGCCTTTAACTGTAAGGTCAGAATTCTCATTAGCAATAAGCATATTGCATATCCCATAATTAATAGGTCAGGAGCAGGGCAGTCTGCTCAGTTCTCATTCTCCTTTCTTAGTCTGTCAGAGATGTACTGAATTTAACTAGGGAGAAGAGCAGAGACCTTTGTATGTTCAGAAAGTGCATGACTGCTCCTTTTTTGTAATTATTAAACTGCAAGAATCGGTGATTTGTAGTTAAAACAAAGTAACTTTCGAGTGAAACTTTGGATAGAGGAGGAGAAAGGGTACTAAAGGAGAAGCGCCCACTTAAATACAAGGTGTACTAAACCTGGTAGGGTCCATTCCGAGTACTTCTCCATCACTTTAATTATTTCTGCACCGTATTTTTCCAGTTTGTCCTCTGTGACACCATCGATCTGCAGTAAAACCTCCGCATCAGATGACAAAGTTTCTGTAATAGAACCAAGCACCAATTAGACACATCAAACACACTAACTGTTTTTAAGCAATCACAGTAGAGTATTATGTAGCAAACTAATTCATTTCAGTACCATGCAAAGCAGTTAAGTCCTACTGGGGGGTAAGCCTTTATTCTAGCAGATTTGCCTCTAGCTGGTCAGCACAAAAACTAGTCCAAAAGGTTTCTCCAAAACACTTCAGGGTCTGTTTCACAGTATGAAACTTTGGTGGCTTTTGTGCTTATCCCTCAGGACTGCAACAGCATAAACTGCAGCTCCACACTATCTGTGCTGTGCCAGCTGCCTCCATGGGACTCACTCGGTTCTGCACATTTCAACGCCTTCTCAACATGTGTTAGAAACTGCAGCTACAATTGCACGTCCAGCCAGCTGCCGACAGGGGGTTCCAGGTAGCAAAAAAACTAACATTACCTGCTATTTTCTTTAGAGTTGAGGTACTGAAGATATTGAAGTAATGCACATCAAAGACTTTCCCAAGCGTTTTGCACGTGTCTGTAAGCTCCCCAAGACACTTCTTGACCATCTCTTCCCGTTGTGACATTTTTGCCACAGAAGCCCTTTGCTTTCTGATAGCACTGGCATTTTCTGTTTCGTGAAACTCCACCTGTTAAAATAAGGCGATCAATGACTTCTCTGGGGGAGTTACTACAGAGCCATCATTAGATTGATTGACAACACAGGGAGAGAGTGAAAGAAACCAAAAGTGCCCTTTGATGGGCCAAAAGAACTATTTACACAGTATACGCTTTCAAAATGATTTTTTACAGGCTACCTAACTGACCCTCAGTTTCCTTTACAAGGAGTCCACAGCAGAAAAGCACAGTCCACACAATGCAGAGAAGATATCCTGAGAAGCTAATTTATAGCCAACATTAAACAGAGGTCACAGGGTCTAATGCTGAGGGCTCTGCTCTTCTCCAAACACAGTGCTAATGCAAAGGAGACATTGCCTCAGGCAGTTCTGGGACAGGTTCCATGACCTTCAAGTGCATTTCCCATCAGAGCTCACCAATGACTGGAAAAAATAGAGCAGAAAATGCAGGAGAAGGCAGCACTGCTCCTTCTTTTCTTCTCAACTAGATGCTTCTATGTTGGTCATAACTTCCCTTTCTTGTCAAGCCGGAATCAGATGAGGGGATCATAGAATCATGGAATGGTTTGGATTGGAAGGGACCTCAAAGATCACGCAATTCCAACCCCCTGCCATAGGCAGGGACATCTCCCACTGGAGCAGGTTGCTCAAAGCCCCATCCAACCCAGCCCTGAAAGAAGAAGACAATGAAAACTTAATCCTCTCAAACTCACCTTTAGCCTCACAACATTATTATTTGGACAATGAACTAGAAATCATGCTTGTTGGATCCTGCTCCCTGCATCTGCTAAAGATCAGCCCCTGTACTTCAGCTGGCAGGCAAACTACGTTTAAACTATCCTAGGGTATATGAACATAAAAACCATAGCACATTCCTTAAAACACATCCAAGAGAAGAAAAGGAACTATTACACACCTGGAGTGCTCCATCCAGCACAGCCTGAGCTTTCTCTCCTAGAATCACATATGCTACTGCCTGGTCATTGGCAGTGATGTACAGATCTTCATCCAGAATCTTGTCCAAGACGAGCTTTCTAAACAACCTTTCAACATTATGCCTTGAGTAGGCAGCTCCCTTCCCAAAGATTCCAGACTGGATCTTTGCACTCTTTGAACCTGTGTACCAGAAATCACAGGATTAGCCTGTGATTAGAAAGCCTGCTTGTGTGTTTATTTACAGACTGGTGAGAAATTCCCAAGGATATTCCATAGTCTATGGAAATAAAAATGTGCATTTCAGCACCAGAAACTCCAAGTGCCACCAGAAAACTAGTATTATCACTATAGCAACCTGAAAGAGATTAAAGCTTTAGCCTCATTTATTTTGGATCATTTCCCACTAAGAGATTCCTGAGAAGAGTAATTTTGCAATTTTGTTTGACCTCCTGATGCTCAGCCAGGCATTTAGGTGTCCACTGAGCCAGGCACCAAGCCCATTCAGATGTTTCTGGGAGACCAGTACTCACCTAAGAAAATGTCTACCATCATATTCAACGTGTATCTGCCAGAGCCTGCATTTCCCTTGGCATTTATTCGTCCCCTCTGTCCGCAATGCTCCCGTACAAATCTTACGATGCTCTTCACTTCATCCGTTACATTTCTTGATTTGTAATCCTGTTAAAATAGACTTCATTAGGAAACCTTATGTGGTTCTGTCCTCATGCAAGCTGTTAGTGACAACCTTGGTTTTCGTTGAGCTTTTCACAGTCATGAATTCATTTAGTTCACAGCAGCGATTTTCTAGTTGGTGTTCCTACAGAGAAATCATATAGTCCCAGGAATTCTGGATTTGATAATACTCTGAAAAATGCAGTAACATACATCTACTGGCTGTAGATAATCTCTATTGTGTTAATTCAATAGTGAGCTACAAAGTTGCTGTGTGAATACTGGTAATCAAGGTGAATTGTTTGGAAAGCTTTCTCTAATTATTCTGCTGCCATGCACTAGAACTTACCCTTCCAGCACACATTAAATTGAGAAGACTGGACTTAATATGCATTATTTCAGTCAATTTTTATTATAATCACAGCTACGTAAGGTCATGCTTCAAACACAGGGTTGAGAAGCAACATCATCAGGTATCAAGCTGATGTGGTTTGGAGAGACCAGAGACCCTTCCCTCTTTGCTTAAGCAGCTAACTGCTCTTCTAGTCCTGTTCATGCCGCAAACAAGTTTGCTTTAATCCTTGACGCACACAGCCTAATCTTAGGGCTACTTCAAGCAGAGCACACCTCCTAAAGCAGCACTCATGCTGCTCCAGCAGCACAAAGCCACCTTGAAAACATCAGAACAGGCAGGAAGGGATTTCCCCTCAGCCATTCCCATGGATCTTACATTTATGTGCACATTGTGTGACTATAGCCAAGAGGACAGACACTAAGGAACATCCTTAAAACTCAGTAGTCCTCCTCTGGTAGAAACAGGAGCGTAATGAGTCCATGGATAGTGTGTGTAATTCTACTCTAGGTTAAACCCTGGAAGTAATTTGAAGCACCCAGCTTCACAAAACTACAGGACATTCCATTAATTTTCTCCATTTGCTTCCCCAAATGTCATGTAACCTGTTTTAGTGCAGCTAAACACAAAATTCAGTTTAACACCATTATAAATAACAGTTTTGTTTTTTACCTTCTTTCTACTGCAGTTATCACAAATTACTTCCGGGTTGTCTTTACAGAAGTTGGGATTAAAATCCATTTCCCCAAAGTAGGCCAAAAGCTGGATTCTCCGGCAATCTACTACATTCTCACAGTAGTGAACCATGCTGTACAGGTTGTTGAAGTGAGTCTGTCTGGTATGGCTGTTTCCATCTTTCTCCACTGAAACACAGTAAATCCAGTTGTGTATGTTAAATTGCCACATCTGCATCTTTATATATTAGAGAGACAAAATGCAATACTCATTTTTTGCTTAAAAAAGCTGAGTAGGTCGGTACAGAACTGACCTAGCACAGATTTCACCTCTGAAGTGTTAAAGAATGTAGAAGGGAAATACTGGCATGGTAGGAAGCGAGATATGGATATGGGTGAAGCAAAATGTTCCTGACTAAAATTAAGCACGTGTCAATTTTTCCCTTCTAGAAACCCATACAGGTAAAGATGCACAGTTCTCCCATCTTTGTGATACCACACTATGCAACGACACTTCTAAAGGATAAAATACCACCGCTTAAACAGAACAGAGACCAGTGATGTCCTTCATACCATCTCCATTAAGTTACAAAAACTCACTGAGGATCAGCCTTCTGAGTCTGGTTACATCGCTGTAGCTGTAGAAGAGCAAGCAATGAGACATTTCACCATCTCGACCAGCTCTGCCAGATTCTTGATAGTAACCTTCTACAGATTTCGGAAGAGAAGCATGGATAACATAGCGTACATCAGGTTTATCAATTCCCATTCCAAAGGCAATTGTTGCACATATAACCTAGGAAGGAAACAATAATTGGTTATGTGGAGTTATGAAAAGTTATTCTCATCCCTGGAGGTGTTCAAAGCCAGACTGGATGAGGCTTTAAGCATCCTGATCCAGTGGAAGTTGTCCCTACCCATAGCAGGACTTGATGATCTTTAAGATCCCTCTCTGATTCTGTGATTCATGCAGTATTCTGCACTAAGAACAGAGAGGGGGTCAGGCTTACCACACTGTGCAGGACTCAAACTTAATTGTAATTGCAAACCAACACAAAATAGCAAAACCACCTCTCCTTTCAGAAAAGCCGTTTCAGACAAAAAGAAAATTCCAAAATTGAGTCTCACTACACAATTCATCAGTGTGCTGAGCGCTGTTTCAGAAGGCTTGTATACTCTGTTCCTTCCTCCTGAAGTAGCATACCTTGGTGCAGCCTTTGATTTGTAGAATTGCCAATAAAAAGACAGCTAACATGTTTTGGCACATCTGTTTGGATCAGTTATTTAACACTGCATCGGATCTGGCAATAATGTTACACAACTTCACCTTCATTTCCTAGCCCAGAGGGGTAAAAGCGCTCTAAATTCTATTCATATTTTCCCCTGGTTGCTGGTTTTTTACCTGGCATCCTTCCTGATTAATCCACTTCTTCTGTACAAGATCCCTGTTGGAGTCAGTGAGGCCAGCGTGATAAGCAAGGGCAGCAAGACCTTCTTTCTGCAGAATAGCAGCCGTTGTATCGCATTCGTGACGTGAAAGGCAATAAATTATCCCAGAATCATCTGGAAACATATACAAAGATTTGTGCTACAACACAGCTTTATTCCCTTTCACTTGCTTACTATTCATGGCTGCTAAGGAAATATATTTATTCCAGTAGGGAGAGGTTGGTAAGTGCAATGCAATAACTGCTTATTAGTAAAGAACAGGAATTTTATTAATATCAGATGGGTTTGTTAGTTTCTCCTCACCCGATTTCCTGTTCTTTTGGTAAGGTCAAATCAAGAAAAATTTTCCTCCTCAGAACTGTGCAATGTTAGGTTTTAAAATACATGAATAAAGAACTAACATACATGGAGAGTGAGAGCAGTTTAGTCAATATCTTACATTACAGCACTAGGGAAGCTATAAAGGGAGCTTGAGCAGTCAACTGCCAGCAGCAGGAGCTGCAGGGCTCTGAGGGAAAGACAGGAATCTCTGAAGCTATCATCTTCAAGGGGAACTGCAGAGAAGCAGACTAACAGAATTAAACAAGTAAACCAATATTAGATGACCATAGTACTCTGAAGAGATGATGCTAAAAAGTCTGGCAGCCTCTAGAAAAACTGGATACTCAAGAGCATGACCACAATTTACTTTTCCATCTTAACTCTTCACTTTCGGACGTCCATAAATCCGATTCCCACTATCAATAATATTTCACCTCTAACTTGTTTTTCTTGTCAATCTATCAGTCGCTTACAGAAAGGCACACGTTTGGGTTTTTTACCGCATCATTAAAAAAAACCTTCTTCTGCCTTAAAAAGCAGCAAGCACACTACACTGCTCAGTACTCACGTGGATGGTATTTTTTAATCCATTCCAAGCAATCCATCACCACCCTCTTTGGTTTCTTGGGCAATACATCATATTTCAAGTTATGCCTGTTGAAGCTCATCGTGAACCTGAAACATGACAGTTCACGGGTGCTTGTCAGCTTTTATGGGTGCAGCAACACTTGCAGCAAGCCAGGTATCAACTGAATGTCCTGCATTCATCTGACTACTATTTGTTCTGCATTATCTGCAAAAGCATTATTATTCCACTCTGCCCACAGAGATTCACGTCACCCATCCTCTAAGTCTAAAATTCCTGCACTTTTCCTGGGTCTGTGAAAAAAATGGAGCTACACAGCACTACTGAGAGGGAAGAAATATGCATACAAATGCACAGTGAGTTGAATTCCTTTTGAACACTTGCGTCCACATTCGACTCATCCAATTTGCACAGTGCAGCGTCACCTCCTTTCTCCTCCCCTAAAATACATCTCTAAAATAAGCAATTCAACAAACCAGAAGACTTTGTTTTTCCATCACGTGCAATGAAAGCAGTACAATACAACTTAGCCCCAATGGTACCTCATTATCTACGTTACTGCCAATGCTAATTAAAAAACACTTCCAACTTCTGCACTTTTCCAGGACTCTCATGAAAAGCACCCTAAAAACAGAACTTGCACATTTTGTCGGTGACATAGACAACTTCATGATGTTACTTTCTACTAACAGCTTCCTTAATCACGCAAAGAAGGTCTTAGTAAGTTTTTACCCTTGTTACTTTGATATTTTAATATTAAATTCCATGCATATATTTCCATTTAATCAGATACGACTATGTCAGTCTTACAAATGGACCTGGAACTTTTCTTACTTTGTTAAGCGTTCCACTCAAAATCTCTGCGGCACAAACAAAGGGTTTCAGGGACTGCTGAGCAACTTACACTTGTGGTTTTAGCATCTCGAGCTGATTCTGAATGTCCTTCTGTACTCTGGGGTTCGCAGTGGCAGTCAGAGCCATCATAGGGACAGAGTGAAACTTCTTGCGGAGCATGTTCAGTCGTTTGTAGTCTTGTCGAAAGTCATGACCCCACTGGTTCAAAAACACAGTTTAAGCACACCTGAGCAAGATGCTCCCGTGAAGCCTGTTGCCAGTTTGAAAATGAAATGAAGGGTTTTACCTGGCTGACGCAGTGGGCCTCATCAATGACAAAGCGTGCTAGGAGCTTCCTGTTGTAGAGATTTTCCAGGGCTGACATCAGTCGGCCGCTTGCACAAACCTAGACACACAACACCAGTGGCATGAGAAAGCGAATCAACAGAGCAAGGGCCACTCCACCTGACCAAGAAATGATTGTTCAGTACAGCAAAGCTAATCTTAACTGCCCAGGTAAGGCCAGGGGGGATAAAAACGATGACAATCAGCTTCACTTTAACTGACAACAAAGCAGTTGGCGTGGGATCATTGTGAGATTCTAGTATCATATATCCCGAGGTCCTATAGTCCAAATAAGTTTAAATAACTTACGTCATTAAAGGCAGGGAGAGACAACACTGAAGGAAGAAACGCAACCAGCATGCCAACCAGTCCCCATTTAGATAATCAGATTTTCAAAGGCAGCATATAATTAAGTCCAAGGCAATGGTTTGACAACCACATACTACCCTGACAGTTAGAGATTTTCCCCTGCATTATCATATTCGCAGCAGTCTGGATTTTAACAGCTACTTACAGCAATTAGTACTAATGTGCAGTAAGGACGTTGATCTGTTGGAGAGAGTGCAGAGGACAGGGAGCTGATCCAAGGGCTGGAGCACCTCCAGTACGAGGACAGGCTGAGGGAATTGGGGTTGTTCAGACTGGAGAGGGAAAGGCTCCAGGGAGACCTTAGAGCAGCCTTCCAGTACGGAAAGGGGCTCCAGGAAAGCTGGGGAGGGGATCAGGGAGTGCAGGGATAGGATGAGGGGGAATTTTTTTCAGCTGAAAGAGGAGAGACTGAACTGAGATCTTAGGAAGAAATATTTTCCTCTGAGGGAGGGGAGGCCCTGGCACAGGTTGCCCAGAGAACTGGTGGCTGCCCCATCCCTGGAGGTGTTCAAGGTCAGGTTAGATGGGGCTTTGAGCACTCTGACCCAGTGTGAGGTGCCTCTGCCCATGACAGGGGGGTCTGGACGGGCTTTGAGGTCCCTTCCAACCCAAACCATTCCATGATTTTGTGATATATCTGAGTCGATGAGCATGGAGTTTTGTTTTAAGAGTTTAATTTGCACAAACATGCTCAGTGCTCATCCTTGGTTAATCACTGACTGAAATTCATTATATCTGCACAGAACCGTACTGAATTAGGTGTTTTTTTGTTTTCCCCAGAAGCAAACTGTTCAGCATTTCCCTTTCAATACTTCACAGTAAACGTCTTCTGGTTGCTTCCACGATTTTACCTTACGTATTCAATACAAACCTTCTCGGGGGTAACGTACAGAAGCTTTATCACAGGATCTTTTTTTGACAACTGCATATATATTTTTGAAGCATCAGCATCTGTTCTATCACCAGTCAAATAGGTCGCAGCAATCTACATTAAAACAAACATAAGAAGTTTTAATATGCACAAAACAGAAGCATCTCCAAATAGAGTCCTACATCTGGTTATAAGCCAGATAAAAAGTATGTGCATTTACTGTCAAACACAACTTTTTCAATGCTTCTTTGTGTAATAATAGTTAACATTTACTCCCCACCACATACTGTAGACATCACAGAATTTTTCTAATGTAAACCCAAAAGCCTACATGCCAAATTCAAGTCTTTTGCTCCCAATTCTCCCAACAGAGCAATAGCTGATTCGGGGGATTTGTCTGCTTTCCTTGAATTCTCTCTTTCCAGTAAAGAAAACGGATGTAATGTTTGGTTATTGCTCAACGTGCTGCAAGTCTGAGACTGAATTCAGAAAAGAAAGATCTTAAGATAAGAAACAGAGTTTCGAGGAAGCACAAAACCATGATAACACCCTCAATACCAGGTGCCCGCAAACACACAACAGCATTGCCTCAAAAGAGATTGAGCACAACTCAGAGCAGCGATTTAATAATTAATCTGGAATTATAACTCACTGAATAGCAACAAAGCAACAAGAACAAAAATGATGTCAGAACAGGTCACACCAACAGAGCCAACCGTGCCTGCTTGTCTCCTCTCCCTCTAGCAAGAAGCAGTTGCAGCTCTGCAGAGGAAATTCCTTCTGCAGCTACAAATCCCCAGTCACAGAATGTTTAACTGGTGTTTATAGCCATGGCACCCCACAACGCCAGGAGGAGCGGAGAGTAGCCCAAGTGTAGCGCTGTGCAGTAGTCAGTCAGTAGCACACAATCAAAACCATACTTGACCAGAGAAGGATTCGTCCCATTTCAAATTCAGCATCATAGGCCCCTTGGTCTCAGCCCAAAACATCTCTATCTTGGCCCTAGAACGTATTACCCACCTTTGTCTCCCTGATTGCTCAATCTCAATAATGCACTACAGATTAAAAGACTCCTTACCGAGGCAGAAGCCGTTCATAAGCAGTTACCTCAGAATACAAATCTACTGTGCTTGCATTTCTTTGTGTATGGCATCTCCAGAAATGCATGACACCTCCAGAACCCTCCTAGCTCAGGAACCGTTAGTGCTCATTTCTGCTACAGAGCCAGGCTGTTCCTGTTCAGGTGCCTGAATACAGCTCTCAGAACCAAAGAATCGGGCACCTGTACTCAACAACTAAGCTCCAATAACAAATGCACATAAGCATTAATAAATTTAGCAGTTAGACTGCCGAGATATTCAAGTTCATCTAATTTAGTTCTTCCCAGACAACTGCCTTGTACAGTTGTCATCAAATCAATTTTTGTAATGTACATTTGAGAGACATAAGATCTACTGTAAAATTTGAGATTTTTAATTCATTTATTTGCAGTTGAACTGAACTAAGTAAAGCTGTTTAAACTCACATCTAGAGATTTCAGCTTCTGAACTTGATCTATTATCAGCGACCGCAACGGAGAGATCACAATAGTGACTCCAGCAGAGACGCATGCTGGTAACTGGTAGCACAAGCTTTTACCACCTCCTGTTGGGATTAAACAGGACACAACACGTTAGATGCCAAGAGGGAAGGGGGACAGAATAAAGAAGGAGCAGAAGACACATTTCTTACTTCCCGTTTTACAGCATTTGCAGAAACCACAAGATTTCACCAATGACTGGCTCCAATATGATACCCACAGGATAAGGAAGTGATTTATCACGTGAATCATGATGGAAGGCAGAAATTCAATCACCTCATTCCAAAACCACAGTGCACACACAACGCCAGAAACCCTGCAGCCACACAATCCAAGCAGCACAATTTATCACCCCTTCACAAAGGCACAGAAAAAGAGAAAAGTTTGTCATGGGCCTCGCAAAAAGAGGTTCAAGTCTTTATTTCTCAAGTGTGGGCCAGAGCCCCACAGCTATGCGCCCTTTGCAGCTACGTACCGGTGGGCATCAGGACAAAACAGTCTTCACCCAGCAGAGCAGCGTTGATGGCCTCCAGCTGATTTGTCCGAAAATAGTGCAGACCAAACTTTTTGTGAAATACATTCATCATTTCTCCAGAATGGGGAAATTTCATACCCCTGAAACGTTCCAGTGCAGGGTTGTTAACTAACGAATCTGGCAAACAAAGAAAATGCATTTACAATAAGTCACAGTATCCAGTTGCACTACCCCTCTTTGCAATGTAAAGCTGCTGTCGTGTATCAGATGGCTCAGCCACCACCTCAACTCTTTAAACCATTCCACTCAGATCATGACTTGCTAAAAAAAATGGCATTAATCTAGAATTTCAGACCATATGAAGCATGAATTTTGATTATATGCAAGGCCCTGGAAACAAGCTGCTTGCTTGTGGCTGTACAAAACAGTCTTACACCAACAACCTTTATAGAATACTGGAATGAGCAGGGACATCTCCCACTGCATTAGGGTGCTCAAAGCCCCATCCAACCCACCCTTTAACACCTCCAGGGATGAGGCAGCCACGGTTTCTCTGGAAAATCTGGGCCAAGGCCTCCCCACTCTCAAAGGAAAACAATTCTTCCTAAGATCCCATCTCAGTCTCTCCTCTTTCAGCTTAAATCACCTCTGTGACAACCAATCATGGCAGGCTCCCAGCCATGGGGACCTACAGTAGGTGCCTCCTGCACGAGTAATAGAGGAGCTGATGAAACGGATTAACATTGACACTTCCGCCTTTAACAACCGATTCCTGCAGTAACCACAAGTAACACTGACCTCCCCCATTCCCCAGAGGTGTTCGGTTCACTTCAACAAGTGCCCATTTTTGAATGTTCTGCACAAACACCTAAAACCGTCGCATGATTTTGCATTAACAATGGCAGTCACCATTTAATTAAAACACAAACATCCCAGTTTCCCATTTCAGCAGCTCTGACTTCCCAGCAGCTCACAACCTGCATGACAAAGAAACATTCAAGGAGTTTGGCATCACTGGGAGAGGAAAAAACAGAAGATGATTTGGCTAAAAGAAACCAAATATCCACAGAAACAAAAGGCACCAATGTAACCTACAGCTCATGACTTAGTCTTATGCTTAAAATTAAGTAAATACAGATTTAAAAAGGGAAAGACAGCAATTGTAGTGAGCATAATTCACCTGGATGGCTCTTTGTTGCCATCAGGAAGCTTGATTTTGGAGCAGCAGGACTGGATACAGCAGCAGACCCCTTGGCTCCGGACATGATCTTTGACAGCAGCAATTTGGTGGGTGGCCCTTCCCGAACAGGCTGATACAGTGGCGTAGATGGCGTTTCCGGCGCCGAAACGTTCACCAGATTCTCCCAGTCCTCATCAAAGTCATCAATATCAAAGTGATCAAGGTCAAAGTCCGCATCATTTACACCAGAATTGTCTTCCACGGGAATGCTAGACGGAGCTCTGCTCTGCCCTTTCAGAGCTGTGCTTGTAAGAGGCCTCTCCAGCAGACGACTGCTTCCATCACCTCCCACCCCTGGGCTTGCGTACCGGCTGCTGCCGAAGGACATCTCGGAATGAAGGCTGAGGCAAGCTCTGTCTTTACCATTTACCTTGGCAAAAGACAGCGCTGTGGTGTCTGGGTAGGTGATCTCCTCCACGCTCTGCTTTGAAGCAGAGGAAGCATCCAAGGTATCAAACGCCTGATTCCTTTTGGTCAAAAAATTGCTTGAGTTAAGAGAAAGCACAGACGAAAGGTTTGTGGATTGTGGAGAGTTCCTGTTGGAACTGAAGCTCCAGTCTGGGCCAGAACACTGAGAGGTACCATGACGTGCCGGAGAGCCCCGTTCCACACACGCCTTCCAGTTCTTAGGAAAAGTGTTGTTTGTGCTACTCTTGTTCCAAGTGACAGAACTGGCCAGCAATTTTCTCCTGGGATACATGGCAAAGGAAGGAATGAGAAAAAAAATACTTGGTCACAAGCAACAGTTTATCAAATTCCACAACAGAGATTAAAGAGTTATGTCTCTTTCCTACTCCAGTATTACCATACAGTGTTACATTGTATTTTGTGTTGCTGTATTTTAAAACATATTTCAAACTGATCTAGGAAAGAGAGAACACTAGAACTCAGTGAACAAAGTAATTACAGATCTTCACTGCAGGCATTAAAATGAAAGAATTCCTAATAGCAAGGAGCTGATCCAGGCAAGGCAGAGTGTAAAAAACCCAACCTTAGAGGGAAAAACCTGAAGTTAAATGATAAACATAGGCTTGAACCAAATGATCACAGAATCACAGAACGATTTGGGTTTGACTCCTGTGCCTGACTGAATGTGGATCCTTTCTCTTGGCAGAACACTGGGATTGGTAAAAATTCCATTTTTTTTTTTATTTTCCCCTTCACTTGGTCAGTAATTTCAAGCTTTCAGAAAATCCATACCATTTTTCCAAGTGTGATGGAGACACCTGCAGGCACAGCATCTCTGCGCACAGAGCATAACAACGCAAGAGACACCACTCATTAAAGGGTACCTGAGGTCTCTCTGCTGGAGAAGCTCTTTCGCACAGGACAGAGACTGAAGCTCATGAAGCGGAATAGCATCAACCAGCTTGCAGATGTCATCCATGATGTTGTAGAGCTGCTGTTCTGAAGGCAAGCCTTGATCTGTTGGATGGAGTGACAGTAGCATACTGATTTTTATTAGAACATGTAACAAGATGATATCACTCTCAAAAATCACGGGTAATGGCAATAAATAAGTCTAAATAATTTAATTTTATATATTTTTGAAGAACGTTCACATAAAGAAACTGTTTCTGTGTGTATAAACTCAATCCGCACATTTTTGCCCTTGCCTTATATTGATCCATATCTATATTTCCCAAACCTTGTCATGGTTCTTTCAATCTTATTCCCAAAACTACTTGAGGTTACATTTTGCTTACCTGAAATTCTCCCTCCCCAAATACACTAAACCATGTTTTATCAGAACATCACACTGCAATTATAGTCTAGAAGGTACCACAGGAAAAAACCTCCCACAGATGAAAGCCAGCATTTGCCTCCTCACAACCTTCCCTTCCAAACCCAGCATCCCTGCAAACCATTCAGATTTCACCAGTGAGCTGCACTGGACCTTTAACAGCTGCTGTCAGCGTGTGATCCCTCACACTGACCACCACCATTGCTGCCCATCCCAACTGCAACTGACAGAGTGCCCAGGAGGGCACTTCACGCACTATGCTAATGGTGCACCCCAACCCAGAGTTGCTAGGGGTTCATTGAATGCGTGACAAGATGGAGCCTGACTAAATCCACTTCCAGAGCAGCATCATTAGGACATTAACATGAAGACAGCGCTCTGGACATTTATAAACACTAAATTGTAGGTGACACTGTAAAACAGGACCCTGACCTACATTTTTATCTGTTTTGAGAGACAATATCTGCAGCCCTAAAACCAGATTGTGCTGCACTAATATTCAGTAAGAACTTCTGCAAGTGAAACTCAGAAACACTTCAGCTCAGCTGTTTCCAAAGCCAGCATCTGTTGGAGTCAAAGCGAAGCATGGTCAGCTTTAGCTTACAGTGATGTGTCTGCTGGGACACCACTGCTCACGTTTAGCTGCCAGTCAAGCTGGGCTGGGGCTGAACCATGACACCAACTTCAGGAAAGGTTTGGCCAATCTGTGCTTAAGTTCCAAAAAAGCCTGTGCAGTGTCCTAGAGTGGTACTGACAAACCCAAGAACAGACAATGCTCCTGAGTCCACATAACATCTGAAAACCCTGTCCGAGGCTCCATACCTGGCTTTCCTTCCCCATCAGCCACCGTTAGTTAATGCTCTTGGATTACATGGGATACTCTGGAGAACAAGAAGCTGTGAGCTATCCACAAAATCTAAGGCAGAAAATTTCCAAGTATTTCATGTACCTGTATCCTCCACACTGGGATCGCTTCTAGCAGCAGGCAGCGGGGAGGCAGCTTTCCCTGGCTTGGACTCCACACTGCCAGCTGAGGATCTTCTACCAGTAGATTCCTTGAGAATTACACTAACATTAAAAGAAAACCTCATTAAAAACAGCTATCTGCGAATTGATGTATTTCCATGAGAGGTTCAACTTTCAGAATAACAGCATTTAAGGTGTGCAGAAAAGACAAACAGATTTCTGCAAATCCAGTTAAAGTGTAAGTAGTTGAGCATTTGTGACACAGAGTTAAGGATTGGGCAAAGTCTGTTTTAACTTAATGAAAGCTACATTGATTTTTTTCTATGCATTTGCAAGGAAAGCTAGTTAAAATTAGATATTTTTAGGAGCTAAGAGAAAGGCTGCACAGAAAATGAGTAATAGTGACTAGATTCAGGTGCCCTGAGGAGATCTTATTTTCAGGTTTAGTGCGTTTGCATAGGCTGTTCTTGTGCTCATTATTGTGTCTTTTCCTCACTAATACAATTCTGACCTAATGTCTTCTCCTCTCCTCCCTGCTTTTTTTACTCCAGTAGGTTTTTTTTCCTCCCACTACAAAAGGAAAAATAACTCATCTTTTTCAGAAGCAAAAGCCACCTTAAACACTGGCCATGAAGCAAAAAATTTCACATCATTAACAGCAGCTGTCAACCGCGAACCTGCCATGTAATGCACACAGACAGGCTCAGCTCCATCTGTGGCTTTGAATGAGCACAGTTCCACAGCTGGTTTGGCATTTTTCAAAGTCACCCCTAAAGACAGACAGTGTTATCAGCAACCTTGGTTTTACCTGACACTTTTCACAGAAGGAGAGAAGGAAGGCAGCTCTTCTTCTGGGGAGGGCGGAACGACATCCAAGCAATCATCCTCCTCAAGCCCCATGCCTGTGAATGCCTCGACACTGACCTCATCCATTTCTGGGGGGCTGTTTTTCCCATCGCTGCTTGGTTTTTGGCTCTCACCACTTTTATCGTCAGCAGCTGAAAGAGCAGTGTGTTTATTGTAAGATAACACTGTAAACTCATTCTATTACAGTATAAACAAAACCAAAAATGAACAGAGGGGAAAAACTACTACCAGATTTCACAACACACATGTAATAGTTTATGTCTTTTAAAGGACAACAGAAATTATTACTGCTCCCTTTTCCTTCCTCGTTAAAAACAAATGGACAAACCCAACCCAACTCTTTTTTTGAGTGGAAAAGTTCTATAGTTTGCCTAGAGTCAGAAGAGAAAAACTTGAGTACTATTTTCCTACAAGAGGTTTTCTAAAAAGCTATTGTTACATTAAATACTGGCTTAAAAAGACCACAGGCTCATGAACGATCATAGTCCCTTGTCCTGGAATGAGGAGGTAAATTCTCATGTATAACACCTTATAAGCTAAATCATGGAATTATAAAGGTTGAAAAAGACCTGTAAGCTCATTCAGTCCAACCATCAGCCCAACCCCACCATGCCTACAAAACCATGTCCCAAAGCACCACGCCTACACGATTTTTTAACCCCTCCAGGGATGGAGACTCCACCACTGCCTCTGCCAGGGCTTCACCAACATTTCAGTCAAGAAATTTTTCCTAATAGCCAGCCTAAGCCTTCTCTGGCACAACTTAAGACCATTTCCTACTAAGAACGGCCAATATCATTAATGTATTAAAATTGGCACCACAGAAAAAGGGGAAAGGTAACAAAACATTCTTAATAAGAAAAGTACAATTCACAAAAACTTTTGCCATTTAGTATAATGGCAGCATCAGAGCCCTGTTCAACATCACTGAATGACAGACCCATACATTTCACAGCTGAAGATCAAAAGCTTCAAAACACAACAGGTGAGGCTCATAAAACCAAGGCTTCAGGGAACAGAGCTGCCAAGAAAGTACTCTCATAGTCACCAAGTGCTCATCAACCTCTTGGTCATAACCAAGGGCTGGGTTTATTGGTTTTGGTTTTTTGTTGTTTTAAATTAAGAGAGATCTCTTTTTCTGGTTAATATTTCTCATCTTTACATTTAGGCATAACACACGTTCATGTCTCTTTTGTATCAATTTTAAAAGTGCTTTTCTTTCTGTAACATCCCAATAGATCACTGCTCTTCATTTCTGGAATGCCACATCGGAAATCTTGCAACTGCAAGACCATCATGTGAGCAGCTGCTACTCCTGCCATGAGACAGTGCTCCCCTGTAACATATTTGTTACCCTGGACGAAAGGGAAAGAGTTTCAAGGTGAAAGAGGGCAGATTTAGATGAGATACCAGCAAGAAGTGTTTTCCTGTGAGGCTGGTGAGGTCCTGGCAGAGGTTGCCCAGAGAAGTCGTGGCTGCCCCATCCCTTGAAGTGTTCAAGGCCAGCCTGGATGGGGCTCTGAGCAACACAGTCCAGTGGGAGGTGTCCTGGCCCATGGCAGGGGGTGAAACTGGATGGGCTTTGAGGTCCCTTCCAACCCAAAGAATTCCAGAATTCTATTATTCTATTTACAATCCCACACAGCCATGAGCTGCGGCTACCACAGCAAGTGACATGTACCCAGGGCTGTTGTCAGACAGGAGCATGCAGCACCCTCTAAAATCAAAGCCTTTGTTGTGCAAACATGAACATATTTTCTCCTAGCTCACGGGTACTCTAAATCAAAGTCACCTGGGAGAGCCTCTTCCCTGTCCTCATCCAGAATCACTTCAGCAGATAGATTCTCCCAAGGGTCCTCGTCCACAGTCTTGCTAATGCCACAGGGAGCTGAATCCTCAAGACAGATCACAGATTGCTGAGATGCAGGTCGGGGCTCAGGCTCCAGAGAGGATTCCCTGCACTCCACAGCACTGTGGCTGCCAGGTCCTGTCCTGTCACCCAGTGTCCCAGGAGAGTCCAGCGGCTGCTCTGGGCAGGGGTCTGCACTCTCAGGGGACTTGTGTGAAGCCTGCTGCCCTTTGGGGGACAGGACCTGCGCCCGGCAGTACTTCTTGTCCATCCCCGACAAGTCAAAGTCATCAATGTCATCCCACTCATCATCCACGGTGATGACGGGCCTGGCCGCCCGGGCAAGTCCATCCCGCAGCCCCTCCCACTGCGTGCCCGAGCCTGTGGAGCCTCTCGATGCTTCCCGAGGCCTGGCAAGTGCCAGGCTCACACAGGCCGACTCCGGGCCCCGGCCAGGGGTGCGGACGGGTGCTGTTGCTGGAAAGAAGCTCTGGATGGGTGCTGTCCTGTCCCTAGAGGCAGGGAGAGATGCGGGGGGCACAGTCAGGGAGGTGTTCACGTCCTTGTCCCTCAGCGCAGCGGAGAGGACACGAGGTTCCCTGGGCAGTGCGGTGGCTGGAGAGACCTTCTTAAACGTGAAGCCCCTGCAAAGAGAGAAAACCCCGTCAGCTCCCCGCAAATCCCGGCCACCCCTCCCCTCCATCCCCAGGACTCACAGCGGCCGGTGCCGCGGCGGGGGCGGCTTGGTGAGAGCGCGGCGGGCAGAGAGGAGCTGGAGCTGCTCCTGCAGATTGTTCTGCGGCACAGCAGCCATAACGGAAACGGGGATGGGGACGAGGGCCGGGAACGGGGGCAGGAAAAGGAACGGAAAGAGAAAGGGAACTGGAAGAGGACAGGAAAGGAACCGGATGGGGAAGGGAATAGGAAAGGGAATGGGAAGAAGAAAAGGCACAGGAATGGGGAACGGGACTGGAGATGGGCTGGGAAGGGGAGCAGAAACGGGAAGAGGGAGAGGAAGGGAAAAGGAACAGGAAGAGGAAAGATGAGGGAAAACGAAGACAACGAGGAGGAACGGGAAGGGAATGGAAATAGGCAGGAACAGAAAAGGAAAGAGAATGGGAAGGTGATGGGGAAGGGAAAAGGAACAGGAAGGGGAATAGAGATGGAAAGGGAACGGGCAGCAGGACTAAGACAAGGAATGAGAGCGAGGAGCAGGAACCGATCCCGGCGGGGGAGCCGCTCACGCCGCCATATTTCCCCCCACCCGGCTCCCCTCTTCGCGCCAAACCCCCGCCTCGCGCTCTGATTGGCTGGAGGACAGGAAGTGCCGCTCCGCGCTTCCTTCCCGCCCACTAGGCCGCAAGGTGGTGGGGTTGCAGCAGAGGTGGGCGCGTTGAAATGTATTTAACAGCGAATTGCTTAAGCCTGGGGAGATTTTAACGCTTTGAGCCTTCGCAGGAGCCGCGTTAGGAGGACGGGGTCCCCGCGGGGCCGTCGTTGCTCTCCGATGGCCCCACTAGGATGATTCATCTTTATTCACTCCGTGGCCGATTTTAAGTGTGAAATAGCACCCGGCAGGCATGCCATGGCCTCGTCCCAGCCTCCTGTGCTTATAATTATCAATATAACTTCGTGCTTTCGGCAGCCAGCTGTTACCCAAGGGGAGAAGGAGGATGTATTTTGTACCTCTTTTGATACAAACATCCTGATCCCAAAGACACAGACACTTGGTATCTTCTAAGAACATCCCAATATCTGCCCAAAGATTGATACAAGAAGTTGTTACTATTACAAAAAGTATTTTGATTTAAGCTAAAGTTACATCTAAGTAACTGGTTTTTTTGAAAGTTAGACAAAATGTCCCTCATAGCATTTTTTTTTTTCCAGACACTTTTTTTGAGAAATGATAACACTTCGTGTTAAGTTTGATCTGTGCTGAACAAATGTGTCTTCTATAATCACCTTTGTTTACAGTCTTTATATAAAAATGCAAGTTCAGAGGACTGTCTCCAATTAGCAGAGATCTGGATGTTGTAAATTTCATAATAATATTAAAATCAGTCCTTGGAAACTGATAGAATATGCATAAGATTTCTGGGAAACTTTATACATGTGTTTTAAGTGGGAAATACCTTCTGTCCCAGCTTTTGTCTTGTGGAAATCATTCCCTCACACATCCAGCACCAAAATAAAGGATGCTGCTTTCTAGAACTCCAAGGCGAGTCTTAGAGAGTCTATTTTTTAAGAATGAACAATCTATAAAGAATTAAAATGGCTTGGGTTGAAAGGGATGACAAAGCTCATCCAGTTCCACCCCTGTGCTGTGGGCAGGGACACCTCCGCTGGATCAGGGGGCTCAAAGCCCATCCAGCCTGGCCTTAAACAGCTCCAGGGATAGGGCAGCCACAACTGCACTGGGCAACCTGTGCCAGCGTCTCCCTAGTCTCATTGTGAAGAATTTCTTCCTAATGTCTAATCTAAATCTTCCCCCTTCCAGTTTAAAGCCATTCCCCTTGTCCTATCACTACAGGCCCTTGTAAAAAGTACCACACCACACCAGATACACCCCCCTATTTTCCTGTAGCCCCTTTCCATACTGGAAGAGTGCTCTAAGGCCCCCTCTTCTCCAGGTTGAACAACCCCAACTCCCTGAGCCTGTCCTCATAGCAGAGGTTCTCCAGCCCTCTGATCATCTTCACGGCCTCCTCTAGACCTGTTCCATATCCTGGATACAGGACGCCAGACGGGGTCTCACAAGACAGGAGGGGAGAATCCCCTCTGTCACCCTGCTGACCATGCTTCTTTTGATGCAGCCCAGCATACAGTTGGATTTTTGGGCTGAGAGCATACCTTGTACACATTAACTCAGTACTTAATCAACTCACGGTTGAAAATGTGATGAAACAAGGGAAGGGATATGAGATAGGGAGAACTTGTGATTGTTTAAGGATTCCCTGAAGGACATCCTTCTAACAAAAGATATATAATGGAAATAAGCACTTTTGTGTTTAAGTGGAATTGTGTAACCAAATGAACCGTATGTATTAGATCAGTATAACAATTGTATGAGCATAGTGGGATTTTGAGCATTGGTTTTGTATCAATTGGCCTTCGGATCTGCAGTCAGGGTGCTAGTTTTGTGGAAGACCTTCCACCCAGCACTCCGCACAGAATAAAAGCAACATCGTCTCTCTAAAAAAAATACTTTGTTTTGGGAGTTTCTTTTTTTCTTGATTTCAGGTAAGAGTCATAAAAAAAAATCATCCATTTATTCTCTCTTTGCATTAAAATACCCAATTTTTAAACATCATTTATTGAAAACAGATAAAATGTACAAACCACAGCACTCATCTTTCTCTAGAGAAAGTAAAAATCTTCAAAGATATTTAAAGAATCCCTAGAAGTTACATCACGATTGCAAAACAGCCACCTGAAGGAAGGGGGGAGCTCCTGGAATCAGGTAAGTGGGTCATTCCCACTGTCAGAGCAACGCTCTCGCTGCCAACAGCCCCAGCCGAGGCACAGGGCTATGGCTGGGACAGGGCACAAGGCAGCAGGAGGAGAAGGCAGGAGTCTGTCACTCAGCGCAGGAGCATGCTTGCTTTTGGCTGGGTCTCCTTACTGCAAGAAGCTGTGTGCAAGCCAAGGAGTCTGCCTGCAGGTAGCGATCTTCAGCAGACTTACTTCATTTGTTCTCACTCCCTTGATATTAGCATTTAGGAATTCATATGCAATCAGTCGTTCCTGTGCCTGCTTTCCCCCGCCTGTGCTCTCCTCTTACACCTGAGGAATGGGGTAAGATGCACAGGCAGCGAGACCACACATATTCTTGCCACGTTCAATAAGGAAGTACCTAAAAAGAGAAAGAAATGCATATGAGCGAGCGTTTCCTCCTCAGGCAGAGTTAACTGAGGAGGTATTGGTGTAAGGCAACCGCTCTCATTACACACAAGCTCCTTTCTCCTGCCAGCGCAAGCAGTGACAGAGCTATTCCGCACGCAGTTGCCAGGCAGAGCTATTCCCTGTCTCCCTGAAACCATGAAGAAGAAGAGGTAGCCCCTGACTCTAAAAAATGTCACTTGCAGCTGGAATTACTGGTGGAGCTGGAGTGAAAACCTGCTGCCAGCACAACCTGTTCTTCTCTGGAGGTGTAACCCTGGGAAAAGCACAGTGCTCTCCTTCCACCAGCTAAAGCAGTGGCTTCAGGTGTGCTGCCCAACCGCGGGACCAATGGCTGATACGTGGATCCAAGGGTGTGCTCTAACCAGTCACCCCAGAACTGTGTAGAGCCAGGTATTCTTCACCACTGAGGCTGGGATGATATCCCTTCCCCTTCCCAGAGTATAAAACTGCAGAATTTCAGCTGGAGAGCATTAGGGCAACCTGGAGGCTGAGTGGAAGCCCATGTGCTTTGACCAGGTACAGACCATAGTGTGTGCCCGGCAGTGCTGGGATGTTCTTACCCATCCATGCCCCACATCGGGCCCCAAGAGTTCTTGACAATCCAGTAGGGACTCCCATTTTCCTCTCCGTACCCCACAGCCAGGACAGCGTGGTTCACCTTGTCAGGAGTGTGCTCACATCGCGGGCTGCAAAGGGATGGAAAAGCAGGTAGATTTCTTACATAAAAAAACAGCCTATAATTTAATCAATTGTGGATTAGCCAGTATTCTTGACTGCACTCCAACTGCAAAAACAACTAATGGATATTCTGAATTTCCAGTTGTGGAGACTAAGAGGGGAGTCAAGACAAGGAGATACTGGAGATACCAGTTTGTTTTCTCACTCAAACATTACGACCGGCCATATCTGAAGCCAGGGCAATGCCTGAACTTTGATCTGAGTGCCTGGCCCAGCCTGTTCCAAATTAACATCACCGTTGTCACAAAGGAACAAGCTATGCTGAAAAAACTGAGCAAAAGAATTTTCCCAATGAAAACTAGCCGGTCTTTGCACATCGCAATAATGGTTTGTTCTGCCCCAAGTTCAGGGGTGCTGTTCCACATTTTGCACAGCAAGTTCCTCAGTATAAATACACATTTCCTTGTATCTCCAGCTTTTAACCTGCACTTGATGAAAGCTGCTGCCTGTGATACAAAACAAGACCACACAAGGTACAAGGTCCCGCCTCCAGACTGCCTGTTTTTAAACACTGTTAAATTGCAGAGAACTAAAAGATCCATAATCCCCACAACACATTTACTCTTGAATCCATTCAGAGTCAGTCTGGGGAGCACAGGCTGAAACCACCAGAGCTCCAATTACTCCATATGCTCCGACTTTAAATCTGCCTTAGACCATAGATCTACAAGAGAGCTTGGTGTGGTCCTCAAACTAGAATCCTGTTACAAAGCACCTCGACTGTCCCCCCGCTTTCACACCTCACATCCGCGTGTTGCTGGCAGTTAACATGAGATTGCTGTCTTTACTGCCTCAGCAAAGCCACTTGCTGCTCACAGGGACAGATCACTTATGCTTAGACTCTCAGTTTATTTTCCCTGCAGTTCTACATGACAGAGGATTCATTGCTCTCAAGTATTTTTCTAGCTCTCTCCAAATGTGCACTTTGCCCACTTCTTGCCTAATGGAAATCTACCCTGCCACAGTTCGCTTCCAGAGTCTTTCCGAAATACAACAATCATCCTTTTAGGAAGCTTTTTTGCCTTGGCTGTAGAGCTGACACAACATTTGAGACCTCTTCCTGCTAGGTCACTTGTGTGTCAAGCTGATTTCTCATCTATGCTACTGTTCTTACAGGTCCAGTGGCAGAGAGGGTTTGGCATGAGGTGCTCCAGAATCAGCCTGCCCTGCAGAGAGCAGCGATGCAGGGACCCCCACCTCAGTAATGCAACCTGCCAACCTTCCAGCTCCAGTGTGGGGCAACGCAAAGGCAGCAGTACCGCTCACCACCACCCCTCAGGGGCCTGGCACTCAAGAGCTACCCAAGACCCACTTATTTTGGTTGGGGCTTACCCTAATTAAACCAGACGTGTTCAGCTGAAACACCTGGGCTGACCCTGCCACCATCCACAGCTCAGACCCACAGACACACAGATCAGCCTGGGACAGGCTCAGGGATCTCCTGAGCTCAAGGACTTGCCAAGCTCTGTTCCAAATACAGACTGGTCCAGCTCTCAGTAGTGAACTGGCTGCAAGAACGCTGTTCCCTCTTCCCTGTGCTGCGCTCTCTTCCCCTGCGAAACCAGTATGTCAAGGCTCAGTTTACTATTTTCTGTTTATGTGAGAATGCAGCCCAGTGTCCTTGCATCCTGTGCTGCAAAGTAGGAGAAATGTCGTTGCAAGTGATTCCAGCCCCATGCCTCACCCCTCCCAGTGCCCTCCCGGGTTCAGACTCACTTCGAATAGACTCCTTTTCTGTAATGCATGAAGTTGGGGGTCACCTCAAACGCAAAGCTCACAGGGTTGTACTTCCCCACAGCCTCTACCATGCCATCCTCGTCATACTGAAAGAAGAGGATCCAGAATCATTTACCTCTCAATGACACTGCGCCAGCCAGGACACCTGGACCAGCAGTCAGAGCTGGCAAATCCTGGCTCCTGCTTGCATACAAGGAAACAAGTGCCTCTCTTAGGCACTGGAAGACAAGAACCAGGACTTTCTTACAGCCTGGAGGGGCACCTGCCATGGAAAGCGGGCAGAGACCTCAGTGTCTGTATTTGACTGCGGTGCTTCCCACCTTCTGAGAAGGGAGCCAGGTGTGGAGGAGTGCACCCACCAGTGCCTCAGTCCTCTCTGAAGAGCGAACAGGCTGCACCTTGCACTGCAGAGCTCAGACACCTCAGGGCCTGGCACAGCCCTGGAACTTCAGAAACATAACCCTCAGGGCCCTACCTGCGTGATGTTGATAACATCCCTGACAAACGCAATGGCCTTCTCTGGCTGGAACTTGCAGGTGCCATTCTGTGCAGACAGAAAGGAACGAGTGTTAGAGCCTGCTCTACCAATGCAGAAATGTGTCCGAGCACACTGGAAATACCTCAGCCCGGTATGGGTAGGTGTCCTCCCCCATGAGCCCTTCGTTGTACCGGATATATTCGAAGGCTTGGCTTGGCAGGCCCCTGAGAGATGACACAGCCAGAATTCAGATTAATTAGGATGGCAACATTGTGGCTTCTGCAGAACAAAGCCACCAACCTCCCCCTGCAGTCCTACAGACCGTTCCCGCAAAGCAGAGAGAAAGGGAAGACAGTGAATATCCTACACCCTCCAAAGGCATAAACTCCAACCTGTTCCTGCAACATCTCCCTGTCTGGGACTGCTGGCTGAGCCCATCACATTGTTTGGCATCGTCCTGCACCACCATGGGAAGAAGACCTCCTTCTCGGGTGCCTAATCCCTGGGGACATGCCAACAACAGAGTCCCCAGGTCCATCCTGCTCACCCTGCACCAGCCATGCCACCTCAGCTCTGCAGCCCTGCAAGCTGGAAGGTGTTTTTCCACGACCACTGCCCAACCTAGCTGCTGTGGCTGGGGTCCCCAGCTGCACAGCACAGGGGAGGACAAGGCACCCACATCTCCAGCACACATCTGCTTCTTCCCCAGCCACCTTCAGAGAGCGCATCTTATGGAGGGAAGAAACAGAGCCTGCGATTGGGACGTGCTAACAAGGAAGGGCCTAAGGAGGACTCACAAGAAAAATCAAACGCACACAGAATTGTTTTGCTCAGCCCTTCGAGCATTCCCACGGGACCCCTTATCTTACGAGAAACCAAAGATTTTAGAAAGTTTTCTTTTCTGCTTTCTCTCGCAGTGCCAGCAGGAATCCACAAAGGGGAAGAAGAGGTTTCTGTGGGCTCCTTTAGGTGCCATGAGACATGCGTGACCCATGGGCAGAGCAACAGAATTCTCCTTGCGCTCCCCAAGCATGTTAAGGCCCAGCTGCACAGCACCCTGACCGTGTTGGAAAACACCTTGACAAAACAAACAGCAGAAGGAGAACCAAGGGGAACGAGCAGGGTTGGGAGATGGAGTGAAACATTCTAACTTCTAGGAAGGGTGACATTAAAATAACCAAACCCAAAACTGTTTACCCAACACCTCTTAGTCAAAGTGAAACCAAAACTGTTCCAAGATCTAGAAGGATCCCAACACTAGATCTTGAGGACGCTATCAGTCACGGAATATAAGATACTCTTGTTTCTCCTCTTTATTATCTTACATTACTTACCCACTGCAGCCGTGGTTGTTAAAAGCCTGAGCGCAGTCAACCAACTGCTGTTCTGCCTATGGAAGAAGGTTTTGAGTCAGTATCTGTTCAACACCTACATTTGATATAAGTGAGACAAAACGAAACACATGGCAGGCCCCCCAGCGCGCTGGTTTTAGCCGTACAGGTGGCTGGCTGCAGTCGTGAACAGGAATCACCTGGCTGAATGGCTCCACGACCTGAGGAGGAGGACGAGGAAGAAATGCAGCCAGCAGCCTGGCTGCAAAAAGCATTCTTCCTCATGCCTGCTGGGACACCATCCCACCCACAAGGAGCACTGGCCAAGATCTCTTTCAAAGGTCAAGTTTGTTTTTAATGCTTAACCCAACCTTCAGCTATTGCGATAAATCACAGAAGTGGCTACTGTTCTGGTTTTCCGAGAATACAAACCCTCTGGGAGTTTAATGCCAGCTTCTCAGCATGCTGCTCACAGCAAGGAGCTCTGCAGGCTGAGAGCACCCACACGGTTCTCACTAACCAGGCCTGCTCCCAGCGGCAGGGACCATCAGCCTCTGGCCCCTTCACCTTCATCCTGCTCCCAGGAGGGCTTTGCCCAAGCCTGGGACAGCAGGGCACTCAGACCCAGAAAGGGGATGACAACTGGCACAGCCTCAGGCACTGACAGCTGTTGGTCATGCTGCCTCACGCCTCCCTGAGATTTATGCTCAGCTTGTAAGGAGCTGCAAGGCATCAGCAAGCCTGGGGGTGCTGGCTGGAACTGGCCCCACCAGCAGCGCCAGTGGATAACAGGAGGTAGGACTGGTGTCAGTGCACAGGAAAGGAAAATCTCTTACCAGAGAGAGGAGCTTTCCCGTCGCAATAGCGATAGCAGACTCCAAGCAGCCTGTGGTAGAAAAGGTCCAGCAGCTCCCACAGGGGCCCTGCATTAGGAACCAGAGAGGAACTGCTCCACAGTGCAACGCAGGGTCACTGGGCTCCCCACAGTGGCAGAGCCAGGGGAGAAGGGCATGTCAGGAACACAACGCTTCCATTCCCTGCTGGCAGCTGGGCTTTGCCCTCTGCCTGGATCCTGCCCGAGGTCCCACGGCCTCCCCTGCCCCAGCCACAGAGGGGCTCCCAGGGAAGCCTGCTTCCCTGTGGGTACATGCACCCCAGCACTGCTCCTGCTGACACAGTGCCTCTGTCTCAGCCCACTCTTGATGCGTTGCCAATGACACATGCTCCTCACCTGGTTCTTCACGGGCGTCACATAATTTCCCTTCTTCCTCCAGTCAATGGAGTTGGGATACGGCCCAGAGCTGCGCAGGAAGTTCCCCTTCGTGGCTGAGCAGTTCTGCAAGCGAGGTGGGAGGGCTGTGGCAAACCACCATGCTGGGGGATGGTGGCCCCACGTGGAGTAGAGGCGGCAGTGGCTGCCACGCTGCTTATGTGTCCTCAGTCCAATTCTCCCAGTCTTTCCTCTCTGCTGGGGGGACCTTGGCAAGCCCTGGAAGAGTAGTGCCATTCTCCTCCCCAGCAACAGTGCCCAAGCTGCTCAGGTAGCTCCTGACCCCCAGCCAGCCCTGAAGTCACCCATAACGATAGATACCCACCTGGGAGCTGAAAGTAGGAGCAACAACTCAGCCAAGAGGGAGAAGCTGGAATCTGGGGAACAAGGGATGGGAGTCCCCTCACTCTGGCTCCAGCGGGACAGGCACTGTGCTTGGCCAAGTGACTTTCCGAATGCACAGGGCTGGGTGCTGAAGTAACCAGACCCCTCCCGGGACTCACCTGGGGCTCTCTCCACAGGTACAGCTTCTTAAACTCGGCGAAGGTCAGATCCGAGAACTGGTTCAGCGCCACTGGGAGAGGGAGGGAATGCTTGGCTCGGTTCGGCCGCACGCTCACGGGAGCGGGCTAGGACTGGGGAAGCAGCTCCTACTCTGGAAGCTGTGGTTGCCTGCGTTGTGCTCCTCAATCCGCCTCTTGTTGTCCAGGAAGATGCGCAGCCGGCGGGGGTACTCGCTGGGGCTGTATTGCCGGCGGGTCTGGGGGGGACATGGGGCGTCAGCTGTACCCCGAGGGGTCCCCAGCGCCCCAGCCCCACGGGAGCACCCCCAGAGCTTTACCTGCAGCATCCAAGTCTTGAACTGTAGCTCCTCTGCAGAGAGAGAGGGGATGCATCAGTGGCTCCCCCGGAGCGCTGAGCTCGAGCTGAGCTAAACTGAGCCGAGCTGAAACCAACGGAGTAGAACCGAAACGAGCCAAGACGAGCCAAAGCGAGCCAAACTAACTGAACAGAGCCCAGCCGAACCAAACTGAGCCGAGCCAAGCCAAACTGAGCCGAGTCCAACAGAGCTGAGTCTAGCCTAACCGAGCCAAGCCAGAGCCAAGCCAAACAGAGCCAAGCCAAACTGAGCCGACCCACGCCAAATCGAGCTGAGCCGAATCCCTCCATGTCCAGCAAGCTGAATCGAGCCGAGCCGAGCATAGCTGCGTCGACTCAAGCCGAGTTGAGCCGAGCCAAACCGAGTCAAGTCTAGCCGAGCTGAACCCAGTTGAGCCGAGCTAAACCCAGACAAGCCGCTCCCTTCCCTCACCGTGTCCCTTTACCTTCAGCCGAGGGCGCCCAGGAGGCGGCGGGCGTCAAGAGCGCGACCACAGCCAGCAGCGCCGTCCACTCCATGGCTGAGCCGAGCCGAGCCGAACGGAGCCGAACTGAACCGAACGGGCCTGAGCGGAGCCGAGCCGAGTCCAGCCGAACGGAGCCGAGCGCAACCGAGTCACGGCCGGAGAGACGAGGGCGGGGCGGGGGCGGGGTAGGGATCGGGGCGGTCCCGCGGGGATGTTGGGGGTGGGGATGCGAGGCCAGCCTAACTGAGTCGAGCCGAACAGGACAGAACCGAACCGAGCGGAGTCGCTCCTTCCCCTCCTGGTGTCCCTTTACCTTCGGCCGAGGGCGGCCAGGAGCGTGGCCAAAGCCAGGAGCGCGGCCACAGCCAGGAGCGCGGCCACAGCCAGGAGCGCCGCCCAGGCCATGGCCGAGCCGAATAGAGCCGAGCGGAGCCGAACAGACCCCAGCGGAGACCGAGCACAGCCGAACGAAGCCGAACGGAGCCGAGCGCAGCCGACTTGCGACCGGAGGGGCGGGGCGGGGGCGGTCCCCGCAGGGATGCTGGGGGGCGGGGGGGGGAGATGCGCGTCACGCGCCGATAAAAAACGTCCCGAGCCCTCGTTCACCCTGAGATAGAATAGATTTATTAGCAAGAGGTAATCAGGAAACATATATTTTTACAAAAAAATGGAAATATTTTCCCAAACAAGCTGTAAGTTGAAACAGTTTTAGGGCTTGAAAGAGAATTCTCATACCACGAGGTATTGCTTACAGCAAAAGTGTTCGGTCGCCCGAGTGGAGCATGCCTGCCACTGCCGAGTTGAACTGTGTTCCTAGACTGTACAATGTAAAAAATACATGGTAATATTCACAGAATAAGCACTACAGTACTATATCCCTGCTAGCGGGCGGTTAGACAGGATACAGTATATGTCATAAAAACACTCGCTCATCGGTTTCTAACTCTACGTCATGGTACTCAGAGTGCTCACAAGGAATACGGATCTATAGCATATCCACAGAAGCTTGGCAGGAGCCGCAGGCAGCGCGGAGAGACACGGGGACGGCCCCATCGTCCCAATGTTGGAGGGACCCCTCCGTGCCAGCACACAGTGTGGGGAGAAACCTCACCGCATTCTCTTCTCACCCCGCCTTACAGAGTCCACCCGGGGACGGTGGTGCCGATGCCATCAGAGCAGGAGGTGCTGCCCATGGGAACAGAGGAGTCACCTGCCCAGCCACCAGCTCCCTCGAGAAGGACAAAGGACAAAAAAGACCATCATTGGCAAAAACCCAGGGCTCCAGCCAAGCGTCGATGCATGAATCCTCAGAGGGTGCGGGCAATCCTATGCAAGGGCTACTGCGGCCAAGGAATGGGGCTTGGAGAAGCACAGACGTGGGAGTCACTCCAGGGCGTCCAACAGGGACAAACGGATATGTACAGGATGGAGGCGCACGGGGACATGAGCAGCGCCTACCACCACTCCAGGCTCAGGAGGGCAGTTTGGGCTCAATTCGCAGGGACGCTTCGTAAAGGGTTTCTTCATCCATCACAGACGACTGGTCCAGCAGGTACTGCGTCACCTAGAGGAACAAGAGACAGATAGTTACTGGGCAGGACCGACCTCTACCGCAGCCGGCAATGAATGCCAACAGTGGGAAATGACAAAGGCCCCAGCAGCAAATGAGTTGCAGAGAAGTGTTTGTGGTTCCTGCCAATGGACACAGGCATTGCACGAACTTCTCATCCAAGGATTGCAAAGGGTGGCCCAGACATCAGCTGCTGTTCTGGTTCGGGTTGTAAGGGACCTCAAAGCCCATCCAGGTCTAACACCCATGGGCAGAGACATCTCCCACTGGATCAGGGTGCTCAAAAACCCCATCCAACCTGGCCCTGAACACCTCCAGGGATGGGGCAGTCACCACTTCTCTGGGCAATCTGTGCCAGGGCCTCAACACGCACTACATGAAGAATTTCTTCCTAATGTCTAATCTAAATCTTCCCCCTTCCAATTTAAAATTGTTCCACCTCATCCTATCCCTACAGTCCCTGATCAAGAGCCCCTCCCCAGCTTTCTTGTAGCCCCTTTCAGTACTGGGAGGCTGCTCGAAGGTCTCCCCGGAGCCTTCTCTTCTCGGCTATGCATGCGGGGAGAATTTTATAACCACACAAAGTGGCCCCAGGAACACCCTGGCCACCCACCACGCTGCCTGCCCTGCCTCACAGCTGTCACAGCAGGGCACTGGTGCTGCAGCACTTTGGGGAGGCATGGGGCAGCCACTGCAGTCACGGGCAGCTGCCCTCTGTCCCTGTGCCACTGCTGACAGCCTCCAGCAAAGCACAGGCCCTGCTCCTGGCACGGAGGCTCCAAACACGCTCCTGCTGCAGCTGACGGGCAGCAAAGGGCAAGGGAGCGTAGAGTGCAAGGGCAGCAGGGCCAGGATCCACCAACACTCGTTACTCATTCCCACAGAAAGGGCCCACGGATGAGGAAAGTTTCAGTTTCTCCTTTCACCCGCAGAGAAAACACAAGCTCCGTTTTGAGTTCAAGTCCTGGTGCTGCTCTCCCACAGTAGGACTCTCACTGTGCACAGGTCTCTGCTTCAGCTCATGTTTACCCCAAAGCAGCTCACAACGGAGGATGGATCCATCTCCAGCATCCACCCACTCCCCAGGAGCCCTTCCAGGCTGCTCCCTTGCTGCTCTGCCCAACCACAGCCACACACCAGCCCCAGCTTGGCCAGACGGTGCCAGGCTGCTGCTCCCCCAAGCCCACGATTGTGGTGGTGTGCAGAAGGAACCAGAAGGAAAGGGCAACACTGTCTACTGGGACAAAACAGCAACAGAGGGAGGGACAGTCAGGGACAGCATTGACTTGTTCTGGCCAAAGGCTTGGACAGGGGGAACCACATCCTTTTGCTCTGCCAGCAATGCCATGTGGGTGATGTGCTCTTCACGGTGTGTGTGGCAAGGGACATGCGTGCCAAGAGAAGCAGCGAGGTCTCTATCCATCCCCTGTGCCTGTCCCACTCTGTTACACCTTGCCTGACACAAGGCCCCACTCCTGCATGGCTCTGCTTGCATCTTCAGTGTTAAATTCATTACAGGAGTATCCCATCCTCCCCAAGGGAGCTGCCAGGAATTGGAGGCTGCTTAGGCATGGCAACTGGAGAGAGAGACAAGGAGAGGGAGTGCATGGCTCACAGGACAAGGCCATACCTTAGGCTGGTGCTCAATCTTGTAGGAGGTTTGCTGGAACTGGCGTATCTCTCGTATGATGTGTGAAATCTGTCCAGAGATAAAACAGAGGAGCTGTGTCCAGCACAGCCATCACCACAGGCACCATGTTCCAGCACCCAGGAGGGTGATGGCAGCTAGTGCACTCCAGCCACACCTTTCAGCCACTGAACCACGCAAAGGGCTTTTTTATTTCTTCCAGACACTTCCCTCACCAGGGACAGCTGTGGTGACTGTGGATGGTGCAGCATGGGCACAGACCTGGCCAGCATTGCAGCATCAAGCCGCATTGTTCCAGACTGTCCCAGCTCGCCTGCTGCAGTGGGGTGTGGAGACTCACCATCCTCATCTTGGAGAAGTTCACCAGCCCATCCTCGGTGTAATTTGGGGTCCCCTCCTCAATGAACGCCAGGTCAGTCAGGTACATTCCCAGGTAGGGGACACACGGAGGGTCACAACTTCGGGAGCAAACCAGAAACAAATAAGAAAGCAAATCGCCTTATTGGGGGCTTTGGAGAAGGGTGAGACTCCACAGTTAGCATATTTTGAAGGATTCTCTCCAATACATAGAAATCCTGGAAGGGAGCCTCTCCCCAGGAAGGGTACTGGTACCCTGGCCCGCATCCTGCAGCCACTGTCCCCACGGGCAGCACAGCACAAGCGCAAGCTCCAGTCGTGCCCCACATGAAGCCAGGGCTGCAGGAGGCAAGGCAGGGGCAGCATTGGCAAAAGGTGGGAAAGACCTTTCAGAGTTTCCCGCAGGAGAGTCAATGTTCACTCACTTTTTCAGTGCCTCCCTCAGGTTCTTGAACCTGCCCTCTGACGACACCAGCTTCTGTAGCTTATCGATCAGAGCCTTTGTCTGCAAGAAACCCAAAGTGTTGCTAGGAGAAGGCCCTGGAAGAAGCCTCATCCCTGTAGCCGGAACGGGAAGCCTGCAGAGTTGCAGGGTTGCTCCCATCTCACCCTGCCACAGCAGCCACTGGGCCACCTTTTTCACTTCATGTGTCTTCTGTGGTTCCAACACCATTGCACTCAGCTCATCCAACCCACCCAACGCTCCCCGACGAGGGCTCAGTCCTGCGCCCCTACCTGCTTGGAGACCTTGAGCCAGGTTTTCTTCAGGCGGAAGATGGCACTGCGGTTGAGGGACGAGGTGATCTCCAGCACCGCGTTGTAGTTGTGCAGGCACCTGCAGATGTCTGCCACCGCCACCCACTTCTCGATGGCACTCACCCGCGCATTGATCTCCTCATTCCGCAGGATCTCTGATGCTATCAGGTTGCTGACCTTTGGGGAGACACCAGTCCCAGCCCACGTGTTAGGATGACTTGGGACAACACCTACACACCCATCACAGCATTCATTAAAAGGATTTCCCTTCACTGCAGTAGCCCCAGCAGGAGCAATGGCTCCACCTGCAACGTGTGCCCAAGGTGTCTAACATCCATGGAGCAGAGGTGGGGGCAGACAAACTCGCACATTCCAACCCCTGGCTCAGGGAAGCTGTCTCACCTCTGTCTGTCCCTATGTCCCCCACCGTGGCTGCACTTACATCATTAAAGTGTTTTGTGTTCTTCATGATGTAAGGAGTCCTTTCATTCTTCTCAAGCTTCATCCAACCTTGTCCAAAGAACTCTCTGCAAACAACAGTGCTCAGGTCAACGTTTAATTCCCATTTTTCTGGGATGCCCAAGAGCTGCAAGGTTCTTCATACCCACAAGGGGTGGAGGTGCCAGGCCTTCACCCACACCAGAAAGGGAGAGCACGATGGACGTGGGAGGCTCTCCCTGAGCCTGTCACCTAGGGATGCCAGCAGACAAGGCGCAGGGTCAGCCCTGAAATCTGGGCTGGCTTTGAAAGTATTTGCTTACTCACAGCACTTTTGGTATTTGCTTACTCATAAAGGTATGGGCAAATGTCCTTAAAAAGTCAAGAATAAACAACCCACAAAGTCTAGTACTGAGATATCAAGCCCGTAAATGACAGGCTACACCCAGGGGAAAACAATTCTTAGCTCGTGAGAGGAAGGGGGACAGCAAAAATAATCGAGTCAAGCCAGGAAGAGATGAAAAGAGACAGGCACACCGAAACAGAGGGAACTGTTTTCATTCTGATCATTTCAATAAAATCATGATCTTCATAAGTTACAGAACTGTCTTCAAAGTTGTAAGTTGAGATTTTTTATAATCAGAGAGAATTAACTCTTTTTATGTTGTTGCCTTGTCCCCGGGCTTTTAGGAGGTATATCTTGCAGAGCTGCTCTGCAAGTATGAGGTCAAAAATTTATATTACAAAGAAAGGATGCATTAGAAGTTATCATGTAATCCTGTGATTCCAAAAGCTCGGTATATAGGAAAAATGCCAAATGCCCAGTATAAAGCAGGCAGCAGCTGGGAAGGCTTTGCACCCCTTGGGTTTAGCTTGGGCTGGCTGTGATGAACAGGAGGCCATGGAGCCCTGGGCGACCCAATCAACCCTTCCTCCCTGGTGGGGCTCACTCACTCATATGGGATCTTCTTGAAGACCAGGTGATCCAGCAGCGTCAGCTGTTCCGCTATTTCCAGTGCCGAGTGGTTTTCAAAGGGTTCTGCTTTCACTCCCTCCGCCTGAGCAACAGGTTAAGAGCAGAGCAACAACTTCTGCATTTCACGCACATAAAATCAAAGCCAAAGTTGGGCCCTGAAACCAAAGGCTTTTCCTCATTGGAGCCAGCGTGCACAGTGCCGCCCTGGTCCAACAGTCCAGAGGCACCCCATCACACATCCCACCAGCTTCACCCAGCCCTTTGAACCTGACGGTTTAATTGTGTTATCATCCATGTATGTGTGCAGACACAAAATTACCTGATCTTCTCCATTTAAGTAATTAGGCATCAGATACAGAATGGATCCACACACACGAACTCCTGCAGCCACTGCCTTTTTGCTCAACATCTGTTTAATTAACGAACACCAGGGGATCGCAGCCAGACCTGCTGCCTCGTGCCTGGGTACCCCTGCCCAGCAGCTCGCCTGCGCTCCTAGCACCACTGCACAGCACCCATGGGGTTGGTGGCTCCCAGCCCCTGCTGCTGCTTGGGATGGCACTTCCAAGGGACATCCAGAAAAGCAGGAGAACGGGACACTCCCATCTCTCATGCTGGCTCTGGCTGTGTGGCGCTTCTAGGTGTAGGGGGACTCGGGATGCTCAGAGGCACCTGGGCTGACAGCAAGAGCCACCGGCACTGGGCCTGTACGGAGCATCCACAGACACAAACACAGTTCGAAACCCGCATTCTCCTAGCAGAGAACTGCCTGAAAACCTGCCAGAGCATCGCTTCTCCTGGGAACGAGAAGCAACGTGCCTCCTGCAGCAGCAGCTTCCAGCACCAGGAAAGAAGAGTGAGGCTGGTGCTGTGTCAGGACAGAGCAGTGCAATCAGGAACCGCAGGTGGCTCTGGGGACAGAGCCACATGGGCTGAGGTGTGAAGTGCAGATGGGATGGCAGGGGCTCTCCGCTGCCTCCAGTCCAGCCTGGGACCCAGGGGAGCATGAGGGGAGGCTGCCCCTGTCCCGCGTCCCCTCCTTGCTGCCCTCCCCAGCAGGCAAACCACAAATTCCACATCCCTGTCCCTGGTCTGCTCAGGGGTGTCACCCTAAAATGCGAGCTGCCAAGCTGTAGAGTCCCCTGGCCAGAGCCAGTGGCACTGGGGGACAGGACAGTGGGTGCAGGGGACAGGACAGTGGCATACAGGGACAGCAGTGCAGGGGAACAGAACAGAGGTGCAGGGTTCCGCATTGCAGGGCAGCTGGGGGTGCAGGACGCTCAGCTGAGCCCCCCACTCTGGGGTGCTGCTGCGCCCTGTGAAGAGGCATCGCCTCCTGCCAGCACCCTCTGCAAAGCAGTGGTTTGGGGACAGCAGGGTGGCTACAGGCACCCAGTGGTGAGGCAGCCCTGGAATGTCCCAGAACAGCCCCGGGACAAGGTTGCACAATTCCCTCCCGGCTGCGGAAAGGCGTTGCAAAAGTAGGGTGCGAGGAGGGAAGGGAAGTGCAGCAACTGGGCCAGCTCTGCGGCCCTCAAGGGCTGTGGAGAGGCTTGGGGGGAGTGCAGGCTGCGGGGGCACATCCTGCTAGAGCACGGGTGCTACTGACAGTAAATATGAGATGTGCAAGTGGAACCAGTGGGACTGGTGGCCTCTGGGCACCCCAGCGGACAGCCCAGCAAGGGTTCAGCACACAGCACAACACCACACACACACAGCTCATGAGGAGGGATTAAGAAGCCCACAGCCCCCATCATCTCAGTGTGTGCCCCAAAACTCAGGGCTCCCTTGTGTCCCCAGTGTGCCTCTGACCACTGGTCGCTGCTGCTCAGCTGTTCCAATTGAGGAGCAGCACAAAATCCCCCAGTTTCACTGTTCTTCTCTTCTGAAAAAGAACTTTTCAGCACCTGGGGTTACACACGAAAGCTTAGCAAATCCCCAAGTGGCCTCAGCCACTCCAGAGGCAGCTGGCAGACCTGGGGACAGAGACGCTGTTGTTTCAGGGGCATCAGGCTGTGTTCAAGTGGCTCTTGGGTTCCTGGGAACAGACTTTGGTTTGCAGGAAGGCGGCAAATGCACTGCAGCCACCCTGACGGTTTGAAATCTATCGCACATTCCCAGGACTCCACTCCAAGGGCAGCAGCACCAATGCCAGCTGGGCCAGCGCCCGTCACTTGGAACTGGTGCAGTTTGGGGACACAGTGGAAACCCAGAAGGTTTTCCTGTGGCCCTCAGGCAGGCACTGGCAGCAGCAGAACGCATCTCTGTGCTCACCCCAGCCATCCTGCTGATGGTGCAGGAGGACTAAACAGTCAGTGGGCTGGATTAGTGTTCCCTCTGCTGTTAACAGATGCAGTTGTGCTTGCAGCTGGACCCATCCCCAGAAAAGCTTTCCATGCTTTGTAGCTGTATGCCCGACAGCAGGCTTGGAGAGCTGCTCTCCACTGAGCTGGATGTACCAGAGCACAGGGATCTTTAGCTGCTGTTCCCATACTACCACACCAAATTACCATGCGGAGTGACGAAAGGGAAGGGATTTACCATCTGCACCACCTCCTCCAGGGTTATCTGATTGTCTCCTGGGTCCTCCTGTGTCAAGGTCCTAGGGCATGAAAAGACAGTGTTACTCCAGCTGGGAAAGCACTGGCCCCGCATGCCTCTGACTGAGCTGCAGTATGACTGCCTGTCTTTTCAGGAGTTAAGCCCTTGGTGTGCATAAGAACGCCTCCAAGTCCCAAATTTAAGAGAAAAAGGCTCCTTCACCAAAGCCACATTCACGCAGCAAGGCACAGCTGTCCTGGCCTCAGCACTGGGTGGGGGGCACACGTGCCCTGATGCCAAAGCCCCATCTGAGGAGCCTCCAGCCCCTGTTCACAGCAAGACACAGTGCCATCCCACTGCCATCTGCTCCCTGGGTTCAATACTGCACTCTGGCCATACCCGCACATGGGCAAGCATAAGGTGGGGGTCACATCCTGCCCATGGACCCTGATCAGGTCCTGACGCATCCAGCTCCACAGCACCTCCCGAGCCCCAGGCCCTGGCCACAGGGCAAAGCCCCTCCTGGAGACCTCACATTCATCCCAGGATCAGCTGGAAGCAGCCGCTGAGCACCTGGCACAGCGTCCAGGAAAAGCAACGTCCCACCCATGACCCTTCACCTTATGATGTTGGCAGCTGCTTTCCTCTCCTGGGTCAGGAGCTCGGGATCATGAATAACCTCCTCCAGAAAGCCGATCACCCTGAACTTCAGCTCCTCATTGGTTTCGAAGTCCTGCCAGAGCCAGCAGAAGCATAGAGTTAATGCACTATAACAGGAGTGATGTCCATTCCCAGCAGCTCCACTCCCTGGCCGCCCAAGCCCAGCCTAGACCAAGAGCTCCGCAGTGCCAGCGCAGGTGGCCGCTTGGCCAAGGGCAGAGGCTGCTTCTCCTGCGAAATCTTAGCCTACAGCACCCAGGAAATGGGAACTGGCCAGGATGGTATCGGGTTCATCTGTACCATTGCACTGGCATCACCCAGTCTGGGAGAGGCATGCGGGCCTCCCAATGCCAGCCAGTACAGCACTGCTTCCAGTGTCCCCAAGCAACCAGCAGCAGAGGGAATAATTTCCTAACCCTGACCCCAGCCTGGAACCCAGGAATCAAACCCAGTGACTTCTTTTGATGGTACCCAGGTGGGGGGGATGACGTGGATCCCAGCTCCTTCCCTTTACACCCTGAATACACAAACCCAGCGCGTCCCCCTCACTCTGCACCAGGGGCTCCTGGCTCCCCTGCTTCGCAGTTTTCATCTCCTCCTTGTGTCCACTCATTTGCTTATTTAAAAGTGTCAAGTTGTCTTTGCAGCTGGAGCCTGGCTGACCAGCACGCAAACTCATGCCAGTGAGTCCCCACAGCACCACAGAATCAAGGAAACATTTGGTTGAAAAACACTTTTCAGATCAGCAAGTCCAATCATACCTGCCCACTACTGAACCAATTCCAGACCCCAGACCCCTGCTGCTCACCTGGGAGTGTTTGGAGACCCAGTGCCGCAGAACATTGAGGACCCGGTTGGTGGCTGCTCTCCGGATCACAAACTCCTTGTCTCCGTTCCGCTGGTCCGTTGGGAAGCCTGAAACTGCCAGCACCACTTAGCACAGCCTATAGCTCCACTGGGAATCACTTATGGCTGCTAGAAGAGGCAGCCCTATCTTCCCAAGCATCCCTAAGCTGCCTATTGAACACAAGCACTAGGAATGCTCCACATGAAGGCAGCAAGGAGCCTGGGGCCACACATGCAGCCCAGCCGTGGGTGCAAAAGGTTTGCTGTTGGCAACTCACACGTTCCTCAGGCAGATCCGTGCCTGGGCACCCAGGACCACAGCCTGGAGCAGGCAGACACTGGGCTATGGGAGCTCTAGGCACTCTCAGTGGGCGCTGCCTCCCAGCCAAGCGTGGTGGAAACAGGCACCCTGAAATGGTGTCCCCACTCTCCAGGTAGCACGGGCAGGGTACCTGCGCTGGCGAGGGACATCCTGCGGTACTTCTCCTTGGTGGGGGTTCCCTCGTTGGCTCCTGCCGTGGCAATGGCAAAGGCGGAGGCAGCAGACAGGGCACTGCGGGTGCTATCGAGCTCCCGACAGGATGTCATGACCACACCATTGTTGTAAGAAAACAATGAGAAATCTGGGGGAAAAAAGCCAACACCACTCTGGCCACTGCCACAGCCCAGTCCCCTCCTGCAGCCCCGCCCCACTCGTCAGTCCCCCGGGGCATGGGCAGCCCCCCAGGGCACAGGACAGGGGTGATGGAGGTGGTGGGTACAGGTGGTGAGCACAGGGCTGCTCCCCACTGAGAGCTGGCTTCCACCTCACTGAGTTTGGGGCAGAGGGGATGAGCAGCTTTGGATGGCACTGCACTGTAAGAGTTCATCCAGCACAGCTTTATCTGGTGTGAAGCCATCAGAGTGCAACAGGCACCATTGGAGCAGCTACAGGGCAGACTTAAGCAGGTAAATCAATGCGTGATGCCAGTCCAGGCTCACATCTTGAGCAGCAGAACTCGCTCCTAACACACCAGCTCAGCTTTGAGAGGGGAGAAAAGGTGTGAGAAGCCCCCATTAGACACACAGACCAGCCCTGCGATGCAAGCTGGAGAGCTGGGCATTTTCCTGGCACCTTGCAGGAAATAAAGGGTAAAGTCCTGCTCCTTCTTTGCTTTACTCTTATACTGACACCTCTTGGCAGTGCACATGGGCAGGTTCATGGGCAGTGACAGCCCTGACCAACCCTGAGTGAGAAAGGTCTGGGCTCACACGTTACCTGATGAGTTTTTGCACTTCACAGACTTGGGAGTTGTTGGGGATTTTGTTGGGGAAGTTTCAGCTTCTGCTTCATCGCTCTGGTTGGGATCAGTGTCTGACTCCTCTCTGACAGACACCTCCGAGCCTGGTAGGAACAGGAAACTGGTTACCAGTACTGCTGGGCCTATGCAGGGTGCAGCTGCTCTTTAGCTCTGCCAGATTTCCAAGATGTCTGAATCATTACAGCTGGGCACACGGCAACCAAGGACAGGAAAGAGTCCTGAAATTACTTGGTTTGGGGGGGGGGTGGTTATGTGGATTATCTTATTTGGTTTTACAATTTATCCAGCTTTTGGGGGTGGAGAAGCCACCTGAGGTAGTGTCTGTCTGTGCCGTGCGTGGTGCATGATGCCAGCTCACAGGCTCTGCCCAGGGCTGGTGACAACGAGTGGGACCACAGGGTAGCTCCAGCCACGGTGCATCATGGGCAGCAATGGGAGCAATGGGGCAGGATATGATACCTCCCTCCACGGGGCACAGGCGCAGCCCAGTGAAGGGCTGCAGGAGGAGCTGGGGCAGCCTGGCCCACCACCTCCAGGTGGGTGACGTGGTCCTTACCCACAGCTGCCTCAAAAACCCCAGCCTGGGCACCAGCTGGTGCTAACACAGCTCACAGCAATGTGCAAGAGAACACTGAGGTGCACAGGGAGGCTGCAGTCAGTTCGCAGTTTTGTGAAAGACAAAGAAACTGCTGGCAGTGCCAGAGTCACCATGCTTGCCCAGGAATCTGGGCCCAAGGTAGCCGCCCCACAGCCAGGGGTCCCAGCTCGGGGTGCTGAGCGCAATCCCAGTGTAGACAGGGCAGCGCAAGCACTAGGCTGGTCCTGTGGGGAGCACAACTCAACCCACAGCCACCAGTCAGATGATCTGTGGGGTCTCCATTGCCAAATGTGGGGCCATGGCAGCGAGGAGCTTCATCCTCCACCAATGCGCAGTGCTAAGAGCTGAGCCTGGGGCTGTCGGCCCAGGCAGCAGAGGGAGGGATGCTCCACGGGGCAACAACTGCGGCCTTTGCAGTGCTCCACTCACCCAGCTCTGCCTGCTTCCCCCAGCACCCCATTGCTGGGGGCCACATCAGTCACTGCATGACCAGGAGCACCACCACCATCACTCCCATCACCACTACCACAACCGCTACCACCACCACTGCCACAACCACCAACACTGCCAACACCACCACTGCCACTGGTCTCTTCAGTGCATGGGGGAGTTGCTACATGCCTCCTCATGGAGCAGGGCTCCCCGTGTCCATTCATCATCACAGCACACAGCCAGGCCGTCTACCCCAGCTCTGCCGCAAAGCCCTCAGGCATGATGTACCCAGTCATAGAATCAAGCAAAATTTGGGTTGGAAGGGACCTCAAAGCACATGCAGTCTCAATCCACTGACATGGGCAAGGACACCTCCCACTGGATTAGGGGGCTCAAAGCCCCATCCAGCCTAGTCTTGGACACCTCCAGGGATGGGGCAACCATGACTCCTCTGGGCAACCTGTGACAGGGCCTCCCACCCTCAGAGGAAAACATTTCTTCCTAAGATCTCATCTCAATCCCCCATCTTTCAGCTGAAAACCATTCCCCCTCATCCTATCCCTGCACTCCCTGATCAAAAGCCCCTCCCCAACTTTCCTGTAATGTGTGCCAGTCCCTCTCACATGTCCCTGTACCCTTCAGAGCACCCACCAAAATGAGCCCCCTCCCTGCTGCCTGCCCACCCACAGCCACTCACTTTGCTTGCTTGGCAGTGATTCCTCTTGCTTTTCAGAGGCTGCTTCTCCCTCATCAGGGATTTTATTGGGATAGTTACTGGACACGTACAGTTTGTTTATGTCCAGAGTGGTCTTGCTGAAGGGAGCCATGGAGGAGTACATGCTTGCATAGCCATTGGAGGAGCAGCTCAGAGCAGCCAGGTCCAGTGCCTTCCCTCCAGTGATAATGGGGATGTTGAGGGAGAGCTTCCTCCGCCGGCTGGGGGATGAGGACTTGGTGATGGAGAGCGGGGGCGGCGAGGAGAACTTGCGGTTGGCTCTGGGGGACTTGGGGGGCTCGCCATACAGCAGCTTGTTGTTCTGGCTATTTGCAAACAGGAGCTCCAGGGACCTTGGCGGAGAGAGAGCGAAAGGCTGAACTCGCACCTACTCTGCCAGAGAGGTCATAGAGATCCCCATCAGCAGCTCCAGCAGCACTGGGTCTCTGGGACAGCTCCCTGGGCAGATCAGAGCCAGCACAAGCCTCTGCCACTCTGCTCCCACCACTGGGCCCTCCCAGGAGCGCGGACACCTGCAGAGCCAGGGTACATCTGCTTCTCTGATCTGCAGGCATCACAACTCACAGGGACCGGGTGTGGCAGCGGGGCCAGGCAGGTCTGGGGAGCAGAGGTCTATCTTGGGACAGAAAAGGGGATAGAGGAGCAATGCCACAGACCCCCTAAACTCTGGCTGGTCCTTTGAGGGCAGGACAAGTCACCAGCACGGGCACTGCAGTGATGTTGCGTGCAGTCTCACCGTGCAGGGATGGCACTGATCGGCTTCTTGTAGATCGTGATCAGCTTGTCGAGGACAACCAGGGCAGTGGTGAAGACACGGTATGAATGCAGGAACGTGTTCAGAAAGTCAATGCTCAGGAACCGCAGGTCTGTCAGCCTCTCCAGGAGCCGTTCCACGCTTGCATAGCGGATCTGCAGGACCTTGCAGGAATTCATCGTTTTACTGAACCTAATGTCAACATCATCACAATACAAGCTGGCATCAGACCTGCAGAGAAACAAGATATCTGTGGTTCCAACCTGAAGGAGACCAAGAGCTGCTCTGCACAAGCAGCTTCCCCCCGAGATGTGCAGGATCATGCAAAGTGGCACCAGATCCTCGGCAGCGAAGGAGCCGCGTTCACATGGGGTGTCCCTACATAAAATGCAAGCAGGAACCCCGCCAGGGAAGAGCTAGGAATTCTTCACCCCACAACAGGAGGAAATATTGCTCAGCGCTTAACTGGCAGAGGTTTGTGCACAGGAAGCACAATAACAGACTGTCTTTGGGGACACCCATGAGCCAAGACCCGTCCCCACGCGTGGCAGCATCCCACAGTAGCGTGGGCAGTCGATGTGGCAGGGACACCCTCCACACTCACAGAAAAGCCACCAGGCTCCCCGAGCTCCCAGCAGTGTTTGGCTGCCACAGGAGCTGTGCCATGGGGCTGGGCAGAGCCCAGCGCTCTCCGCAGTGCCCGGCTGCAGCAGCACTCACTTGATCATCTGTGGGACGGTGACCTTGGAGTTCTCCTCAAAAGCATTCATCATGAGGCCATTGCAGCGTATGTTGTCCACACACTGGAAGAGACAGGGGTGGGACATGGGAGAAGGTGACAAGGATGGCTCCACTGCCTGCCTGGCTTGGACCTACCACGAGAAAGACCAGCTTGGCCTTATCCAAGCAACATGCATCCTTGCTAACTGAATTAACCACGCCTCATGGGAGACCAGGGCTGGGAGTGCACAGCTGGGGAGGGCAAGAGCTTCTGCCTGAAAACAGGAGCTTCCCCATCCCGGTCCTGCATCCCTGTTCTGGAGGAAGCATCGCCCAGAGCTCCCCAGGTTTTCCAGTGCAGACCCAGCCCAGGCTCAGGCTGTGCTGGCAGACACATTGGCACTGTGAGAGTTGGCAGAAACCTGCTCTGATCCTTTACTGCTGTAATTAAACTCCACTCCCAGCCTGCACCACTGGATGCTCTTGGAGGGAAACCCAGCGAGCACCAGAGCAGTATCAGCTCCTTTACTGCCAACTCAGCTCCCAGGGCTTTGCTGGGCAGGTGCGTGGGCTGGAGACCCCTGTGTAGGCAGGGCTGACACTGGCCCCTGAAAGAGCAGGACTAGGAATTTCCACCTCCCTGCACCTCCCCCCTTGAGGACCAATGCTGAGCAAGGGGGTGCAGACAAGGATGTGGTACAACAGAGGTGCCCAGGAGGCACACCCTACTTAACCGATCATTTTTTTTCCTCCACCCACCCAGGACAAAGTATCTTCAAAGCCATTTGCATAAAGCAAACGAAAAGCAGGTAAATTGCTACCACCTCTGAGTCAGAGAGAAATCCAAACCACACATTTACATGTGCAGGCAGAGCACGTATGGGACAGACCCTGCTCCTGCCTGCTGTAGCTTTGTCACCTTCCTACTCCTCCTCATCTTCCTCCTCAGGCCAGTAGACAGCAGAGAGCTTGTGGCGATGGCTGGGCTCTTGGTACACCCTGGCTCCAAGTCACTCTCAGCGTGAAACCACTCTCCCTGGGTGCCCAGGGCAGGGGGTGCAGCCGTGCTGCTCACAGCAGCCCAATGCAGCCTGAACTTAGCCCGTGGCACATCCTGAGCACTGGGAAAGCACCCAGGGCGCAGTGCTGCCATTGCAGCCTGGGCCCAAGGGTAGCAGAACTGCAGCCACCCAGGCAATGCAAGGGTTAACTCTGGGTGCCTAAAGCTGCTGCTCCACAGGGGCAGCAGAGCAGGAATCCCAGGGAGGCTGCTCATCACAGGGACTCGTGGATCATTCCTACCTGGCTGATGTCACTGGTCCACGCAGCCTTCTCCTGCCTGGACGAGGCCACAAGGATCACCGTAAAAGATGAGGAATCTTTTGGCTCCACCACAATTTTGAAGTCCAGGTGGTCAATGTCCTGCCCCGATGCTTTTGCTTTGGGATACAAAAGCCACACACAGTGATTGTGAGACTTCCCCACACCCTCTCTCCCAGCATGGGTTGTTTTAAGGAGTTTGTTGTGTTTTGCAGGTTATCTGCGGTGAGGACATGATGGGTTTGCTGGGTAAAGTCAAGTCTGTGTACCATGAGTGCAGCACGGCCTCACTGCTGGGACTTCAGTGCCACATCCCAGAGGAGAACCCCCCTGCCCAGCATGTGTTGGAGCACTCGGAATGGGGACAGGAGAGAGGAGACCATGCATTTCCACAAGCCTACAGATAAGCAGCCAGGGCTGAGGACCCTTTTTTCTTGCTAGCACGGAGCTGTGACGCTTGTTGCCTGCCTCGGGAAGGTCAGATTTGCATAAAAGCGCATCTGTGTGGTTCACAGTAAATAATTTACTTAATTAAATCCAGCCAGTAGATCATGACTTCCTCGTATCTATTCAGCATCTAAATTTGCTCCAACTCTGCCACAGCTGGTTTTACGCCACATGGATGGATGGCAGCAATGTCTAGGAGGACAGGGGACACTGGCAGCACTGAGCAGGCTGCCATTGGTCCCCAGCCACAGAGTATGGCACCTGCCTCCAGCCAGGGAAATCATTTCTGGGGCTGGCAGCAGCCTCGTGCCAAGGCTCTGGTGTGAAGCGCAACCTCCAGTGGGACCTGCACCCCTGGGACCTCCCCAGCCATGCTGGATGCAGGCTTTTCCCCCACCCCACAATGGTGCAACCACGCTCCAAGCCCCCAAGCTGCTCATGGCATGTGACGGGAGAGGGGCTGCGGTGCTGGGGGTGCTGCTAAACTCAGCAAAGAGGGGCCTGGAGCAGCTGCCACTTTGCTTTTTGAGATGATCCTCTCCACTCTGCACCCACTGGGAGAGGCACAAACCAGCCTCCCACCCCGCACACATGGGTGGGGGCTGAGCAGGGCGCTCAACATGCCCCGAGGGGAGTGCCAGCACGGGGCACTTACCGTCCTCGTCGGTGCTCTCTTGCTCCTCTACAAGGGTGCAGTCGATGAGGGAGATCACGCCGTTCTGCAGGGGCAGGAATTGGGGATCAGTGGCAGGATCTCCCCACCAGGGGGGTAAGGGCTGCCTTGGACCCCAGCCCTGGTCTTCCACCCCACATTGCAGTCCAGCACCCTGGGGACGGGGCGATGCTGCTGAGGATGCATACAGAGCTCACAGCCAGCACAGAGCTTGCAGCCAGCACAGCATCTGTTTTCACTGGGGAAAACGCAGTTCCTGACTGCTGGGGTATCACAATTTTCCTTGTATAACTGATCAACTAATTTGTTTATCAATTATTGAATATGAGCTTTAAATTGAATTTCCCCAAAACCTGTTGTAATTATCACTCTTTGCCAAGGACTGTAATTTTTCAAACTGATAATTTAATGCCAGTAATGAGCAATTTCTGTACAATTCTTGCTCAATTACCTGTGAAACTTCCCCCAACAAAAGCGTGATTTGAGCTGGAGGAGACTGTGAGCATTAGGCACAAACCTAGGCTGTAATTTAAGTTTCTCGCTGAACAGATTGTTGAGGTTTCTGCTGCAAGTCAGGATAATTCCTTTTATAAAGAACCTGCAGTTTCTCATCTTTGCCTGTGACTCAGCGCTCTGAACATAACTGACCACGTGAAACAAATCCAATTGCCCGCCTGGTTGCAGGTCAGCACTCCAGGAGGCTGCAGCGGGAGAGGGTCCCTACGGCAGACAACGTTGGAAGATCTGGAAGAGTTGCAGGTCACTAAACCAGATTTCTGGCTACCTTTCCTTCTCCTTGCCTCCATGAACAACTCCTTTCTTCCTTCCCCCCAGCTTCCAGCCATGGGTGATAGGAAATGCGTGAACTCAAGGTCCCTCATGCTTCCGTAGATCTTAACGGATCTACTCTCCAGGTGTGGGTCCAGCTCATCTCTAACCCCCCAAATCCTTGGCAATTAACTTCAAAATTTAACGGGGGGAGAGTGGGATAAAAGCAATTGCTTTCTGGTTTTAAACCTGGGGCTTAAAAGCATTTGATGTCCTTAGATCTTGTGCTATGAAAATCTTCCACGATTCTGTTCACCTTTGACTATTTAATGGTTTCTTGTATGGAAACCATTCCATGCTGTTGACCCCAGTCTCACCAGGAGAACCTGGGCAGCCCAGACTGCAGCGCCAGCCCGCGCCCCATCTGGGTGCATGAGCCCCAGTCCTGGCACCCCAGGAGCAGCAGCAGCAGCAGCTTGGAAGCTTGGAGCCCCGCAGCATCCCGCTCCGCACCTTGGTCAGATGCAGTTTCCCTCCGGAGCCCCTGGTGCAGATGATCAAGTGCTTGGAGAAGAGGAAGCACTGCCGCTCGCCCTCCTTCTTCAGAGAGAGGGAGCCCAGCCGCCCCCGCGTGATCTTCCCTTTCTCAGACATCGGCACTTGGATGAGGGACCCTGCGGAGGGGACAGATATGGCCCTGGCATCAGCAGGAATAAAATGCTGTGCTGAAATCGCCTGGAAGTGAGGTGCTTGGGAGCTGAGACAGCTCAGAAACGAGCTATATTTTTGTATTTCACAGCTCAGCAGAGCACGCATGGAGGGACTGGAGATGGGAAACGGGAGTCTCAGGGCTTTGTGTTAACAGTGGAGGGGAGGGACACTGGCGAGAACACCATACCTTGCCTGACGAAGGTCTGGCTGGTGTCCAGCAGAATTTCACACCCCTCAATAATCATCCTCTCGATCGCCAGATTTTTTCGGATATTTTCAGTCTCGCTCACTTCATCGTGCATTATCCTGACGGAAGGAGAAGGGAAAATCCGAGCTCGCAGGAGATCTGCGTGAGTTTTCCCAGCAGATCCCTTTGGACAGGTAAGACCAAACTCAAAGGAATATTAAGAAAATCCCAGCAGTCATCTGCATCCACACAAATGGAGCCCGGAGCACAGGAGGTGACTCCCACACATTGACCTGGACTGCATCTCCAGATTTCTAAATACTGAATAATGAGCACTTTTTGCTCAGAAATCCCCAAATTCAGATCTAGGGCAGACAGATTCCACAAGTTACTAGCCCCCTCTGATATCCCTGTGCCTTGAGGAGCGGGAAGAGAGACGGAAACTCATTTTACGGGTCACCTCAGGGGTGCTGGTGGGTTTGGTGCTCTTGCAATATGCTGGCAGGAGACACACAGAATGCTTCAGTCTGTGGCTGCTGAGGACTGTAAACAGGGAATCGCAGCTGAATCCTGGGTGTTCATTATGAAGACCTCAGAGGCACCTGGCAGCTTCCTGCAGGGCACTTCCACCCACCCCCAGCAGCACAGCCACACCAGACAGGACAGAGCCAGCCCTTCCCAGCTCTCCGAAACTCATCTTTCCTCATTAAGGAGCCCTGGCAAATGCAGCCCATGGCCAGAAGCCACCAGGCTTCCATCCCACTGGCCACAGGGATGGACTGGCAAATCAGGGGCAGGAACTGGAATGTCTCAGCCTTCGAAACGCAGAGGACGAGGGGAACGGGTGGTCAGGACCTCGCTAAGCCAGCACAGGGCTCCTCTGGGGCATGGCTGCATCCCAGCAGCCGGCAGGGGCACCAGGGCGAGCTCCCCACGCAGCCAAAGCACCTCTGTGTGAGCTGGCCCATCTCCCTGTGCCAACAAGGACTTCCATCCTTGTCAGGGAGGCCAGTAGGCTCTGAGTGAACCAAGGACTGAGCTTCTCCTGTGTCCCAGCCCAGCGGGACAGCACAGTGCCACCATCACCATCTCCATTGCCTTCACCCTAAGGGTGCTGTGCGAGCACCCAGGCCAGCCTGAACCCACCGGAACTGCACCCTCTGAAGACCCTGCGGGTCAGGGTCTGCCTGCCCCAGCCCCTCTCCCTGCCTGCCCACTCCTGCCCAAGAGCCCTGCCACCAGCATGAACCACCCCAGGTGAGAGCTGCTTCCAGTCCTGCAACCCTGGCTGTCAGGATGAGGAGCAGTGGGTCTGACCTGGACAGCTCTTCCAGCTTGGACTTCGCGTAATCCAGGCTGTTCCTCTCCACGTGCTCGTGTGGAGTGTGAGCCAGCAGCTCGTGCAATGTCAGGATGTACCTGGGGATCTGCGGCACAATGGAACAGAGGGGTTAATCAGCCATGGCGCAGTGCAGGAGGGCTGGAGGGAGGCACAGAGGGCTGCGGGTGCCCACCCCATGCTGCTCCTGGAGCCACTATGGCTGGCAACACCATGGCTGGGAATACCATCCCTCGTACCTCCTAATCTGGGAGGATATGAAAGCTTCAAAGCTTCTCATGCCAAAACTTAACAAAGAGGGGGAACAGATGGGGTTGTGCCCAGGACCCTCATCCATGTCCTAGCAGCATGGGGTAACTGGGAAATTGGCAGCTTCACCCAGAGTCCTCCCATAGCACCAACAAACCTAGCAATGGCTGAATAGGTCCCAGCAGCAGAATGAGACCACATGGGGTCCAGCCCGGGTGAATTTCATCCAGGCTTTGCCTCCCACCACCCAATGCCTGTTGTGGAACTCAGCCCATCATGCCCCATCAGCACTGTGGTGGCATGCCTGGGGCTGATCCCAGCACCAGCAGTTACCTGGAACATGGGGTAGGTCAGGAAGGTCTCCAGGGTCCTCTCCTCACAGTCGGGCTTGGCCTCGTAGTGCTTCAGCAGTTTGTCAAAGTCCCGGTTCTGCTTGCAGTGCGCCAGGATCTGCAGGCTGTACTGGTGGTTCCTCACGAACTCCTGGTAGATGTTCAGCATGGGCAGCAGGATGTCAAACAAGTCGGCTGTGAGCAGAAAGGTGGCAGGGAGGTGGGTGTGCTGGTCCAACTCACACCTGGGGCTCCGGCACAGCCCCTGCCTCACCACCCTGTCATCCCCAGGGCCTTGCAGTGCTTGTGCCAGCACAAAGCCTGCCCAGTTTGGGTTTAAAGGCACTCATTAGAGCCAGCTGACGGTCTCTTCAGACACAGAATGCTCTTCAACATCAGCTCTCCCTGCATGGTCCAGCCCTCCCTTCCACCATCCGGCAGAGCCAGGAACGCAGGAATTGGGTTTCTCTTGTTTTTTTCTTTGTTCAGATCTTCGCTTCCGTGACTGGCACGAACAAGTGATGCAAGGGACGTGTTCCGCCGCCGCTGGTTAGCGCAACGCCTGCCTGGCTGCGCTGAGAGGAAGAGGGTGGGCTCACCTCTGCCAGTGAGCAGGCAGGAAACACGGCAAGGAGGCAACAGGCACTTACCCAGCACCAGCGTTGGCCAGCTCGATATCCTCGCCTTCAGGCCTTGGTAAAAGATTTGGTGCAAAAACATGATCGTTTCACTGAAAAATACACCAAGGGGAGAAAAGACAGATGAACAAGTGGCAAATAATGAGTAATTAGATAAAATCACCAGCTCACAGGGGGAGAGAGGAGTGGCTGGGGAGGTGGCTGCACAAGGTGGGGTGCAGAGAGGGTGTCTGGAGCTGTGTAGGGAACAGTGGATGAGGGCAGAGGAGGAGAGGAAGGAACCAAGCAGCCTGAAGGTCCCTCAGAAGTCACAGAATCATAGAATGGTTTGGGTTGTAAGGGACAGGGTTGCAGGAACAGGGACATCTTTAACCAGATCAGGTTGCTCAGAGGCCCATGCAACCTGACCTTGAGTGTCTCCGGGGACGGCGAGCCACCACATCCCTGGGCAACCTGGGCCAGTGCCTCACCACCCTCAGCATGAAAAATTTCTTCCTTATATCCAGTTTCTTCCTTATATCCCTGAATCTCCCCCTCCCTTATTTTAAAACCATTACTCCTTGTCCTGTTGCAACAGGCCTTGCTAAAAACTCTGTCCACAAATCAGCCTGGGGCCTCCCTGCTTTCCCCAGCCTTGGCAGGACAGGGTGCTACTGCCTGGAGCTCTGAGCTGGCCCCAAGTCCTCCACTGTTTATTTACTAGGAGACCCCATGGTGAGGGACCTTGTTCTGGGCACGGAGACAAGACAAAGCAGAGGAGGGTGCTTGGGAGTGCTTGCTCTGCTGGCAGTGGCCCCACACAGCCCAGAGTGGGGGAAAAATGGAATGGGGGTTCTGCAGTTGGGGTTTGTCACAGCTTCCAGAGCGGGATGGCACCCACGGAGCCCAGGGAGCTCGCAGCAGCAGCAAGAGCCATGGAGAGGGCCAGGAGCAAATGCCAGGAGCCAGGAGTGCTGCTGCTGGAGCTGCTCCCTCGAAAAGGGACAGGTGGCCGGCAATGCTGGGGTTGGCTGGCACGACACGATGCTGGTGTCAGTGCCATCCATGGGATGAAGCTGATGCAGCTGCTATTAAACCTGGCACACACTGTGACACACTTGGCCTGGCTGGAGTCAGTGAGTGTCACCTTCAACACTTCACAGTGGCTGTGACCCTGCGTAGCAGCTGCAGGAGAGGCTCTGCCTGCTGCTCCACACCATCTCCCTTGAGAGCTGCATCCTCCTCGCTTCGCTCACCCATTGGGTTGCTATTAATGCCAAAGGACACCATCCTGCCCACCACCACAGCCAAGACCTCACACAGACAGGTTCATATCACCCCGACCCGCTATCGAGGGCCTGGAGCATCAGCCTTCACAGCACCAAGCCCTCAGTAGGTCACTCATCCATGTGTCCCACAGGAATGGTAAGTTTCCATCCACGGCTTTGGGGGTAAGGCTGCAGGCTCACAGGGAGCACGCAGCACTGAGCACCCCAGCACCCATTCCTGGGGCTGTGGACATCAACAACTGCCCAGCGGCTGTGGGCTCTGCTGGGGTGCTGCAGAGCTCCTGGAGCCCAGAATGGCACCCACCTGTTGAGGAAGATGCTGCTGACATCATCATGTGTGATGGGAGGCTTCTTGGAGCTGGCTGCCATCCGCAGCGGCCGCAGGAAGTTGTTGACAAGGATGTGGAGCTGCTGGACATACTCAGCCTCCGCTTCCAGCATGCTGAAGACAACCTGGTTCCTCTTGCGCATGCTGTCAGCATGGGGGGACCTGATGTAGTCCTGGATGATCGTCTTCCATTTCCTCCGGCACAGCCAGCCCCGCAGGAAGCTCTGCACCTGCCGAGGGAGCAGCGGGCACATTAGCATGCGCGCTGAGGAGCTGGGCAGGTGTCCCATGCAAGGTGCAGGGATCGCAGCTCTGCTGTGAGGCTTCCCTAGCTCAGTGCTGAGATGCGCACAATGGTGTGGGTATGGGTGCTGCTCTGAACCCTCCCGGCTGGGAAACCAACAATAACTCACTTCACAGAATCACACGAGTGGTTTGGGTTGGAAGGGACCTCAAAGCACATTCAGTTCCAACCCCCTGACATGGGCAGGGACACCTTCCACTGGATTAGAGGGCTCAAAGCCCCATCCAACCTGGCCTTGAACACCTCCAGGGAGGGGGCAGCCACCACTTCTCTGGGTAACCTGTGCCAGGGCCTCCTCAGCCTCACAGGAAAACATTTCTCCCTAAGATCTCATCTCAATCTCCCCTCTTTCAGCTCAAAACCATTCCCCCCATCCTATCTCTGCACTCCCTGATCAAGAGCCCTTCCCCAGTCTTTCTATAGCCCCTTTCAGGACTGGAAGATTGCTCTAAGGCCTCCCAGTAGCCTTCTCTTCTCCAGGCTGAACAACCCAAACTCTCTCAGTATGTCCTCATACAGGAGGTGCTCCAGCTCTCAGATCATCTCCATTGCCTCCTTTGAACTTCCTCTCACAGATCCAAGTCCTTCCTGTGCTGATTTAAATGCACTGTAGAGAGACAATACCCTCTTTTCCCTTTTTACAGAGATACATGCAAGACTTCTAGGAGAAACAAGGATCCGATATTAACTCCTGGTCCTCCCCCAGCACAGCCAAGATGCTGGGCACTTCCCTACCAGCAGGATGGGGACGGTACGGAGACTCCCAGCCTGTCCAGCACTCCCCAGTCACCTCGCTCACTCCAGCCATGCAGGGAGTACCCCGGGAGCAAATACAACCACAAGAGGGGTTTACAGCTTTCCAAAACACATTTTCGTCTAAAACACCCCACCATGAGCAGAGGCAGCTCCTCAGCCAGCTCTCCAGGCCATGCCAGCTGCTCCACACTGAGCAGAGTTCCTGCACCACTCACCCACCTTCTTGATCTTCTTGATGTCACTGTCGTCATCGCTGGGCGCGCTGCTCTGGCCGGCCTGGATGCGCTCGTGGTCCTTGAGCAGCGAGGCGATCTGAGGGCACAGGGGGGTGTAAGCAGCTGTGCCACCCGGGAACCTCTCGGCACACCCCAGGAGGGGGGGATGGCACACGCCTCCCCCTTTGCTGCAGACATAGGGACATGTTGTGCTGATTCTGCCTTAATGGGAGATGGGTGGACAACACAGATGAAGAAACACCGCAGAGCCACCAGGGCGCCTGCTCCTGGCACGCCTCGGCCAGCATTCACGGAGCTGTTTTGCTGGTGTCATGGGTTTATTTTGTTTTTCTTTTTTTTTTTTTTAAAATTGAGTGAGCAAAATTTGCACATTAAAGTAGAAGTTGATTATTTGATCTGCGCTTCAAAGCATGTAGAAGAATAAAAAACTCAAATCCAGCACCAGGTAAAATCAAAAGCCCCTGTGCACAGGGGATGGGACTGTGGCTCCACAAGGCATCTCTGATCCCAACCCCTCAGCGGATTTCAGGGTTCACAGCATATCTCCCACCTCTCCCAGCTGTTAGCTCATGAGGATGCTAACAGCAGCCCTCACCATACAGTCTGCCACGACCCATGGCCAGGGATTGCTACTGACCTGCACTAAAAACTAAAAATATAAAGGAAAACACCCCAAAAAGGAGATGTCAACTCACTCCTGTGCTTACCTCAGCAGGCAGTGAAGGACCTGGGTGCCTCAGAGCCACCAGCTTCCCTTGGCACCGCCTGCTGAGCCACTTTTGCACTCTGTTGCTCTGCCTGCTCTAACCTGTGCCATGTCACCCTTCCTACGGCCCAATACTACAGACTACCAAGCAGCAAATGGCTGTGAGAGCTTCTGGGACAAGCTACAGGCTTATAGGGGTTATAGGGGCTACTCTCACTGTAGGGGCTACTCTCACTGTAGAGACGCTCCCTTTTTAGCAGTGTCCACTTTGTTTCCATTACTGTGCACATGAATTCCCTCATGCACTCAGGTTATCAGGATGCTGCAGCTGGCATATGGCACAGCTTCCCTCCCGAGGCCACAGATGCCTCTTCCCTTTTTCGGTTACTCCTTGAGCTTTGCACCGCCTGGCAGACGTTGCCTCCAAGCACAAAGCACAGAGGAGTCCTAATTGAGGTATCCAGGATGAAAATAAAGATGGTGAAACGGTAGGATAAGAATTCTCCATCTCTCCCCTTATATCCACTCCTGAACACAAGGGGTCAGCTCGAGAGCCCTTTCCCCAGTGCACCTTGCTAGAGTGAATCCTTCCCGGCAGCATTCTGGGGCTGGGGACCACATCAAGCTCTGCATGTGGACTGTATCTGGGAGGCACAGCCGCTCGCTGTACGGCTCCTGCAAGAAAAACCTCCAACCAAGGTGATCCCCTTGTCTCTGTCTGCAAGAGAGGGGCCAGCCTGATGTTGTTAAGGGTAACTACACCAGCTGCGACATCCCCTGGTCCCTGCCATCCTGCCTGTAGCCCATGGGTCACCCCAGGGAGCAGCAGCGCATCCACAAGGTGATGCCAGGTTCTTCACCTCGGCCTTCAAGCGCTCGATCTCGATCTCCCCATCCTCAATCTGCTGGCGGAGTTGCTTGGCAACAGTCTTCTCTGTTTCCACAATCTGCAGGAGGTGGAGGTACTTCTGCATCAGCGCCTCATGCTCCGTAGCCAGGTTCCTGTAACTGCAGGCAGAGATGGCCGTGAGCCCCTCTCCTCCCCCGGACCCGCTGTCACAGCCCCCCCGGGATGTGCACACAGAATTCGTTGTCTGCACAGTGTGCTTTGCTGAAGGATTCTCCTTCCCAGCTGCCCACACACTACCCTTGCCCCTTGGGGTATCTGCAGGGTGAATGAACCAGGAGATGGCTCTCGTGGTCTGGGATGCTGCTACTCAGAATTGACCAACTGAGAGAGGACTCAGGGTTCCCGTGAAGGTGCAAACAGAAAAGACAACACAGATTTTTAGGAAATGATAGGAGACTTAAAAAAAAAATAACCACCATGGCCAAACCTCGCCCCCTTACCCTGTCCCAAAGTTTAACAGGAAGGAGGTCATTCATGGCACAATCTCTCATGAATGTCTGTTCTCATTTGGGTGCTGCGGCAGATGGTACTTCCCTCATCTCCTACACACAACACTCATCCACTTCCCTTCTCGCTGCCAGCCTGGCACCCTCCTGTGCTGGACACACGGTTTTGCCATGCCAGTTCCTGACCACTCACTCTCCTTGGGCCAGCAAGTGGTCTGTGCTGGCATTCCCATACACATACACACAAGCTTGCAAAAATCCCCTGATTATTGCTGCTATTACAGATGAAACCCTTCCTGGTGGTCTCTGAACCCAACGGGGAATTGGGCACCTCTTCAGCATCGATAGCTGGGCACCCCTTCAGCTGGGATAGGCAGAGTCAGCCTGCCAGTGTGGCTGCCCCGCACCAGATGGGGATAGGGATGAGGACGGGGACAGGGATGGGGTGGATGCATGGAGCTTACTCTGCCAGGGCAGGCAACAGGGACAAGGATCAGGATGGAGATGGGGATAGGAGTGGTGATGGGGACAAGAATGTGGGGATGGGGAAAAGAAAGTGTGGATGGGGTGGGGACAGGGATGGGGATGGGGACTGGGGGGACATGTCTGAATGCAACCCCTTGTGCAGCACAAGGGTCCCTGACACTGGTGGGGGCAGGGGGGGACACACAAAGGTGCCCCACTCCGCCTGCCGGCAGCCACCAGCTCAATGGTTCCCTGCCCGCAGCTCCCCACAGCCACCCTCAGGCATGGCCTCTCCTCCAACACCCCCATTCCTGGGCCTGCACAGGGCGATACCTGGCGTGAGCTATGGCTGCCACCCACTCGTCGCAGTCCTTGGCATCCTCGGTCCTCAGCTCTAGGGTCTTCTGGTTCTCATGGTTGAAATTAACAGTAAAGTAATGCTGCGGGAGCAAACAGAGGGTGAGGTGGCTGCTTGCTTGCACAGGGCTGTTAGAAACGCACTTTATGATCAACCACGGGTCACTCTGTTTAAAAATAAACAACCTGATCCAGTTAAAGATGTCTCTGCTCCTGCAAGGAGGTTGGCCTAGATGAGCTGTAAAGGTCCCTTCCAACCCAAAGCATTCCATGACTCTATGAAACCACCTTGAAGCACCAGGAGGACGGCTGGGATGAGGCTCTCAACACTTGGGAAGAACTGCTCCTGTGGTGAGGCAGTGCAGCTGTGCCGTGGGTGAGGACAGGGCTGAGAGGGGAAATCCCGCTGCGCAAACACTGGGCTTCAGACAAACCTAAACCCATGCAGGGCTGGGAGGCTGCAGGCAATCACTGTGTAGACAACACTCACCCAGTGAAAGAGGCGGTCGAGCAAGCGTATTTATTGCACCAGGCTGCCTGCATCCCTACCCGCACGTCTGCCCGCATCCCTGCTGTGCAGGCAGCGAGCACCCTGGGGCACCAGTGCAAAGCCTTGCTGCTCCCTGGAGCTCAATGCTGAGTGCAGCCCTGGCCCCACGTGCTTGCAGGGCTTGGGCCGGGAGGCTGGGATGGGCCCCGGCGCATGAGGGCTGAGTGCAGGGCTATATTTAGCCTCCCTTGACATTTACAGTAGTTGTGCTAATTGCGCGTGGTGGCAGTGCGCGCCGGCGGGGGTTTGTGCTGCGCCAGTGCCTTCCCACGGTCTCCTAGGAAACGGGTACCACGCTGCAATACCGGATGCGGCCCGAAATAACTGGGCTAAAACGAAACCCACAAGAAAAATCTCATCCTGACATTATCTGCTGCTCTGCTAGGTTTAGCAAGGAAATCTGACTTAACAGGTATCTTGGCTAAAAACACCAAACCAAACTCAGCCCCGAGCAGCTGCATGTTCCCTGGCACGCACCCCTGCTCCCAGGACGGCAGCAGCCAGCTGCCAGCACAGACCTTGGCATCCCACTTCCAGGGAAAGCCTCCTGCATCCATTTGGAGATCCTTCTCCTTGACACCCCTGGGCCTGATGAGGGAAGGGGAAGAGAGTAAGGATGCCTGGGGAGGACATCGACAACAAGACATTTCCAAGAGAAAATCTCCCAGAAATTGCCAGTCTGTGTGCAGTCATTCTGTGCCTCTGCTTTATGCCCATCTTTCTTACATCCCTTCCCCTGCAAACAGCATCCAAGAGAGCTCACCACATCTGCAAGTCTGGAAGTTGTTGCCCTTATACATCAGCTCAGGAACATCACCAATATCACCAGGAATCAAGCGACTGAGGGACCAGGGGTTGCTTAGCCTGGAGAAAAGGAGGCTGAGGGGACATCTCATCACTGTCTACAACTACCTGAAGGGAGGTTGTAGCGAGGTGGGTGCTGGTCTCTTCTCCCAAGCGACAGGCAATAGGAGGAGAGGAAATGGACACAAGTTGTGCCAGAGGACATTCAGATTAGATACCAGGAAACATTTCCTCAACAAGAGGGTTCTCAGGCACTGGCAGAGGCTGCCCAGGGAGGTGGTGGAGTCACCATCCGTGGAGGGGTTTAAAAGATGGGTGGATGAGGTGCTCATGGATCTGGTTTAGTAGCGGACAGGTATGATTGGACTCAATGATCTCAAAGGCCTTTTCCAACCAAGCGATTCTGTGATTCTGTGGGTACCAGGTCACTTCCTGGCCACAGGGACACGAGCGGTGGGAAGCCCTTTCCCAGCCCTGGTGTCTCCACGAGCTGCCAGTGCTGCGGGGATAAACCAACGGGATGCCACAGTACGCATGCATTCACCACCCCACGCTCCACCGACAGCTGGTGCTCAGCTGAGTCCCTGTACGACCAGAAATACAGGGAGGTGCCTGTGGTTCCCCCAAACCAGTCCCTGACCAATGGAAGGGGACCAGACAGGGTGCCATGGGCTGCCCTTCCTGGGTGCTTGGGGTCCTTTGGGGGCAATGCAGCATCCGAATTCCTCCCACAGGCAAGCGCACTTCCACAGAGGCCAGGCAGGACCAGGCACCTTGCTGTGTTAGATCATCTTGATCTTATCCTGGGCCTCCTGGAAAAGCAGCACCTCACACAGCTTCAAGACTTGTTAGATTTTCATCTAAGAGGTAGCAGAGACCAACGGCAGGGACCAGGGCAGGGTCCTGTGTCACCCACCAGGTCCCGTCGAGACAGCTCCCCAACACACCAGCAACCAAAGGGTTTTGAGAGGCACCTCCTGCTGCACTGACTAAAACCTGGGAACTCCTGAAGGCTCTGCAAATGGCATTTCCAATGCTGTCATCAGTGGAGCCAGACGATGTGGGACCAAAAGCTTCCCATGGTGGCTGGGGCAGCTCCAGAGCTGCTGTGGGGCTGCAGCCAGGATGGTTCAGTCCCGACTACTGCTCCATGTACAATTAAAAGTGAGTTCTTGCAAGCACATGAACTGCAGCTCCCATGTCACTCTGATCTATCCCCATACAACACCCAGGAAATGCAGCGCCTGTGCAAGGAGGAAGTTATTTTATATTTGAATAATAAAACTCCCACCACCTTTTATCTCCGCCTAAATTATGATCCTTCTCTGCTACCACAGTGACACATCAAACTTGGCAGCATTTCGGAAACCAACCTCTACTGACTCAGCCTGGGGCTCAGGTTGGTGGCAGTGTGGCCCCGGCCAGGCAACAGGACAGACCCACAGACAGGACCAGCCACTCACTGGCCCCGTAGACTGCGAAGAGATCTTAGAAAGAAATGTTTTGCTGTAAGGGTGGAGAGGCCCTGGCACAGGTTGCCCAGGGAAGTGGTGGCTGCCTCATCCCTGGAGGTGTTCAAAGCTGGGTTGGATGGGGCTTTGAGCAACCTGATGCAGTGGAAAGTATCCCTGCCCATGGCAGGGGGGTGGAACTGGATGAGATTTGAGGTCCCTTCCAACACAAACCGTTCTGTGATTCAATGATTTTTTCCAAAACAGAAAATCAATGTATTCCAGAAAAATGTGGAGCAGGGCATTTTCCAGCCTGAACAACTCACCAGACCACTCTGGATGCTGTGATGGACACAGCCGGGCACTGTTCCTGCAGAATAAGGCTGGGTACAGACAGTGCATGACTCTGCTGAAGGGGTCAGCAGGGGAGTGAGGGGACTAAGCCACAAACGCCTCATGCAGAAGCAGTGACCGTCACCCTTTCCTGCACGCAGCAGTTTTGTTGTGCCATCACAGAGCCCTCCTCACCCCACAGCAGATGCTCCCTGTTGTCCCTCTGCAGTGGGGATGCTCCTGCGTATGCCCTCCATCCGCCCGTGGCAGAGAGGTACGCGGCCGCCTGCTCACAGAGCTGACAGTTATTGCAGCTGACATAAAGGGCAAGGGAGGAGAATTTTCCTGCTATGGATGGATGGATGAGTCTAAAAATGGATGGATGAGTCTAAAAATCCACAGCCAGCAAGGGAAGCTTTTAACTTCCCTGACCTACATAGTGTGTGTTCTGGGAAAGCAGGACCTGAGACTGGGATGGACATGTGGTGGCCAGGCAGCTCCTTCAATTGCTGACAGTAAGAAAACAATCCCAGAGGCTGCACCATCACAGGAAAACATTTCTTCCTGATATCTCATCTCAGTCTCCCTTCTTTTTCAGCTTAAAATCATTACGTCTTGTCCTATCCCTGCACTCCCTGATAAAGAGCTCCTCCACAGCCTTCCTGGAGCCCCTTTCTGTACTGGAAACTGCTCTAAGGTCTCCTTGGAGCCTTCTCTTCTCCAGGCTGAACAACCCCAACTCTCTCAGCTTGTTCTCATATGGGAGGTGCTCCAGCCTTCATATAATTTCCGTGGCCTTCTCTGGACTTGGTCTTCTCTGGACAAGAGATCTCTTAACCAGAAGTGGTCTACACTTATAATAAAAAGAATCGCATTGACAAATACCCTTTTAAACATTTTAACATCATTTTCTTTTTCGGATTTTTTGTTTTACAGGTAAAAATTATCTCAGTCTTTTTGCTTTATCATAAACCAACCTCTACTGACTCACAGAACAATAGAATATCCTTAGTTGGAAGGGACCCACAAGGATCATCAAGTTCAATTCCTGTTCCTGCACAGGACAACCCCAATATTCACAACACGTGTCTGAGGGTGTTGGCCAAACGCTTATGGAATATTGTCCACCCCTGCCCTGCGCAGCCTCTGCCAGTGCATCACCACTCTTTCAGTAAAGACATTTTTCCTAATATCCAATTTAAACCTCCTCTGGTGCAACTTGAGTCCATAAAGACTCCCAGTTTTTGGCAACCAAAATATTCCAATGCCTATTTCAGCACTTCAGCTCAGAGTTTTGAAGCACAAACTCACTTTTTCTGAACCATCCAACAACTGACAGCTTCTCCAACAGGATCCCCAGGACCCAGAGGGTGCTGCTCAGGCACCCTGCTGCGGGCTTGGGATGATGGAGCTCAAGTTCCTGAGATACCAATGCTGAACTTCACTTTGGATCTGGAAAAGCTTGGGAAAGTGTTTACTGTCTGGCAGGTATTCCCTGCTGCGCACGCAATGCCCCACACACCCAGATGCCATCCCCAGCCTCGGGGACATGCACTTGGCTCCATGATGGTGTGCAAGAGGCAACTATCAATCATGGTGGATCTCAGCCTTCTGGAAAACCATTTGTAAACATTAAAAAAACCCCTGCTGGATGAGTCCATTTGCCGTACAGATCTTGCTCGGTTCACGAGCACCACAAACACCAGTTTGCCCAGTTGGTGCCACAGCTGGCCCTTGGTGACGGCTATGAACACAACCTCAGCTGTGGCTCCCAGATGCAACCCACTCAGCATCCCCATGAGCTCACATCACACGTACCAGAGGGGAACAATTCCTCCCATGACTTTAGCTCCTTTGTTCACATAACACCTGTAAGAAGGCCACGTTGTCCCGTAACTGGCTTATTTGGATTCACAAGCCAAATCTGTGTTTTCCATTCTGTGAGAAAGCCAGCTCTGGCAGAGGCCAGGTGTCCTGTGCCCAGACGTGGCTGCCAACGCCTCATCATGCTCAGTTGCACAGATCACACTGTGTTATCCGGTCCTGGTGACTGTCAGGAAGGTGGCAATCTGGCAGACACACACACAGATGGATACCTCAAAACCAAACACAGACTATTCTAGAAGACCAGAAGCGCGTTATCCTCCATGCAAAGCATGTGTTGCTCAGCCCCAGCTGCACCTGGACACTCATGCAGGATCTCCGCACCGCACGAGGACCCTTGCTGTCTCCAGGCAGCCTGGTGTACCAACCAGCAGACCCTGATTCTGCTTCCCTGCCTTCATGCTGTGCTCTGGTTGGTATGCCGCCACCTGCACAGGGGTATCCTTGCCCCATTGTCCCCTCCAGAGCAGAGAAGCTGCTCTGTTCCCTCCTGCCACCAGCACAGGAGCCGCATGCTGCTCTGAGCCCTTCCCTGCCTCAATTCAAGACCATGCCCAAAGCCACTTGTGGGTCCTCTGTCCCTCCCCCTCAGATAAAGCACAGCCCATGGCCCAGATAAGCCAGCTGGGCACTTAACAGAGGTGCCCAGAAGGGGAACGCATCATCTGTGGCTCCCCTGGCCACTGCTGGAAAGAGTCAGAGCATCCCAAAGGGTACATGCTGCTCGTCATCACTGTGGTGGCTGGGACAGCAGCACCCAGCAAAGGCACCTGCATCTAACGCTGGAGGAGAAGCCTCAGACAAATGTCCATCTGCTCTGGAAGGGTCATCACCACCCTCTTCTGCAGAGGGACCAGCAGCGGGCACCTGTCCAGTCCCACCCATAAAGCAGGACTGCGTTTGTCCCTGGCTCACCCATAGTGGCCCTTCCTGGGGGTCCCAGGAGTTCTGCCCAGGTAAACTCTCCATTTTGTGGCCTGTGCTGCTGCACCCACGGAAAGCTGCCTGAGCTCTCCTGCCACCAGGGATGGCTCCATCAGCTGTCAGCAAGCCAGAGGTAGCAGGCAGTCTGGGGCTGCTTCATGTACCCAATGCTCTGTGGGGCAGGCGTCCCTGAGGCACCCACACATATCTCCAGCTCCGCTTCTCTCCAGCTCTTCCAGTGTCTCGGGATGGGTGCCACTGGACAGGGTGCCCTCGGTGAGAAGTGACCCACTACTCCTTGTGCTGCTGGTGCTGAGAAGAGATGTGTCTTTCTTGTGCTTTCCTTAGCTGTGCAGGGAAACGAGCGCGGCCAGGGCTGGACACACTCCAGGGAGATGGAAGACAAACTTCTTCCCCAATGTGCCAGAGGGAACCGTTTCCACAAGCTTTCTCCCATCCTGCTGGGAGACGATAGCCAAACACGCCCAACGCTGACAGTACAAAATACATCTTGAGTCTCCTCTGCCACCCGAGAGCACAGAGAACAAATGTTGTACTCATCCCTGGCAAATTCTTCCAATACAGGGAGGAAAAACGCCAGCTATAGGATCTGTGTCCACAGAAGCAGCCGAGGCTTTGTGGAAAAGAAAGCCTCATAGCTCCAGAGAGCTTCTGAGCTTCAAGTCAAGAGTTCTGCACAGTGCCACCACTTGACTTGCATCACGCTGGCTCTCATCTAAGGAACAGAGGGCTGCCGGATAAGAATAACTCATGGCACCAGGGTACGGGTCCATAAATCTGACTCGAGGCTGGATGCATGGAGAAAACCCAGCCCTGACTCCCGCTGCCTGACTCACGGGCGATGGAGAGACCTCATCCCACAGCAGTGCATTCCTGGTCCTAAACACATGGCTGCAAGCTTGGGGATGGATCAGCTCCCGACCTCTGCACCTGCTCGGCTCCCCTGCTCCCATGTCTCCACACCCCATGACCTGCCTACTCTCCCTTGTCCAGGGGCCCGTCATGGCCCTTTCCACCACAGAAGAATAAAAGGGAGGGTTTACCCTTCCATCTCACCCCAGCATCACAGGGCATGCGCCCGGCACCACCAACATCACCACCCCACGCAGCCCAAACACCCACCTCCTGCAGTGAGTGGACTCGGCAGACCCTTCCTCCAGGCCACCACCAGAGACCACTTGACAATCAAAGACCTTCCACATCAAACAGATCTGAAGAAAACCTTATTTGCAGAAAAATGTAACAAAAACAGAAAAGAAAGTTGCAGAGGCATCCAGATCCCCTCATCAGTGTTTCAGCTTTTATAATAACTTCACTCCTTTATTTCACTGAAGTGAAATATGTGAACTTTGGGAGGGTTTTGAAAGAGCCACCTTTTAAAATTTCTCCTCTGTGGAGAATCTGAATCCTGTCAGACAGAATCTAATGCTGCAGCTTTCCCTGCTGCAGAGGGACCTGGACAGATTGGAGAGATGGGCCGATTCTAATGGGATGATGTTTAATAAGTCCAAATGTCGGGTACTTCATTTTGGACACCATATGCTAAAAATACACCGCCTTCCCAGCCAAACATCCCCCACTGAAGTGAAATATGTGAACTTTGGGAGGGTTTTGAAAGAGCCACCTTTTAAAATTTCTCCTCTGTGGAGAATCTGAATCCTGTCAGGCCTTACTCCAGTGAAGACAGAATCTAATGCTGCAGCTTTCCCTGCTGCAGAGGGACCTGGACAGATTGGAGAGATGGGCCGATTCTAATGGGATGATGTTTAATAAGTCCAAATGTCGGGTACTTCATTTTGGACACCATATGCTAAAAATACACCGCCTTCCCAGCCAAACATCCCCCACTGAAGTGAAATATGTGAACTTTGGGAGGGTTTTGAAAGAGCCACCTTTTAAAATTTCTCCTCTGTGGAGAATCTGAATCCTGTCAGGCCTTACTCCAGTGAAGACGGAATCTAATGCTGCATCTTTCCCTGCTGCAGGGAACACCAGCCTCAGCTCTGGCTGAAGCAGCCCGATAGATAAATACCCTAAGAAAACAACTAACGGTGACCACAGGCAGTGCTAGAAATTTCCTCGGCACCTTCCTTACTAAGGAAGATCTGGCGATACTGAACACAGCTCAGGTGAGCTGGAAGAAAATGTTTTCTCTGGCTTGGAGCCCTCAGATCCCTTCCTTTTGGAAGGCTGTGGCTCTGCGTGCCGGCCGCTCGCCCTCAGGCTCCTTCACAGCCCCTGCTGCAGGGCTGCACCAGAACCACTCCACTGCCTGCCTCAGCTGCTGTGCCAGCCAGCACTCTGCAAAGCAGTGGTGCTTGAGCACTTCCACTTACATCTCTCCTAATGAATTATACAGAATCAGGAGCTGGGCACCAAACCTTGATACATTGGTGTACATAAGCAGCCTGGGCAACACGCGGTGTGGCCGCATTTCGCTGTACTGACAGTAGCCCTGCATATGCACCGAGGACAAGCATTTCAGGTGCGTTTTGAAATGGAACAGGGCTGTGACATCCTCCCCTTAATGTTTATCTGCTGGAAAATCCTGCATGAACAAGAGGAGCCAGGATCTGGCAAGCAAGCTTGATTTAAGCCAAAGCAGGAAGGAGCACATTTGTTAGGCTGCTACCTGCCCAAACCGGGAGCAGTATCCCCCAACTCCACTGCACAGTCCCTTCCCTGCTGCCGTACAGGCCCTGCAGTACCTGGGAGGCTGCTCCAGCACAAGGGCCAGGGCTGCAAGCGAGTAGAGCTGCTGCAAAACAACGTTATTTTGATCTGAAGAGGGGAATATTCCCATGATCCCTGCCAGGATCGAGGTGATGTGCCACGGACCCATGGGGCTGCACTGCCTCGTTCTTGTAGGGGGGCTTTTTGGCGTGCTGAGATCAGCCAGAGGCAATGAACAAGCTTCTTCCCTTCCCTTCAGCCCTGCCTCAGAGGTCCCTGTGGGGTCTCTCCTGCAGTCTCCCAGCGGCGCTTCCCACCACCTCCCCAGAGCCTGCTTAGGCGGGAATTATGCAAGACCTGCAGAACTGGGCCCAAAACACATGGTGCCTCCAGCAAGCACCCAGCCTGGGCTTTCAGCACCAGGAAACCCCTCCGCTCTCCCCTGCAAGGGGCTCCCCACTGCCCTCTGGCGACACAGGCACCCATCGGATATGTGGCTGCACAGTGGCCCAGGGGTGAAGGCAACTGCAACAGGCTCCTCTCCATGTCCATGAGACCAGAGGCGATTTTGGACTCTACAGCAGGTATTGGCAGGGGGATCTGCAACCCCAGGCTGGAAGCCAGCCCTTCCTACCCCCTACCTGGTATCAACCCTGACTGGCTGCTCAGACACACTCCGAGATCCAGCCAGCGACAGCACACAAACAAGCCGGAGGTTGCCAGCATCTGCTCAATGCCACCCTGCCCACCTGGGAAAGGTGCAGACAGGGGACAGATGACCCAGGGGGCCATCGGGGGCTGCTATCCCTGCAGCTGGGTCCCTGGTACCTTGGGGAGCTGGGGCACGCGGATTCTTCCAGGGTCTCGCGACAGCTTTGCTGTTGAGCGCTGTTCAGCCTGCAGACATCAGCACCTGTGGGGAGCACTGCAACCACTTCCCAGCCCTGTGTGGCACTGCTCTGCTTCTCCCACCACCCGTGGAGGGGATGCGCAGTGTGTCCAGCTGGGTCTCTGACTGGAGCACAAACTGCATGTGCGGAAAGCAGGAACGGAGTGAAATCCTGATGAAAACAAGGCCCTGTGCCCCTCCAGCACTGAGCACTGTGCCCCCATTGCCCTGGCTGCCCATGCCATGGGGCTGGGGCCAGCTTTGCCCCCAGTAAACCCTGGGGGGAGGACATGGGAGGCTGAGTCTGGCTGGGAAATATTGAAGCCAAACAGTTGAGCCCCAGCATGGATGGAGCAAACCCACGGGAGCCTCACACCCCTCCACACCACACTGGGGCCACTGTGGGGTGGCAGGCATGGGGACATGTGTGAGGCACAGGGGTCAGGACACGCATGGATTGGGACATGCATGAGGCAAGGGACCAGGACAAGCGTGAGGCACGGGAGCTCAGAAACGAGTAGGCCAGGACATGCATGGGGCTCGGATGTCTGGACACTCATGGGGCGCAGAGGGTCAGGACACTGGTGGGGCACGGGAGATCAGTCACACATGAGATGGGACACACGTGGGGCAGGGGGTCAAGACATGCATGGGGCTTAGAAGTCCGGAGATGCGTGGGGCAGAGGAGTCAGGACACTCGTGTGTTCTGAGGTCAGGACACGCGTGGAGTGGGGGCTCCGCTGCGCACAGCGCCGCCCGCTTCCACCGGGGGGCGCCCCTCGCCGCAGCCCCGTCGCTAATTACCGGTGGCTAATTAGCCGCGATGGGAGCGAGCGGGGATGGGGAGGCTCCAGGCAGAGCAAGACACCTCCATAACCCCGGGGTCCGCTGGGGACATCGTCAATGAGACCCCTAGGACCATCTCCTCCTCCTAACCCTCCCCCCCTCCGGCACTGCGACCCCCAGGAGCATCCCCCATCCCGGATCCAGCAAAGCGACCCCGGAGAGCATTCCCCCCTCTCTCGGACCTGGCAATGTGACCCCGAGAAGCATCCTTCCCCCCGGCCCGACCCGGCACTGGGAGCATCCCCTCCACGCCCCCGCGCCCGAACTGGCAATGCGACCCGGGGAAACATGCCCCCCATCCCCGGCACCGCGACCTCGAGAAGCATCCCCCCCACCGCACTGCCACCCCGAGGAGCATCACCCACCCGCACCCGGCACTGGAAAGATTCCCCCAACTCCCGGACCCGGCAATGCGATCCAAGGAAGCATCGCTCCCAGCACTGCGACCCCGAGGAGCATCCCCCCGCATCCAACACTGCGACCCCCAGGAGAATCCTCCCCAGATCCGGCACTGGGAACATCCCCTCCCTGGCACTGCGACCCCTGAGAGCATTCCCTCATCCCCGGCTCGGCACTGCGACCCCTGAGAGCATGTCCCCCATCCCCAGACCCAGCACCAGAAGCATTCCCCCCCCCCCAACGACTCAGGCAGACCCCCTCTCGCCCTGGCCACGAGCGAAACAGGTCCCGGGCAGCCCCGCTCGGCTCCGGCGGGACCCCCGCGGGCACCAGGCTGCGCACGGGGCCGGGACCCCCGTCGCGGGAGGCAGGGGCAATCCCAGAGCATCTCCCCCATCCCAGCCCCCCTCCCCCCACCTGCTTCTCCAGGGAGTCCTTGGCCGAGAGCGAAGGCTTGGGGGAGGGCGCGCGGTCGCAGACGCAGCCCTCGAGCAGGTAGAGCCCCGAGGGCCGGGAGCTGGAGTCGGTCTCGAAGTAGAAGAGCATGTTGTGCAGCAGCGCGAACCACTTGGTATGCCATTTTGTGTTGTCGGAGCTCCGCTTGCTCAGGTAGCCCTTCCTGGCGCCGTCCTTCTTCGCCAGCAGCCCCAGGTAGGTGACGTGCCCGTCATTGAGCCGCATACCCTTCTGCATCGTGCCGGCCGCCGCCGGGGCGCCTCACATCCCGGCGGGCGGGTCCCCGGCGAGCATCAGCGCGTCAGCACCCGCGGCGGCCGCTGCCCGCCGACAGCCGGCGGCGGCTCCGCATGGCGCGGCCGAGCCCCGCCGCGCTGCCCGCCCCGCGGCTCTGCCCGGGTAGCGCCGCGTCCCGGAGCCGCCGCGCCCGCGGGCGCCACTGTCATGTGATGCCGGCGGCACCGGGAGCCGGCAGCGTCGGGGCCGAACCCAGCCGAGCCGAGCGCAGCCGAACCCAATCGAGCCGAGCCGCGCGCAGCCAAGCCGAGCCCAGCCGAGCCGAGCCGAGCGCAGCCGGCCCTGCCCCGCCGCCGGCTGCGGGGGTGGCCGCGCCGCGCTCCCCAGGGGCCGCCCCCTCCAACCCGGGATGCAGAATGCGGGGGCGACTGACGGCACGGGCACCGCTCCACATCGGCAGCCTCCGGGCACACGGGACCCCCTGGGCACACGGGAACCCCCCCGGCACATGGGAACCCCTCGGGCACAGGGGACCCACCAGCACATAGCAGCCTCTGGCGCACGAGACCCCTCCGTGACACGTGGGACTCCCTGCCAGAACAGACCTCTGTCCACAGCCAGAGCCCCAAGCCAAGAGGCACCCCGAGGCACACAGCACACCCTGGCCCGCGTGGACCCCCTGCCCACAGCCAGAGCCCCAGATCAACAGGCACCCCTGGGCACGTGGGACCCCTGGCATGTGGGACCCGCGGCACGCAGAACCCCCGGACACAGCCAGAGATCCAAGCCAAGAGTCACCCCCAGGCACACGGGATCCCCAGCACACAGTGAATCCGCCAGCACGTGGGACCCCCCCAGGCACAGCCAGAGACCCAGGCCAACAGGCACCGTCTGGGCACATGGTACCCTTTGGGCACACAAGGACCCCCGGGTACATGGGACCCGCCAGCTGTCATGTATACCTGCCCATAGCCAGAACACCAAGCAAAGAGGCACTCCCAGGCACACCGGATCCTCAGGCAGAGAGCACCCCCTGGCCAGCATGAACCTCCTGCCCACAGTCAGAACCCCAGGCCAGCAGGCACCCCAGGCACAGCCAAAGCCCCAGGCCAGGAGTCTGCACTTGGCCAGATGGAACCCTCGGCCAGCATGGACCCCTAGGCACAAATGGAGTCCCAGGCCAAGAGGGACCTCTGGGACAGGTGTGAGCCCTGGCTGAAGTGAGGCCCCAGGCCAAAAGGGACCCTCAGGCCAGGAAGGACCTTGGGACAAATGGGACATCTGGCCAGAGAAGGACCATTTATGGGCAGGAACCCCTGGGTGAAGCAGGACACTCAGGCCAGGTGGGACCCCAGCCTGTGGTAGATCAGTGTGATAGTGTGCTTGGCAGGGTACCCACTCCAGACACCACTCCAGCCTTGGGTGCCAACTGCCCCGCTCTCCCAGGGGAGTGCCTGTGTGGGTTGCTGACCAGGGCCACTCTTGGCCTTTTCCTTGGGGGGTCCCATGGAGAGCCTGCACCTCCCACCCAGCAGCATGGAGCTGATCCAGTCCCTGTACGCTGCAATCCTCAACTCTGCAGTCCCTCAAGCCGGGATGGTCCTTCTGCATGCACCCACTCCTCAACACCATCCTCTCCCTCACCACCCTCTCTGCCTCTCATTAGGCACCTTGGTAACCACACAGCTGCTCCCAGATGTCACACGGGGGAGAGGACACATTTTCTCCATTTATTTCAATTCATCTCAGTCATAGAATCATGGAATGGTTTGGGTTGGAAGGGACCTCAAAGCACATCCAATTCCAACACTCTGCCATTGGCAGGGACACCTCCCACTGCATCAGGGGGCTCAAAGCCCCATCCAACCTTGAACACCTCCAGGGATCAGGCATCCATGACTGCTCTAGACAACCTGTGTCTTGGACTTCCCAGCCTCACAGGAAAACATTTCTTCCTAAGATCTCATTTCAATCTCCTCTCTTTCAGCTGAAAACCATTCCCTCTCATTCTATCCCTGCACTCACTGATCAAGAGCCTCTTCCCAGCTTTCCTGGAGCCCCTTTCAGTACTGAAGGGCTGCTCTAAGGTCTTACCCGCAGCCTTCGCTTTTCCAGGCTGAACAACCCAAATCAATCCCCCTCCTCCATCCTGGCCTTGTGTGCTGTGCCAGGGCAACACTGGGAAAACCAGGCCCTGGCAGCTGGAGCCCATGGGTCACTGGTGCTCCTCATATCCTGGCTGCCTGGGCACTGAGTGGGTCAGAAATCACAGTGATGGGCACACGTGGGACCTGGGATGGCTGTGAAGCAGTGCACGAGCCTTACTGCCCGCATCAGTATGGAACCAGCCCCAACCCCAGCCCCATGCCCCACAGGTGGCCGAGCCCCTGCAGACAAGGAGGGCATCAGGGAAATGGTGATAATTAGCTTTGTTTCCACAGAAAAACCCTGGCAGATCTCGAAGGATTCAGTGAGGTCACGGGTTGCCATGGCAACAGGAGGGAACAGGATGGAATTGGGAAGGGTGCTGGCATTTCCAGGACGGAGGGGCTTGGCCTGGGTGCTTGCTGGGTACTGGGATGTGTACCCGTTGCTGCTCTGAGGGACATGCCCCAAGCACCAGTGCTAGAGCAGTGCTGCAGAGGGACAAAGCATCCCCGGCTGGGAGCAAGAAGCAGGGGTGCACACTACCCTCGGTGCCTGCCTGCCCCTCCAGCTGGACCTGCCCGCGGCTGCCCACTTTGCAAGCGGGCATCCAGCTCCAGGGCCTTCCCCACTGGAATGGCTCAGCTCCTCATCGGTCATGTCCCACATCCAAATTCACCACCACAGCCTCTGCTTGGGTCAGAACATGTGGCCACAAGGTGATTCCTGTTACCAGCCCATCCTGCCAGCCAAGCACTGATCCATAATAACACCTGGAGAAGCTGAGACTCTTGCCTTTCTTTCCATCCCTGCAAATCATAGAATCATAGAATGGTTTGGGTTGGAAGGGACCTTAAAGCCCATCCAGTTCCTCCCCCCTGCCATGGGTAGGGACACTTCCCACTAGACCAGGCTGCTCAAAACCTCATCCAACCTGGGAGCATCCCCTCCGCGACCCCCCCCGCCCGAACACACATTCCAGGGAGAGGGCAACCACAGCTTCCCTGGGCAACCTGGGCCAGTGCCTCACCACTCTCATTGTGAAGAATTTCTTCCTAATGTCTAATCTAAATCTTCCTCCTCCCAACTGGATCAGCCAGAGCCAAGCAGGCAGCAGCAGGCAGAGCAGGGCAGCGATGGCTGTGGCTGTGGGACTGAGCCTCCTTGCAGTTCCTCATCAGAGGGAGAGAGCTTTGGGCAGCACTGCTGCCTTTGGTGGCATGGAGAGCCAAGTACGCAATAGTGCCATTGCACGAGGAAAGATCCTTCCTGGAAGCATGCAAAATCTCGTATCAAAGAACTTGGAATCCGGCACTGCGAATAATTCCTATGCTGGGTGAAAATAGAAAAGATTTTTCATGCCCTGGGAGCTGCTGGGCCCCCCCAATCGACTGTGGGGCTGTGCCTGGGGATGCAATGTGCCCAGGGATGCTGTGTGCCCAGGGATGCAGTTTGTCCAGGGATTCAGCGTACCCAGGGGAATGCAAAGTGGCCTGGGGGTGCAGATTGCCTGAGGTGGAGTCAGTTCCCAGATGAGGCAGCTGGACTCTGATCCCCAGACAGTGCTGGTTTAAGCTCACACTCCCCTTATATGATAGAGAGGGTAATGGAAAAGATAGCTTGTGGCTTACAAGACTCAAGCAAATATGGAAACTTTGATTTGTAAAACAGAGAGGTTTATTTTTTGCATGTGACGTTTGCTGCGATCAATTCCATGTGGTCTCCAGTGTGATCCTTCTCTGGGAAAGCAGAGGTGAAGCCATCGTCACTTCTCCCAAGTGCTGCCACAAAGCCCCACATTGCTGGCTGCCCTGAGACAGGTGTTGTCCAGAAGAAAGAGTTCCCAGTGTTTACAAGTATTTTAATCATAGTGGTTTCTTACACGAAAGACGGGGAGGGGCTTTATCAGGGAGTGCAGGGATAGGATGAGGGGGAGCAGTTTTCAGCTGAAAGGGGGGAGATCAAGATGAGATTTTAGGCAAAAATGTTTTGCTGTGAGGGTGGGGAGGCACTGGCACAGGTTGCCCAGAGCAGTCACAGATGCCCCAACCCTGGAGGTGTTCAAGGCCAGGTCGGATGGGGCTTTGAGCTCCCTGATGCAGTGGGAGGTGTCCCTGCCAATGGCAGGAGGTTGGAACTGGGTGGGCTTTGAAGTCTCTTCTGACCCAAACCATTCTGTGATTCTATGATTTCCATGCCAAAATAATCAGCTGTGGAAAACACAGCCCCTGCTGCTCTCAACCCGTGCTTTACCCTCTCGCATTCGTGGGGCTCACGTTGACTCAGCTGGTGGCCAGCTCTTTCAGATGCCAGTGGCCTCCTTACCAGTTCAGTTCCCATAGAGCCTCCTCCCTCTTTCAAGCTTGGCTGGAAGAAGCAGTTTGCCACTCAGTACATCTGGCTCCAGCGGGATGCACAGGCCGGATGTCTGGTGGCTCAATATCCATGGCTGACACCTTGCTCAGCAGCATGGACATCTCTGGACATATCCCCATCGCTGTGTGCAAATCCTCCTCACAGGGCTGACTCTCAGCACCCACAGGGTTTGAATGCCCTTGGGAAGAGGCCCGCAGGCCACTGTTCACCCAGGGACAGGGTTTCCTGCTCCCCCAGGATGTTATGCAGCTCATGTGATGGACAGATGGGCTGCCTGTTGCACTCATGTCTCCTTTCCCCAGGGATTCAGGTGCTCACTGGCCCCTCAGACTGCTGCACACATCTCACTGGCTGCACTGCAGGCTGAGGATGCTGCCACTAAGCTTGTGCACGACAGAAAAAAAACACAGCCTTCCTGGCTCCCCACACACTGTTGGGTAGTGTGGGCGCTGGTATTTATCGGCGGCTCCCCCAGCTCCCACTCAGCCTCTTCCGTAAAGGCCGGGCTTGGCTGCCACCCACGGGAAGCTGCTGGCAGCAGGGAGAGCCAGGCACCGTGCTGCTGGAGGAGCTCCCAGCCTGCTAGCACAGCGACCCAAACAGGAGGTTGTACGGCTGGTGGAAAACTCGGTTCCTTCACTTGGAGCTGGTAGCAAAATGGGCATTTTCAGACTGAAAGATATCAACCTAGGGCTGGGGCACCCGACAGGGCAGGTGCTGACATTTGTGTCATTAAAACTGCTTATGTCATTCTGCCCCTCTACTCTGCTCTGGTGAGACCCCACCTGAAGCCCTGTGTCCAGTTCTGGAGTCCTCAGCACAGGAAGAACATGGAGCTGTTGTAGTAAGTCCCAAGGAAGGCTACAGAGATGATCCGAGAGGTGGAGGACCTCTGCTATGAGGTCAGGCTGAGAGAGTTGGGTGCCTGGAGAAGAGAAGGCTTCAAGGAGACATTCGAGCAGTCTTCCAGTACAGAAAGGGGCTCCAGGAAAGCTGGGGAGGGGCTCTTGACCAGGGAGTGCAGGGATAGGATGAGGGGAACAGTTTTTCAGCTGAAAGAGGAGAGACTGATATGAGATCTTAGGAAGAAATATTTTCCTGGGAGGCTGGGGAGGCCCTGGCACAAGTTGCCGAGAGAAGTGGTGGTTGCTCCATCCCTGGAGTTGTTCAAGGCCAGGTTGGATGGGGCTTTGAGCCCCCTGATGCAGTGGGAGCTGTCCCTGCCCATGGCAGGGTGGTTGGAACTGGATATGCTTTGACGTCCCTTCCAACCCAAACCATTCCAGGATTCTATAGAGGTTGCCATGTTCAGTTTCTTCAGGTGGTGGCCCCTGACCAGGCTCCAGGACGGGCACTCTTGGCACTGCCCAGTGCTGTTCTTTCATCTGTAATATGCACTGCACTTGGGGATAAACAGGAAGATGAAAGCAGATTTGCAGAACAGTTTATGTGGGAAAAGCATCTTCTCTAGCCGTGTTATAAATCCCTCTCTGAAAGCAAATGGCTCTGGAAACCTACCAGGCATTTCATCTATTTTGAATGTCACTAATTCAGTGGCTGGTGGAACCAGAAAACGAGCCCTGTGGAGAGAGGTTCTCCACAAACACAACAGAGTTAACCATCCTCCTCTGTTTTTTTGTGAGGCAACTCATAATATTATGTAAAAATGCAAATAGTGTCCACACGAAGCTTCAGAGCCATAAGTGCCCAGAACAGAGCTCCAGCGAGGAATAACCCATTGCTCCTGCATGTGTGAATCACAGGCACAAGCAGTTTCGTTTACAAGCGTTTGCTGCGCGATGTGTGCTCAGCGGCCGTAAAGGGCCCTTTACGTCAGAGCTGCTCTGCATAAAGCAAGTGAGCGCTGTGCCAGGAGGGTGATCCGGGTGAAACGCAGTGATTTCCCTCACCACTCGTCACCACTGAGAGGGTCTGCAGAACTTAAATGCTGGTAAGAGCTGCCCTTTGACTCCTCGGCTGAAGGAGCCTGTGAGGGATTTGGAAATCGTTGCTCTTCCAGAGCAGAGCGACAGCGAGGGAGCACATGTTGGTGCTTTGTGTGTGCCAAGCTGGACAGGGACAGGGAGACAGGAGGAGTGGCAGTGAGGTGGCACAACCAGGAGGTCAGGGGGCCAGGGCACAGTGGTGGTGATACATGGGGCTTGTCAGGGAGCAGATATCCCTCTCCCAAAGTGATCCCTGCTGATCCCAGTTGCTTGGAGAAGATGGGAGATGAGGGAAATGGCATCAGATCTGTGATCCTAGAGCCTCATAAGGTCTGCCTTTCTGCTCTCTTCTTTGAGCTGAGGCTGCAGCTCTCCCTGGTCAGATCCCACCAACCAGGAGCCTTCTCACAGAGTGTGGAGTATGGTGCATGGTGTCCTGGCACTGGGGTGGCTCCTGTTCCCTGGGGACACCACGCTGGCACCCTAGGAGGGTACTGGAATCTGAGGGGGAACCAGGTGCCCCATGCACTCCGTGGGTAACCACTGGTGGGAGACAGAGTTTGGCCAGAACCAAGAAAGAAGCTGGGGTTGGAGCATGTGGCATCAGTGTGGGACAGAACTGTACCCCCCAGCCCCATTGCCGACCTGAGCCCTTCTCCAGCCTCATCCTGGGCATGGGGCAGGCAGCAGGGGCAGGCAGCAAGTGCAGGCTGCACCACAGGCACTGACCTTCCCTGGCTGCATCTGCCTCTCCCACCACACTGCAAACCAGGGATTTCCCTCCTGCCCACGCAAGCCATTGCTGCTGCTGCCAAGGACCTGCCTGCAGCCGGCACCTGGGGTGGCATCATCTTCTTGGAACCCGCTTGGCAACACGTGCAGAGAACAGGCTTTGTGTGCTTGTGGCTGTGAGGGTGAAGGGCTTGCATTAGCAGGGAGTCCAGAATAACTTGTGAGGGGGGGAATTTGAGCTGCTCCAAGAGGTGTTGTGGCATGCAGAACTGGAGGAGCTGTGTTCCCACCACTAAGGATTCTCCCATAGAGTGCCTACAATAAAAATCATTGGTACAGGGTGGGGAGCACTCACTGGGGTCAGTGGGCTGCAGCCATGTAGGGCAGAATTAGTGCCACCAGCACGGATGTCCCTTCTCATCTTCCAAGTCCCACTTCCCCACCAGCACTGGAGCCGAGCAGATGGAGGAGTGACATTTTAAGTGCTGCAGGAGAAGGCTGGATAAATCAGGGCTCCTCACCAGCACCAAGATGCTGGGAGTTCATTAGGCTAATTTGTCACTTAGAACTAAACTCTCTGCACCAGGTGTCAGGAAGGGGCTGACTGCACCTGACTGCCGAGTGCCAGCAAGCCAGCCAGGCTCCAGAAATAATGTATTTGTTGACATTTTTTAAATGGAAATCTTAAGGACTGTTGTTTTGCGGTGCAAAATTATTTCAGCAGCCTTTTGAACTGCTAAGCTATTCTCCAGGAGTTGCAATGCTGGGGATGACAACATGGTAGTTTATGCCAGTGGCTCTCGCTCACTCTTGAGCCCGCAGAGAGGGCTGCTGGTGTAGCTTGCTCCTCGTGCAGTGCTCGGGCTGCCAGCTTCTTCACCTGAGATACAGGGGGTAAAGAACTTTCTCGTGTCCTTCCCCTCCTGGAAGAGGTGCACAGCAGCATGAGGCACAGCAGAGTTTTTTGTATTGAGGATGCGCGTTTGCAAGGAGCAGCTCTGAAGCCAATTCCCCCCAGCCTCTTCTGCCCCACAGTAGATGAAGCAGCCAGCAAGGTAATTGCCCAGCCTGGAGAAGACATGCCAGATCCAGCCCAGGCAGAAGCTCCAGGAACGATGTCTTGGTAGCAGGGACTGCAGTGCTGCAGGCGCGCTGCTGGTCAGATAGACTGGGAGAGCAGAGCTTGTGGAGATCTCTCCTCCCAGTGCTCACGTCCAGCTTTGAGCGATCCCAGTTTTCCCTGCTGCCAGCTGTGTTGAGATGTGCAGTCTCTCGGTGCTGATGAGGGCTGGTGAGAACACCAACAGCCAGGTGGTTGGGCCAACTGCCTTGTCTTCCGGCCCAAGAGCTCATGGATTTTCTTTGTCCACAAATCATTTTGCTGCCCTGGGAAGCTGCAGTCTCCATCAGGTAACCACAAGCAACCCTGCATGGTCCCAGCCAATGCATGGCCAGGTGGCACAGTGTCCACCATGCTCGCTGGGGCCACCATGATGCTGGGATTATCCCTGCCTGGCACTTCAAGGTGGGCAGCGCATCTCCTGGCAGCCCTGGCTGCGATTGGCAGCTCCTGCTACCCCAGGGCAGCCGCTTCCCTGGGGACACCAGCCCCAGGATGCCTCTGTCTACCCTACGGTGCTGTGGGTCCTCACCATGTCTCTGCATCCCGGCTGGCCCCAGCTGTCCCTGGTGCTACCTTGCTCCACTGGGACAATGACACAGCCCGCAAGAGCAACAGGAACCCGAGCACACACAGAAATTGTCCCTGTCTGGTGGTAGAGTCAGGCAGAGGGAAGAGGTGCCAAACAGCCCTACAGAGCACTCCAAGCAGCTTCAGCACCCTGAACTGCTGCCCCTTGGCCTGGAGGAGGATGCACATCACTCATGGCTGGGCTCTGCGTTCATCATGTGATTCCCTAGTGTGGATCATGAATATAGAATCACAGATTCATAGAATCACAGAATGGTTTGGTTCAGACTGTACTTCAAAGCCCATCCAGTTCCAGTCCCCCAACCATGGGCAGGGACACCTCCCACTGGATGCTCAAAAATCCATCCAACCTGGCCTAGAACACCTCTAGGGATGGGGCACCTCTGACTTCTCTGGGCAGCCTGTGCCAGGGCCTTACGACCCTCACAGGAAAACATTTCTTCCTAAGATCATCTCAATCTCCCCTCTTTCAGCTGAAAACTGTTCCCCCTCATCCTATCCCTGCATTCCCTCATAAAGGAGAGAAAGCGTTCCCAGGAAGGCTGAGAGAGCAGCTCCCATCCCTATGGAAGCATCCTGTATCCGTAGGGGAACAACCCACACCCTGGCACATGCCAGCCCAGAGTGGCTGGGCAGAGAGCAGCCCTGGCCATGTCTTTGGGCTGGGAAGGAGGGACACAGGCCCCTCCGGCCCCAGGAACAAGGGGTGGGTGGCAGGCAGCTGCCCACTTGGGGCAAGCACAGGCTCATGCTGAAGCTTTCCCAAGCTCTGGTGTGGGCAGACAAAGCTGCTCCTTTACCTGCCCTGAACACATGGCATGGTGACATCTGTAAGGCAGAACAACGCTGCGCATTTCTCCTTGTTAGGCTTCAGAGTCAACACCATGCTGCGGGAGGAAGGGGAAAGAGTCGTGCTGCTCTGAGCTGCTGCAGGGGCACAAAGTTCCTTCCCCTAAGCCTAAATGTAAAGCAAACTCGTGCTCGCCAGTCCGCTGACTTGCACCCACTCAGGGATGCTGGTCCTGAGCATCTTCTGCAGGGCAAGGTCCAGATGAGGTGGGAACGCAGGGAATAAACCCAGCTTCAAACCCTTCCCTGAACCTGGGTCTCCAAAGGCAGAGCGTGCTACTTTCTGTTTTCTAATTAAACCAATATTGCATCTTACTAGTGAGGAATGAGTAAACAAATGATTAAAGACTCAATGAGGTGTTAAATGTGACACTGGCAGGAGCACCAAAGGCGCTGAAGAGCTGGGCTGTGTCTGCGGTGGGGCAGCACCAGAGAGCTGAGCTGGTGTGTGCCAGCCTATATGTGCCCACATGTGGACACACGTGGAGAAAGCCCATGGCCCGATGTGACCAGCACCCAGGGCATGTGGAGCTGCCCGGGTGGGGAGGGGATCAAGCAAGTCTCTGACAAACAGCATCCTCCCAGTCCCAGCAGGCTCCCACTCCTCCCCAAAATAAGCTATTTAGGTACATATTTAAAAGGGCTTCTTTCCCCCATTCACTGTTTCCATAAAAGGCTGAAGAGGGCTCCAATCTGTCCACTTGTCTCTCAAGAGTGCACCAGACCTTTACTCAGCAACACTAAAAGCAGACCTGGCTGAGTCTATTTTTGACATCTCCTTGGATGTTTCCAAAACCTGCACTCTGCTCTCTGAGCTGGGAGGAGAGCAAACGGCAGATCACTGCATGTGCCCAGGTAGCCCTGGCCTGGAGAGCTGGGCTGCTCCGAGGTGCTGTCAGCTTCCCACGGGACACTGTCTACAGGAATAAGGTGCAAATGCAGAGTGCGAGCATCCCTCCTTGAGACACATCCAAAGAGGAGAGATGGGGCTCAGAGCCTGCCTTTAGCCAGCTGAGCCCAAAGCTTGCACAGAAGGGTGCACACAAGGGGCAGCAGCCGGGACCACGGTCCCATTTTTGCAGCCTGCCCAGGGACAGGCAGTGCTTCAAGGCTGCAGACACAACCAGCTTGGAGGGCAACTCCAAGGTTGCAAAACTGCTCTTGCTCAGACACCAGAAAACAAAGAACAGAGTTTTCCAGTCCCCTCCAAGCCCAGGACTGGGAAGCTGCATTGATGCAGCCAAGTGCCAGGGAGAGGCATTGAGGACAGCAGCCCAGCGTGCATGGGTGCTAGTGCAGAAGGTGTTGGGCAACATGGCTGGATCACCTTGGACAATCCACCCTGGAGCCAGACACACCGTGTGTTGGCGTGTAATCCCCAGGGCCAGCAGGATTAGCCCAGGGAGGCAAGGCCAGCACTGCTGCTGCAGGGGCTCCCAGGACAGCCCTGCCAGCAGGAAGCTGCTGGCTCACATCGTTGTACATTTTAGCCCATCTCTAATTAAGAATTTAATAACTGAATCTCTGGAAGAAATTAATTACTTATTTTTGTGGAGAAATTATTTCTTCCTGCCTCTCTACCAGCAGATTTGGAAGATGACAAAGCACTCCTGTGGATGCTAACAGGTGATGGGTTAAGGAGATGCAGGAGCCTTGGGTCTCGGTTTGAGTGGGTGAAACGAGCCCCGATAGCAGACAACTCTATAAATATGCCCAGCGATGCAGGCAGCTGTGGGCAGGACACAGGTGTCATTTGCTAAACTGGTTTAGTAACAGTAATTGTGGCAAATGCTCCACAATTACTGACCTATCAGCCCTACATTAGCCGCTTACACGGACAGGTGGGATTATCTGCACCAAGGGCACAGCAGGGATGCCCACAGCCACTGTGTGGTCCCCCCCGTTTCTCTCACAGCACCACACTGCAGCCAAGGCTCTGCAAAAGGGAGCAGCAGCCCAATGAAGCTGGTTGTCTGCTGTTTGTCAGGCACTGCCCCACTTCCACCAGCACCACACACAAGCAACCGGATAATTACACCACTGCGTAATTAGTGCTGCAAGAGGGCAGGGCTTTTCTGCAGCAACTCAGCCATTCCCAGGGAAGGGAGCCAGGCAAGCTCCCCAATGCCCAGGTAGGCTGGAAGGACAGGCTGTGACTGATGGCAGGATGCTGGTGTGGAGGCACAAATGGCCCTGGGATGGAGAGATCCAGCAGCAAGGATCAGATTCCTGTCATGTGCCTTCTGCAGCCCTGTGGGGGAACAGCAGCTCCCCCTCCACACAGCAGCCCGTGGCAGGAAAATCCTGAGAAATGGGGAGTTGTATCTCCGAAGCTGGAAGTCTAAGGCATCCTGGAGTCAGGCAGCAGCACCCCCATCACCCACAGCAAGCCGGTAGCTCAAGCAGGATACAGGAGGTCCCGCTCCCTCAGGCTGCAGAGATAGGGGAATCTGACTTCCCTGTACACAGCTATTCCCCCTGTCCAGCTGGGATCCCCTTCAGCTGGTGGGGCTGAGCTTGGTGCTGCTCCCAAGGGCTGGGAGAAGCAGATCCCAGGGTGCTGCCCATATCCCCCCAAAACCCTCCTGCAGCACTTCCCCAAGCACACGGTGTAGCAACTGCAGATGGCACAGTGAAAGGCATCCACGCCCTCGGGCACCCCAGCCCGCTGGCCGGCTCCCCTCACCCAGGATGACCGGGGGAGCTGAGCCCCGCTGCCCCACGCTGGTGCTCGCCCCAGGCAGCATGCTCTGCCAGCGCTGTACCTGCCTCTGCAATGCATCAGCGACACGCTGTGTCTGTTCCTCCTCTCCCAGGAGGGCACACAGGGATGGTTCGTGAGCCCAGCGTTGCTGCAGCAGCCGCTGGCCCTGGCACCCTCCGCAGCACAAGGCTTGCTGCCCCAGCACCAGCTGGAACAGGGACAACCTCTCCTAGCAGGGGTGCAGGGATTCATCACCTTGCTGAGAAGAGGAATGTGAGTGTTTTCAGGAACCCACCGGATTCCCATTGCACAAATACGCCAACCTCACCCCAGCCTCGGAGGGAGGGAAGCCCACTTCCCAGCAGGCAGGACCCCAAGGTCACATCTCCAACAGTGCAGCAGCAGGGATGGAGGCTTTGCTACACTTTCCCACTGAACCGGGTCATTTCACTGCTCCCCTTTCATGGAGGAGAAACAACCCCAAGCACCTCTCCCTCATGCAGGAGTTTAATTAGCTGGTTACCCACTAGATGGAGGGCAGAGATCCCTTCTGCGTCCTAGTTCACCTTTCCAAGAAGAAAGGGCTGCGTCAGTCCTCCAGCCTCCTTAGTGGAGAAACTTGGCATTTCAGCCCTGGCAAAGCCCAGCTATTTCCCAGCTCCCACCCCCTGTACCAACAATCCCACCCACCCGAGGGCCACGCAGAGCCCCTGGGTGCAGGCAGGGTTCTGAGTCTGTCTGCAGCAGCATCCCTGCCTTGGGGCTGTCCCACAGAGACATGACCCATATCTGCAGTGCCTTTGCACCAGTGCCACATCCCGATCACCCTGCACCCCCTTTCTTGAGCCCAAACCACAACTTCTGGCCACTGCCCCTTGTTTCAGCAGGGGTAAAGTTTTAAATGTTGTTAGTGTCCTCACAAGGTGTGCTAAGGGGTTTTTTTGGCTGCCAGACAGAGGTGGTTCACTTGTGGACATTGGGGATGCTTCTCCTTTGTCCTGCATTTGCCACGGTGGTTTTCAGACACATGTGCATCATCCTCACCTTGCAGAGAGAGTGCACAGGAGGCAGAGTTTGCCCAAGGAAGTCACAAGCAGAGGTCCTAGGGCTCCCTGTCCTCACTGGATGGCACCCACAGCTGCATCCAAGAGCAGCGAAACCCTGGAAGTGTCCTGAGACCCACAGCAAAGTGACCGAAAACCTTCCCCAGAGCTTAACAGGGAGAAAGTGCCAAGGTTTGGCACACTGCTCAGTTCCACATCACAATGGGATTTGCTGTAACAGATTCCCATCAGTCACAGAATAGTGACAGGTTTGTTTTTAATCAGATTAAGCATATGCTGCTGACAGAGCAAATCTCTGCACAGTCCAGGCAGACATTCCAGTGAGCAGTGCCCAGGGGGCAATGCAGCAGGAAAATACCAGGGAAGGTAGCAACTGAACTCAGCTGGCTTGTAAATAGGTTTTAAGATCATTTTAAGCCAGATGCAATTGCCCCATCAGGGCTCATCCAACACTGGATTCACCCCACCACATGCCGGGCAGGCTGCTGGGCTGGCAGCACCACAGATGCAGATGCCAGGCCCTGTAGGGTGTTTTCACATTGGTTAGAGAAACACATAAAACATTTGCTAATGCAGGGAGATTCTTCTGGATAAGGCAAATTAATCAGATATGATTCACTCCTGTGCTATCTCTGCAGGACAGAGGCAGATTGGGGGATTAACAAGCCGGACGGGAACGCTGCAATCATGTGAAACTGAGCTGCCCAAAGGCTCTCCTGCCTCTGATCCAGCAGGAGCCTCTAGGCTGCAGCACTTGGGGCCGACTCAAGCATCACTGGCAGCAGAGAATCAATTACAGGCCTGTTCAGTTGTCCTAATGAATCCAGAATTAGCCACGAAACACTTACGAGTCAGTTTGTTTAATCTCCACTCCCAGTTCTCTCCTGTCCCTGCTGGCTCAGGTGGAGAGGTACCCACTGCCGATATGTTATCTCCGAGCAGCTCAGCCTGCGCTTATCTCTCTGAAAGTAAACAGATCCAAGCCTTCAGTCTTGAAATTGTTTGGGTTGGAAGGGACCATAAAGATCATCTGAAGGCCTTTAGATCATTTAAATCCCTTAAGTCAGACTCAAACCTCTTTTCTGAACTGTTTCAGTGTCCTTCTTCACATGCAGAGCCCAGAGACCCTGGTCTGATGAGTCTCACAGCAGCGGATGGAAGCGATACAGCCTTCATGACACCCTACCTTCTCTCATCACACACAAGAGCTGTTTCAGTTCTGTAGGACATAGAGATGCCCTGGGCTCCTGGTTCTGCTGTCGGCCCCTGGGAGCCTCAGCTCCTCTCGGAGGCACCACTCACCAGGACAGGCACAGAGCCTGAGGAAGTGGCTTGTCTCCCATCTCTCTTGACAGATGAATGACCTGGTATTTGCACTACCTTTGTGTAAATGGTTTGTTCAAATCCACTTCACTCCTTAGGCCTTTGTGTCCCAGCACCTGCAAACACTCAGGAATGATTTCTTGTCTTCTTTCAGGTCACTGGCAAAACATGTTTGATGATTAAAGCCCAAAGCCTCGTCCCCACCGCTCTCTTTCTGTGGGTTTCTCCATCCCAGTCACTTTTCAAGGCTGACCCACCAGTTGCTTTGAGCTATTTAATGTCCACACTGGTGACAACAGTATCCCATGCCTCACTAGAGCCTACAGCAGCAGCACCATCACTATACCAGCTCAGACTCTCATTCTTGCCACAGCCATCACCAGCCCAGATCCAGCCACCAAAAAAGAAATTCTGTTCACCTTAATTACCCTCTTTTAATTCTTGATAAGTGCAGTCTGGTATCAGCTATTGTCATGCCTCGTGTCGGGCTGATGGCTGCACAGGCTGCCTGGCCAGGCACAGCTCCCCACAGCACTAGTCCATCACTTGCCATGGGGCTGCCCTCTGGCACAGCTGGGGCAGGTTCTCCCAGCCCTGCTCCCCCAGCAGTGAGCTAAGGTGACAGCCTGCCAGAGGGATAAGCCAGCAACGAAACCCAACAAGAAGCAGCTTTCCAGCAGGTCAGCCTGTCCTGCTGGGGTCAGAAGTGCTGACGTGAGCCAGCTGTCAGCACAGCGAGTTAGTGGGACCACGTTGCTTCAGCGATCCAAGTAAAACACATCACACCAGTGCCTTGAAAATGAATCACTTGCCTTTTCACATCCTTAAAAACTGAAGCACCTTCTACGCAGGGACCAGGGGCCACGTGTTGCTCTTCCCTGACCTCTGCAGGGTACACTGGGTGGATTTGTCACCAGTGCTCTGCACACCTTGTGCCAGCGTCCTCCATCTGGAGGCACAGAGATGCTCAGGAATGCTGCCTGCTCCTCTGCTGCCTTCTCACCTGCCCAGCCCCTGCCCATGCTAATGAGGGCATCTCCTTGCCCGCAGAGACAAGTGGAATAATGAAAACTCAAGAGTAAAAGCGTTCATTTTCTCTCAGTCTGAACAGCCTTGTCCCGCTGCTGTGTTTTAAGATTAATGAGGCTTTTACAACCAGGTAGAGAGCTGATGCCATCATGCATCCCCCAAAACGCTCCCCCTGAAGCCTTTGGGTTTTCAGGTAGCCAGGTTTATTTTATGTATGACGTTTTCCAAGCTCAATGGCCAACGCTGTTGTGAAGCTCATCAGTTGCCAAAGCCCAGTCTTCAGCCAAGCCAGGTGGCAGCATCACAGGGTGCACTGGATCTCGTGCCAGCCTGGCACTGATCAACACTAGCCCAGCTCTTGCTTCTCTTAACAAAGAGGGTTTCTAATTGATCTTAACATTTTCTCCAGTCAGTTATTCTAAGTCTGCACACATTTCATTCACCCATTTTAATCCCAGTGGCCACTGTAAACACATGGCAGCCATCCCCTTCTCACTGGTCCCAGATAAATGACCTCACACTCACCACTCCTGCACACCCAGAAACACCTGGTGTCTGGTGGCCCCATAGCAACTTCTGAACACAGCCAAAAAGTTAACTCAAATATGCTTGAAAGGGGCTTTTAGTGACACAATTTCCACAGTCTTGAGCCAAAGCCACTGGAGCATCCAAGTTACATGGGTGAAATCCCAGCGCTCTATAAGGAACCGCCTGACAGAATCCGGTGCCACACTGCCATCCCAGGGTGTTTTGTCCCTGCTGGGACACTGCAGCACATCTCCACTCTTGGTGGGATGAGGATGCGTGGGGCCCAGTGTGCACCCCAGTTGCTCACAGCCTTCCAGAATCCACCCTTTCCAACGCACCTCGCAGCCCTGGATTGTCACGTGTCCAGGCTCAAAGAGAAACAGAGCCTTTTTCCTGCTGTACCCATAGCTCACCAGAAATAAAGATTGCTTTTTTTGTGGCAGGTGAAAGCCGATGACGAAAATCCCCATGAATTCTTCATCAGGCTGCCTGCTTTCCCATAGATTTTCTGTCACCAGGAGAGTATTTCCAGCAGCCACTGGTGCCTGGAAACAAGGACAGTGGGGAACCCAAAGCAATTGCATCTGAAAGAGGGAATTTTCTACTGAATCCCATTGCTCCCAGTGGCATCATCCATGTGGCAGCTCTGGTGGCAGCCAGAAAGATGGTTTCTCCCCAGGTCACAGGGCAAGGGGGTGATGGACCAGGACTGATTTACCCCACTGTGGGCTCCCAGCACCTTCACTGCCTGGTGGAATTGCATGCACAGAAAACACGGAGTGAGGACAAGCAGCAACAGGATGAAAACACAGCAAGAAAGCTCCAGCTCCAAAGGTATGGAAAGTTTTCAGAGATGCTGAGACTCCAGAGGATTTGCAGGCAGATGGATCAAGGGTCAAGGGAGTTTGGAGAGATCTTTTGTGGAGCCACCTGCTCCACCAATTTTTGTTCTAGTAGGGTCCAAAGCCACTTTCTCCGTGGCCCCCAGAGGGCTGTTTCCTTCCTGGCACCTTGAGTCACGGACCCAGCTCGGGGAGCCATCCCATCCCTGCCCTTCACCAGCCCCTGTTCCATGGGGTTCACAGTTTCCCTGCATCGCTCTCACTAGAGGTGACCCAGCATGAAGGTTTTCTCACTAGGATAAGGCCTGAAGACCAGAATCCTTACTACCTCACATCTGCCTGAGCAACTGTTGAATCATAGAGCAAGCTGGCATTTAGAACAGTTAAATTACTCTTTTTAGCAAAAATATTGCACAGTCCTAAGAAGAGAGGGGTAAAAGGGGTCTGCTTGCTGCCTTACCTGCAGGCACAGGCAGGCAAAACAAAGGCTCTTTTTTTAGGAACACACAACACAGAATGAGGGACGGAGTGCACCAGCTGCAAGAGCAACCTGATGAGACCACAGGGTGCCCAGGAACCAGGCAAGGCAGAAATGCTGGGAGAGCTCCATCCCACCTCAAAGGTGCTCAGAGCTCAACCACAGGAGGCTGCGTGAAACCCAACCTGGAGCTACGAGTTGCGGGGAGGGAGCAGAGGCAGCTCCCAACTGGCTATTGTCCCACCTGTGGTCACTCCAGACATCATTTAACAAGTCTCAAAACCTTACAAGTCAGCAAAGAGTGCAGAACCCTCTGCTCAGAGCACTGCCACCATAATTGTTGCAGCATCTCTGATCCTGCCACGGGCTCGGGGCTGTTTGTCACCATCCCAGCCTCCCCATGACCCAAGGCTTTGCCAAAGGTCCCCAGGGCTCTGCCATGTCAGGGCAAGCTGACATCCTCACCAGCTTTGCTGCTCAGGCAGAGTGAACGGCTCCCGCAGAGCATCATTCCCAGCACAGACAGCCACCCTCACAGGCAGCCACCCCGCACCCTCCCAACCCCTCTTTTCCACTGTCCTCATGGATGCTCTGGCTCACCTGAGTCCCAGGTGCTTGCCCATGACACTAGGCGCGTGGCAGTGGCTTGCGGAACCGTCTCAGGGACAGGTACGGCTCATCCTGCATTCCCAAGTTAGCACCAAAAAAACGAGATGCAGCTCTGAGAAATGAGCAAAGTCTGCCTCCAAACTGAGAGAGCCTGAGGCAACCATCCCTCTCCTGGGACCTGCAGCCAGTCCACGGGAGCCCTGGGTTCATCCCTACTGCACCACCAGGACAGGGAACATGGGAGACAGCAGCACCTGTGCATCCCTGACAGGAGGTGCTGAATCCTCTCCAGCAAAACACTCTTCCTGCCCAAGGCAGCAGTTGGGTTCAGGTCCATAGGTGGGATGCTTTCTGCCTCCTTCACAGAGCCATGGAGTCTGCTCCTGTCCCCAGGACAGGACACAGGGATGCCACACCGCTGCTGGATTGCCTCAGCTAAACTCAGGGGGTTCTGACTTCAGCAGATTTCCAAAGGGCCCTCCCAGCTCCCTTCCCACTCCCAGGCAGAAGGGAGAATCAGAATCAGCCCTGCTTCCCAATAACAGCCCAGATTCTCCCCCAGGCTTTTCCCCATTGCCACTCCTCACACAGCCAGGGATAGTTTAGCTTTTATCAACCCTCGAGGTCAGAGCAATGCCACATTTGCTGTTCCTTATAGCCCTGAGGTCCCTGCTCAGGGCTCATTCCCAACAGTGTGCTGGCGAGGTGGCTTTGTTTCCAGGTGCCTGCCTTTGAACCCTGCCAAATCCAACCATGTGTTCAAACAAGCCCAGCTATTGTGCAACCTGGGTCACCCCGCTTACATAACCTGGGAACTTCAACAGCGATGATTTGCTGCCCTCTAAACTGCTCATTAGAAAAAGAAAGAGAGAAAGAGAAAAAAGGGCCAGAGAGAGCAAGATTGAACTCGTCTGCTTCCCACAGCAGCCACTGCCTCCAGGACACTATCAAAGGCCTAGAACACCTCTCCTATGAGGACAGGTGAAGGTTGTTCAGCCTGGAGAAGAAAAGACTCTGAGGAGACCTTATTGCTGCCTTCCAGTATTGAAACAGGGCTGATAAGAAGGACGGGGGAAAACTTTTTGGCAGGGCTTGTATTGATAGCCCAAAGGGTGACGGTTTTAAACTAAAAGAGGAGAGGTGTAGACTAGAGATTAGGAAGAAGTTTTTTACGCTGGTGGTGGTGAGACCCTGGCGCAGGTTGCCCAGAGCAGTTGCAGATGTCCCATCCCTGGAGGTGTCTGAGGCCAGGTTGGATGGGGCTTTGAGCACCCTGATGCAGTGGGAGTTGTCCCTGCCCATGTCAGGGGGCTAGAACTGGATGGGTTTTGAGATCCCTTCCAACCCAAACCATTCCATGATTCTATGACCTCAGTTCCATCTGGCACTAGCATTGGGGGGTAGCACATCTCAGCCTTACCCCAGCACGAGATCCTCTGTGGATGCACGCAGTGCCACGGTCCCCAGCTCTGCAAGGCTGTATCAGGAGATGGGGAGCAGGAAGCACCTCTGAGAGAAAGCTGCTCTTAGTCCTGTTCATATTGCATTCACAGCTGAAGCCAGAGCTACAGAGATTCCCATTGAAATCACCAGCACTTGGCCTGAATGGTCCCTGTTCAACCCCACAGGCACAAACCAAGCACCGTTTTCCCTGCTATTTCTGAAAACAACCCAGAAACCCCCACACCAGCTGTCTGCTCCTTTTGGGTCACTTGATGCACCTGGTAGCCAATTGCTAATGAGGGCTAATTACCTCCAGCTCCCACCTGGTCCTTCCCAAGGAGCTGCAGAGAGGTGCTCTCCCCCCACCTCCCCCACCCAGAGTCTTTAGCAGCCCCCTGGTGCCCCAGGTGCTCCCCAATCCCTCTGCACCCACTGCAGTGCTGCTGCGGTGACTGCAGAATGCATTCACCTCTGGGTGTTTTGGTCTTTCCTAAAAACTTGGAGCTCCAAGTCGAAAGCCAGCTCAGCCTTGGTCCTGATCATTGGGCTCCTGGCTCATCACCGACACAGACTTATCAATCTGAGACTCTGGAGGGGTTCAAAAACTGTGTAGATGTGGCACTTCAGGACATGGTTCAGATGGCATGGTGGGATTGGGCTGGTGCTTGGACTGGATGAGCTTAGAGGTCTTTTCCAACCTCAATGATTCCATGATTCTATTATTCCAAGGCTATTCCTAAAGCCGGGCAGGAGAACAGGCAGCTGCTTTCCCTGCCACTTTTGCAACTGCATCCCTCCCATTGCATCCCTCCCACCGCTTCCCTTCCATCACATCCCTCCCACCGCATCCCTCCCATTGCATCCCTCCGGCTCCATGAGTGTTTAAACTACAGCTTCTCATCTCACCAGGGGAAGGTTTTTCATGTACGCACACAGCAGCACTTCAGAGGTTATTGCTTAGTACAAGAATTAATTCTAAAAAGCCAAACATCAAACAATCTCTTAAATTTTCACATTCCGTGTGCTTTAGGTGTTCAGAACAGTGATACAATGACTGCACACACCCCCATCACTGGGGGATACAGGCAAGGAACAAAGCGGGCCTGTGGGTATCCAAGAGCTCCCCCTGAGCCTGGAACCACACCGACAAGCCACATTTCTGCTGTTTCAAAGCCAATTTTATTATTATAGCAGTGATTTTTTCCTTTCCCAAACTGGTCTGTTCATAATGGTATGAAAACAGAAAAAGTAGGAATTCCTGCGCTGAGGAACAGCAGGAAAAATACAGTATAAAGGCATAAGGTTTTGCCTGGCAGTGAAATAAGTGAGTTCCAAATGTCAAGCCTGCTGAGTTTTGCTGCATTCAAAGGAGCCTTTCCAAGCTGTCTGAGATGTCACAAATGTTGGATTTTGTCTCCCTGTTCCAACTGACTTCAGTAAATGGCAAAAAAATGCCACTGAAATGTGGCAATTGGCGGCATCAGCTGCACAAATAAATACACTTGTCATCATTTGAGGGTTTTTTCCATTTTCTAAGTTAAAAATCTCCTGGATGCCAAATGTCACCCGTTGGCCCAGCCTCTGTGTGTACACACAACAAGGAGGAACAACAGGTCTGGAGCAGCACGGCAGGAGGTGCAAATATGACCTCTGCATTTCTGCACCTTGGTTGATGAAAATGCACTTAAGACCCAAATGGACTGGGCAAGAGTTGAGCAAAGGAAATATCTACTGGGAGCCCAGGTCTGGGAGAAGGGACGGCTGTCCAGCTGGTCATATCACCAGCAAGCAGGGGGTGAAAGGACCCCCAAAGTGCCCTGAATCTGCAGGAACTGGATGGGGCAAATCCCAGCTCCTGCATGGAGATGATGTTTCCAGGAGTAATTCTTTTCCCCCCAGGCTGCTACTGCTCTTCCACGGATGCACTCAGATACAGGACTGCCCAGCATTCCTGGTCCTTGCAGGACAGTGAGTACCTTTTGTGGTCCTAAATCACAATGGAGAGATGCTGGACTCCGCTTGGGGCTCGAAGGGAGGCAGCCCATCCCTGCCTGCCCCACACCAGTCTTGGGAAAGGTCAGTAGGGCCAGGACACTCATCTTGAGGGGTGAAACCCCCCCTTGACACCTGCGTGGGGTGGTGGAGGGACAGAGAGCCCTGCACAGCCTTTGCCACATGCCTTGGGCAAGCCATGGTGGATCTGCTCCAGGTTCAGCCTATCTGCTCCAAAACAGGAATAAGGGGTTTGTGGGGCTGAGCTGAGCACAGTGCCACACTCAGCACTGACCTGTCCTCACCGGCACGGCTGGCACCAACCACTCTGACCCACAGGAGCTGTGCTCTGGGACACCCAGCAATGCCGCAGCCAGAACACGCAGGGACACAGCAGTGGGGATCAGTACGTGGGAGATTGGGGAGCCCAGAGACGTTGCAAATACGTGGCCCCACTTGCAAAGGCAATAACATATTTAGCTTGTCTCCACCACAAAAAGGCTGCCATAGAGCCCGAGCGGCGGTTTGGATCTCCTCTCCACTTGCTAATTTAGCAGAGCCCTGTCAGAGCCGTTTATCTGTGGCTGCTGCCTGTTGGCGTGGAAGCTTGTTAGCAAGTTGTCAGAGCAGATATTGCTGGCAAATTTGAATAGCAGATCAGGTGTCGATTGCTGCGGAGCTGTTTGTTTTGGGGATGGATTTAGAAATTCAACTGAAAGAGAAGGAGCTGGGTCTGTAATCAGAGCTGTATCGTGTCAGCTCTCCATGAGGTTTTTGCAATTACAGCACATAATTGGACAAAGCTACTCCTGCTCTAACAGTTATGTGGAACACATTTACCCAGGGCAATGTTGCTCCAAAGCAGGGGATTGCTCCTGCATCTCTGCTGGTTGCTCAGTTAGGAAACGACTGGAAAACCTCACAGGTGAAAGCTTTTCCCACTAGCACAGGGCACTGGCGGTCACGGCGCTGGCAGGGGACGGATGGCACAAGCTGTGGCCAGGGGCTGCTGCCTGCCACTGAGTCAGGGTTCTGTCCCCAGCACACAGGGTGCAGAGCTCAGCAAATGCCTCTTCATGCTGCTGAGAGGCTGGATGGGGGGTTCTTCAGGAGTTGAAGAGGGGCTGTGACAGCAACAGCGCCTGTTGCAGAGCCAGAGTTGGGCCAATGCTGGTGTCATTGCCTGGGAAACCTCCCCAGCAAGGCGAGGGGACAGCAGGAGGTGATGGAGGGGAGGTCTGATGGCACCAGTGGTGGGAGAAGAGTGTGGAGACATCAGGGGGGGTGTGGGGCAGCCCTTCGCCTGGGAGGGGTGGGGGGATAAGGTTTAGCACTGGGACTGGGGACCACAGGAGCGATGCAAGGGAATGTTTCTTCCATGGGTGATAGAAGCCAAACCGCCCAGCACAGGCACTGGAATTGGTGAGGGCTGCACAATCACAGGGATCGGTGCTCCCCAGGGCAAGCACAGCAGGCAGGAACATCCCTGGGGTTTGCATCCTCCTGCTCTGTCCTGTTGCAAGCTGATGTACAGAGGACACCTGGGTGGGAGGGCAGGAGACCCCCAGTCCCATTCCCTCCTATCCCAGCACCCCAACTCAGACCCACACATCCCACAGGATGGATCCAGCCCCTGGGACAGATCCATCCCCATCTCCTCTCTTCCTGAGGAGCAGCACAGTCATCTTGGGACCTGGCTCACAGTCAGACCAACGTGATTCAGAGCAGTAACATTTCCCAGGGCCTCGCCGAGATGGGCACGTGGGTGGGAAGGAGCTGGCAGCTGCCTGTACCGGGGGAGGAGGATCTGGAGGAGAAGATGCACTGATGGAAGAGAAAGGACAAGCTCACTTCAGGTGGCTCCGGCTGGAACAGGAGCCCATCCTGGTGGCCCATAGTGGGCTCCCACCCCAGTCAGCCCAGTTCTGCCAGCACAGACCCCCGGCACGCTGCTACTCCTTGGAAGAAGGGCTCCAGGCTGGAGAAACCTCCAAACCCCGGGTGGCCCAAGGGCCAGGCCCATCTGCCCAGGATGCTGGGAGGCCACTTGTTGCTGCCTGCATCCACAACATCCCAAGGGAGAGCAGCCTTCGGATGCAGGACTGGGACTGTTGCCTCCTCCCCTCCTTAGGACCATCCAGGTGCTGCTGTGCCTTCTGCAGCCTCTGTAGCCTCTATGTCAGGAAAATATATAGCAAGCCGTGTGCTCTCTGCCAGAGACTGGATGAGGAGCAGAGCCCTCCAGGCGCACTTCACATGTGCCCTGGAAACATAAGACCACAGTAACCCGCAGGCATCCAGCAAACCAGGGGCTGCTCTTTGTGTCCCAAGCATCCAGAAGCAGGGAAATTAAATTCAATTAAAATGAATTAAATTAAATTGCCAAGCCACCTCGGTGCAGCAACAGTGGACGCAGCATCCGTGCATGGGGGCAGATCTTCTCACTGGTACCTTGGCAAGGATGCAGAGCTGGATTCACAGGAGACTCCTTCTTCCCCTGTCATGTATTCCACAGGCAAAACCTCCTCGCTGCCTCAGAGCAGTGTGTGCCAAGGAGGGCAGGAGACCATACCAAGCCCTCCCTGAAGCCCGTCGGTGCCCATGGCTGGTCCCCGGGACCTGCAGCAGTGGGGAATACAGCCCCAGGATGTCCAGGGCAGTACAACGATCCACAGCTCTGACCACTCGTGTCCTGAACAGATCCAGGATCTTTTTCCTTAAATATTAATTCTGTGAAGAGTAAATAGTTTCAAAAAACATTTTAAACCCATAAAAATAACATTTAGGTTTTTAACTCCCCCTTCTCCCAGGTTTTCTTTAGCCCACCTCCCACAGCCCCTGGAAATGCCCTGGAGGCCCCCTGAGCACTGTGGCTTTGGACCATGGCTGCAGGGCCCTTCTCCTTAGAGCCCAGTGTGTGGCAGGAGCCTTCCAGCAAAGCCACCCACTACGGTACCTGGATGGACAGCCCCAGCTCTGCAGTACAATTCCATCATCTGATGAGAAGCTCAATGTGAGCCAGCAATGTGCACTGGCAGCCCAGAAAGTCAACCATGTCCAGAGCTGCATCCAAAGCAGTGGGACCAGCAGGGTAGGGAGGGGATTCTGCCCCTCTGCTCTGCTCTGTTTAGACCTCAGCTGGAGCCCTGCATCCAGTGCTGGAGTCCTCAGCACAGGAAGGACATGGAGCTGTTGGAGAGAATGCAAAGGAGGCCCTGGAGATGATCCAAGGGCTGAAGCACCTTGGACAGACTGGAAGAGTTCAGCCTGGAAAAAAGAAGGCTGCGGGGAGACCTTAGAGTAGCCTGCCAGTACTGAAAGGGTCTACAGGAAAGCTGAGGAGGGTCTTTTTATCAGGGAGTGCAGGGATAGGATGAGGGGGAATGTTTTTCAGCTTGAAGAGGGAAGATTGAGATGAAATCTTAGGAAGAAATATTTGCCTGTGAGGCTGGGGAGGCCCTGGCACAGGTTGCCCAGAGAAGTGGTGGCTGCCCCATCCCTGGAGGTGTTCAAGGTCAGGTTGGATGGGGCTTTGAGCAACCTGATGCAGTGGGAGGTGTCCCTGCCCATGGCAGAGGAGTGGAACTGGAAGGTCTTTGAAGTCCCTTCCAACCCAAACCATTCCATGATCCTATCATCTCTACTCCTTTTTGCAGCTTCATAACACAAGCCATGAATGTAACCCCTCCCTCCCAAAAAAGCCTGATCTAATTAGCAGCCTTCAGCTACAGCACTGAATTAGCAAAAAAAGTGAAAGTGGGTTTAATTAAAACTGTTACTGGAACAGAATTTTGATTAACTGATGTAATGCATTAAAATTGCAAATCCCAGAAGCTTAAGTGACAGATAAAATAGCGCAAATGGTTTACAAATTAATTTACTTTTTCTGAAAATAAGCATGCTGCATATTATTAAAAATTAATTAGTGACAGAGGAGAGATCTTGCACCGAGGTTCCAACAATGAGATGTGTGCTTGTCCGTGCTTGGCTGGTTGGGCACTGCAGCTACAGATCCAAGACATGTTCATGTTGCAGGGGAAGATTCAGGAGCCGGAGAGCATCCAGGTGAGCTGGAGGGAATGGAGATGCTGAGCATCCCAGTGGGGTTCACTCTGTGTGATTCGGAAGTCCAGCATCCCTGCCCCACTGCATCCCTTCCCTGCTGCAACACTGCTCCACATTATCCCTGCCCTGCTGCAACCTTGCCCCACAGCATCCCTTTCCCATTGCAACCATGCCCCACTGCATCCCTGGGGTGGCAGCAGCACCATCAGAACCCTTGGGAAGGAAGAACTGGGAGCTGCTTTGCCATCAGCATGGTGGATGCAGCCTGGGCACAGGACAGGACTGGCAACCCCACCAGCCCCCATGCCTCCAAAACCCAGGATTTTTACAGTGAATTTGCTCCCCAAGAGACTGGATGGTGAGCGGTTGACTCAGCCCCAGGCCCTGCAGGGAGCTCCGGTTCAGAAGCCGTGTGACCCAGGAGTGTAGCCAGAATGCTGTCAGGAGCAGCAGTGTTACACCAAAATGTTTATCGACACCATCTTCTATTTTTATTTTTTAAAATTCTCCTCGTTTGACCCATTTTGCTGATGTTTCCATACCCGGTTGCCATGGCAACTCACATTAGCCTCTCAGCTGCTCCATGGATCTTTTTCTCTGGAGCGCTAGTGATGGGCCCTGGTACCCAAGGGCCATGGCAGAGTCTGGTGTGGCATGGAGACCCCCAGCCCCAGGAATGCTGACCATGCAACTGCCCACCCAGCCATCCCCCTGGCACCATGAAATGACACCAGGGCTTCCCACCAAGGGCTCAGCTCCAGGGGCAGCCCCTTAGGAACAGGATCCCAGCCAGACTGGACCAGCACCCTGTGTGCCCAGGCTCCTCATTCTGATTTCAAAGCCCACAGCTGGGTGGAAGAGCCAAAGGCTTCACACAAACCCCTCTCACACAGTCCCCGGGTTGGGAAACGCTTGCTGCCTCAGGTTTAGCGGGGCCGCGGGGTAGCTCACTGGAGACAGTGGGCCTTTTTCGTGCAGTGTTGGCTCAACCCTTCACTCTCTGGCACAAACCAACCTACTTTTGCCAGTGAAAGGTACCAGAACAGAGTCAGACTGCAATCACACCGCTGCACTGTGATTTAGGAGCATCCACCGGGGAACATTAATGGCCCTTTGCCCTAAGTCACAAAGGGCAGGCAGGCACGAGGTCTCATTGGTACATGGGGTGCAAACAGCCAGCAGCCCCCAACACGGCTGAGGGGTGACCTGGGGAGGGCTCGTCCGGCATGAGAAATACGCTTTGAATGTGGCAATTCCAGCTGGCTGATCTCATCTTATTGCAGATTACATAGATGTTCCCAGGAAGATGGGCTGTCAGATCTCATTTCATTACGCATTCCTGGTGTGCTTTCTGCACCCGCTGCTGCAGCAGCCGTCTCTGGCAGCGCACACAGGGTGCCAGTGCAGCCTAGCCCTGCTGAAGAGCCACACAGACTGCTGTGAAGGGGTTAATGCATCCCAAGTGAGGGGAGCCCCATCCCCAAAGCCACCCCGCTCTTCGCTGGGGCCCCACCCCTGGCTCCCTCCAGGCAGTAGCAACCACTGATGCATTTTTGCGGGAGATGCAGATGTCATGGTCACTTCCAGCCTCTCCAGGTGACACAGAAGTGCTGCTTGAGCTGACAGCCAGCTGCAACGTCCCATTGGCAGCATAACGGCTGAACTATTACAGCAAAGAACTGTACAGGAGTGTGAGTACAGCTGGAGAGCAGGGGCTGGGACCAAGCTGTCCCCACAAGCTGCTGCAGAAAGCCAAGTGTGCTGTGATACATGAGTGCTTAAGGAGCCCTGGAGCCAGATCTGCAGGTGTCCAGCATGCCTCAGGATACTGGAAAACTCTTGTGCTTCCCAGTAAAGTGCAGACTAACCCATGACCAAAGCAGGTAGAGAGCAGCCAGCCCTATGTTTGCCCAGTTCCTGGCCTGACACTGGAGAATCAGTTCAACTTCAGCACAGCCATTCAGTGTCAGCCAAGCCCCATGAGCTGCGGTGCTAAACCCAGCTCCAGTTTCCCCTCACCCCTGCTGCAGAGGGGAAATTCAGCTCAGACACAGCCGATGCCAGCCCCCTCTCGGAGGAAGAGGTGGCACAGCCACAGCCCTTGCGCCAGTAACACAAGCAGCAGCATAGATTTTAATCCCATTAACATTTTGCTGACTGCTGATGGTTATTTTGGGGGCAACACAGATGCCCTTTCCTGCTCCCTGTCTCCTGTACAGCCCTGCCAGGGATCCATTCAGATGACACATCTGTGATGGGCTCTGCTCATCCGGGTTCACCTGCAGCTGCATCCAGCTGCCATGGCAACCAGCGCTGGGGACCATTGGCCAGGCACTGTCCCAGCAGGCACCTCCAGTTCCCAGGCTGCAAGTGCAGAGTCTGGCCATGGTGGCACACAAGCCACATCCATGCCCATGTACAGGAACATCCACCCCTGCGCTGCACAACAACCCTCGCCAAGGGCACCCCAGGCTGCAGACCCAGATCAGGCACACAAACACAGCCAAGGAGGAACAGCAGGGTGGCAACTCCCTGGCACATCATCCCTTGCTCATTTATTCACTGCAAAGCACACTTGGCAGTTGCAAACCAAGGACAATGACAGGGATCTGGGGAATCTTTCCTCTTTTGCCCAAACCCGAGAGTGTTGTTGATTTACAAAACCAATTCCCATGCACCATCTAGGACAGCTGACTCTGAATGTGGGTCTTTAATAACTTTTGTGTCTATCTGTTTGCAGAATTCCCTGGCCGCACATGGATTTTTGCTACAACCAAAGTATTTGGCTGGTTCAAGCCCTCACATCCTTTTAAGAGATCTCCAAGGAGATCTCCTCATCTTCTTTATCTCTGTGGGAAGGGACCTGCTGTCCCCACACAGGGGAGCAGACAGGACAGGCAAAGCAGGGAGGCAAATGGATGCACAACACACTGCTCTGCTCCCAGAGTGTTTGCAAAGAGCAATCATTTCCTGGCCAGTTTTTCTCATGAATAAATACAACCACTAACAGCATGGTTTGTGCTGGCCCCTGGGGAAGCATTTTTGCAATTTCTTGCTAGAAACCCTCTAACTGCATCACTTCCCTGCTCCCCCATGGAGGTGTTTCCACAAACAGGAACTGCTGCATGTGAACATAAGCTGCTGAATGTTTTAAACATCCCATCTCGCTCACCTTTTCAAGGAGAGCAGCAGCGGGGGGAGCTCAGGTTGTTTCACCGAAGCGTCAGCTTTGCTGAAGCTTACAGAAGTGTTCTGTCTCTTGACTCTCCATCCTAGGAGCAGATCTCTGTCTTAGACTGTGAAAGGAGCAGCAATGATGGGGAAAAGATGAAAAGACAAGTGGCATCATTGCTGTGCTGTCACTCGTGGGAAATCAATACTGGCTTCTGGGCTGCTGCTCCCACCTCCTGTGGGCAGCGCTCTGCTCCCCTATGGCAGCATCCATAAGGCACCAGAAAATATCACTTCCCTACCCTGGCCATGGGCTGGGCAGTATCCCCAGCACCACAGACATCCCCCCTCACCATCCCAGCTGCATCCAGCTGCCATGGCAACCAGACCTGGGGGCCACTGGCCAGGCAATGTCATTATGGGCATCTCCAGCTCCCAGCCCAGTTGAGGACTCACACCTCACCCTCTCACTGCCGTGGTGCAGTGGCTGCCCTGATGCAGAACAGAACTTGGAGAGAGAGTTTCACCTCCATCCAGGCAGCCCAGCACATGCAGCACACATCGCAGCTGCCCCAGTGTGGGGTAGCGGGGCAGCCTGCTGTGCAGTTGGACTCGATGATCTCAAAGGTCTTTTCCAACTAGGCAATTCTATGATTCTGTGCTCCTCATTCCCGGGATGCATGCAGGTAGCACCCTGCTTGGAAACCCCGCTGCAGCAAGAAAGACCCCAGCCTCAGTCCCAGCACTTGCAAAACCCCTATTCCCCATGGATCGAGACCACTGTGCCCTTCCCACATTCCCAACTGGCGTGTTTTCCGTGTGTTTGCTGCTTAACCAGGGCTGTGCACGGGTTTGGCTGTGGAGCGTTAAACAAGCAGCCTGGATTTGAAAATACCCAAGCTGTCAGGCTCACTCCCGAGCGCGTTTTGGAAGCCCCTGCAGGCAGGTGCAGGTGCCATATCAATATGTCAGCATGCGGATGATGAGTTCATAATATTTTCTGCTTGCATTCCACTGTCTCCGTGTATTAGCAAACAGGCTGCTCCCCAGAGCTGCTCTCTGGAGCCAGGGGTAGCAGATTTAATAACAAAATCATCGTTGTAAACCATTAGTTGGTGATTCAGCATGGAAATACCTCATTAGCACTGAAGCATGTGCAGTGTGTGACTTATGAAAACCTCCGAATTATGACTAATTAAGAACAGGCCAAAAAATATCCCGGATCAGAACCATAGCAATGCACCACAGAGGAGGAAATGTGTGAGGTCAACAGTGCTACTGGATGCCAGGAGGGGAATCTGACCAGCCAAAGTTCTAATTGAACTGTACTGGGAGAGCAACAGTGCGCTGCTCAGAATGCATCATCCGTCCCCAAGCACTGGGACACTTAGCAATATGAACCTCTAATTAACAGGATTTTTAAACTCTACACCATGCTAATTAATTTCTGTATTAATCAAAAGAAATTTGAATGCTAGCAGATTCAAAACCCTTTATACAAAGCCATTTTGCTTTGCAACAGCAGAGCCCAGAGAAGCCGGTAACTGCACCCTGCACCCATTTGGCTCCTCCTCTTCAGCAGGGCTAAAGCCATCAACATCGAGAAACAGGGTGTCCCATAGTGCCCCCCACTCGTGACATCGCATCCAAAGGCTCCCGGAGGGATTCACAGGTTCGGCTCAGGCAGCCAGCGGGAAGAATGGGGACTGAACTGCCACCGAGCAAGCCTCTTGTGCTAAGAAAGGGTCTAAAAATAAGGTTTTAATACAGACTCGTATCCTGTCAAGGCTTTAAATAGCTGTTTAGAGTTCAAATTTTAAAAACTGTTGAGCTCAAATCATTTATGACAACTTGGGAGCCAAAAATAAATGGAAATGAGGGAACAGGAGGAGCCCATCCCCCACCGTAGCTGCCAAGGAGAAGAGACGGCAGGCTGAGCCTGCTTGGCAGCACCCAGGTGCCTCTGGGACTGAGGAGTGAGAGTGGGTTCTAGAGGGAGTCACCCCATCCCATTGCCTGCCAAACCCTGCGCTTTGTGCCCTGCGACCACCAGCATGGCCAGAACCCTCCCAGTGTGGGAGCGAACAGCATCCTGCTGGACCCGCAGCCAGACATTGCTCCTCCAGCAGCACACTGGACACCAGCAATGGCAGGGGTTATTGTAAGAGCTGCTTAAAACTCCCCTGTTGGCTGTCACACTGTGTTTTTTCACTCTGTACACCCCACCCCAGCTGGCTTCACTCCCTCCTCCTGCAGAGAGAGGACAGGCAGAGCTGGATATGCCCCAGACGTACACTACCCGCAGGCAGAGCAGGGGAGCAGGGACGACATCGCTTGTGTGCTCTGTGAGGGTTGGAGGTTGGAGGGATCAGCCATGTCTCCCCTGCAGAGCAGAAGGTGGCCAGGATGCTTTTGACCAGGAAATTAAGCCAAAATGACGTATGAGCCAAGAATAAGTGTCTCTCTGAAATGTTGCATCATCAGAGGGACCACCAGGCTGGATCAGGTTCTCATAATCTTGATCCATTGTGAAGATATTCTTTTACCCTGTGAGATATTAGACAGCACTTTAAGTCATTTTGTGATATGGAAAGTGCAGGGAGTGCTTGGTCATCTTCCTCACCCAAGACCTGCCCAGCATATTGCACTTTTGCTCTGGTAAAGAGAAAAAAAAAAAAAACCACACCAGAAACAGCCTGCTATATCCCCATTTAAAATAGCAGAATCTGGTCTAGCATTCTGAGAAACCACTTTGGCCCAGCAGACTCTTCAGAAAGCAGCACCCTGCCTGTGTCATGGTGGCTCCTCTGTCTCTCGTCGCCCACCAGCAGGTGCCCACGCCCGGCTCTTGCAGCATGTCCAGGGCCAATGGCCTCTGGAGAAGAAGCACAGTCGTGGGACATCCAGGAGCAGCTTATTTTAAGCTGCCCTATGGTGAGGGTCATCCCTGCGGAGCAGCTTCTGTGGCTGCATGGGATCTGAGAGCCTTTTCATTAGCATCTGCAGGGACACCTGTGACCCTGCCATGGTTTAGTGAGTGGACAGGTACCGTTGGACTCGATGATGTCACAAGTCTTTTCTAACCAGGTGATTCTATGATTCTGACCCACAACTGCCACTGGGACAGCTTGACCGCAGCTCCTGAGCTGGGACCATGTCTCCATCTGCCATGGGTCCCTTCTATGGGCACCTCAGTGGGGAATTCAGAGGCGGGGAACTTACGGCTCTGACAAACCTCCTCTCTGCCACACAGCAATACCCACATCTGTTACTGCATCTTGTTTTCTAAAGACCACTCGAGGGCAGGGATGATCCCCACACAATGCAGGTTTGCCCCCATACACACGGTGGCTGTGGGGCTGGGGTGTGGGGCAGCCCCATGCCTCCCTCCCACCACTGTCGAGCTGCACCCAACCAGCGCTGGCGTCTGCCATGTGCGCCGGGCTGTAAGCAATCCCTGCTCGCGGGCTTTCCAGAAATATTCTGCTCTCTCCTTTCATTGAACTTTGATCTTTTATTCAATTTCCATTCTTCTGGAAAGTCAAGAGACAAAAAGGATGCCCTGACGCTCTCCATCAGGGAGGAGGCTGCGAAAGATGACGGTGCTGCCTGCCTGTACAAAACAATAGGTCTGAGCAGGGAGGGGGCTCAAGAGCACAGGGCCAATCACTCCATGTTTCCTATACTCTGCAGGAGCCGACCCCTCCGCAGCCACCTCTCTCTGGCTTATAAGGGCGCGAAGAATGTCCCTTCTGCTGTGGAGGGCAGAGCTCGGGGCTCAGCTCGCTGGCATCAGGGAGAGGAAGCAGCGAGCCGCAGCTCCACACTCTCCTCCTAAAAGAGCTGAGTAGGAGGTGATCGAAAAAGCGTTTTTTCCCAAATCCCTGGCACTTTCCGCTGCAGCACTTGGCTCTGGCTCCACCTGCATCTCAGCTGCGCAGCTCAGCGCGCTCCCTGGCAGCTAGGGCCGGTTCAGCAGTGATTTTCTCTCTCACGCAAGCACATTCCTGAGGTGGCAATACGGCTGCAGTGCAGGCTTCTTGCACTGCTCCCTGTTATCATGCGTGGGGTCTAAATGTGCTCTGCAAAGAGCCTTTGAGAGGGGCTCCCATACCACTGCCCCTGTCACCACAGTGCCACTGGCCATGGGGCTGCCTGAGACCCAGGGAGCCAAACCCACAGGCTGGCATTGTGCTGCAGAAAATCCCCAGCTGTGTTCAATCAGCATTTTCCTTGGTCATGTTGGAAACCTTACAGGAGCACAGCTTTGTTCCAGCTTATTTGTGTTGAATTGCATTTAGGGGGCTAATTCCCAAACAGATGCCTATGCAGGTGCGTGCCAGCGGCGTGTGGGGTTGATAGGAAAGGGCTGATTTTGTGCTTGGGTGAAGATGTGGTTGCTCCCTGCTGTAGGGGTGAGGAGTGAGGGAGCTGCTACTGGGAGACAGAATTGGCTTGAGCCCCTCTGTCACTTGTGAAAAGCAAGGAGAAGCGATGTTGTGTGCATCCGCTGGGGGGGGGGTGCATTAACTGTGCTCTGTGAGGCTGGTTGGCATCTGGCTGGGGTGGCCCCCACACTGGCACCCACTCAATTCCAGGCAGATCTGGTGGGATTTGGTCCCCTGAGGGGGCCCTCACACATGGCTGCACCCACAGCTCTGCAGAGCTTTGGGACCCTCTCACCTCCCACCCTCACCTTACCACTGCTGCCACCCCCAGACCTGCACAGGCATCCCCAGCACCTGGGAGCAGCCTGAACGTTGTTGGTCACAGCCAAGTTCAGTCTCTGCAGTGACGACAGGACAGAGCTTGCTGGCCCTGTGTTCACCAGCAGAGCTGGGATCAGAGCCCCAACAGTCCAGCCGTGGCCCTGAGCAGGCAGTTGGCCACCCTGTGGGTCACAGCCCACAGGTGCAAAAACCTTTGTCCACGCTGGGGTTCACATGAATCAACCAGACATGCACGCTGCTTGCAACAGAGCTGCTGTGTTACCTACAGCTCGTAGAGACAGCAGAACTCTGAAGAACAATTTTGGCTCACAATGGCAGGAACAGGTCCTGGCAGATGGGGCTGGCAAAGACACAGCCACAAAGATCCTTATGGGTACCCCAGGGAGGTGCAGGGAGAGACAGAGGCAGCCAGGGCAACTGGTGGCAAGTTCATTCCCCAGGGAAGTTCTCACAGGCAGTGAGCTGGGACCTGCGCATCTCCTCCTGGGTCAGGCAGCACCCCAGTATGGGGATGGCTGTGCCACGTGGCTGAGCTGACTTTCACACGTGCCAGACAGTGGGGTACATGCAGCTGGCAGCCCCAGCACCCAGCTCCAGGCATCTAGCATCCAGCAAGAAGGAAGAGCCCTGGATGGTGTAAAGGAGAAAGGGGCAGAGCTCTGGGGTCAGAGAGTTGTGGTAGCTGGTCGGAGTACTGGCTGCAGCCATGGCCTCCCCCAGAAAGCATCAGCTCAGCATCAGGAAGATGCTCACAGCACAAGGTCCTGCAGCAGGCAGGTGCATAAATCCTGTCATCCTGGAGCTTGGCAGGCACAGCGGCTCTGCAGGACGAGCTGCAGGTTAGGCAGCCCTCACAGTTCTCCACATGCCACCCCAGACTTGGGGGGAACCAGCACAGCACAGCACCATCTTTAATGGCACTGTGCTGGTGCTGAAGTGCAGCCGCTCAGCCCGCAGCACAGGAACAGTGCTCTGCCAGAATCCATAGCTATTGGGGCAACAGCTTCTCAGAAAGCACTGATACAAAATGAGGATCAAACTTGCAGCCTCCTCTTCCACTGCTGCTAGATGGAGGTGAGAATGGAGGATCAGGCCCTTTCACAACAGTAATAAATCATGCTCTGCCCTCCAGCCTCTGGGTTTGGGGGCTTTGCAAAGCACCTCAGTGCAGAAGCCGCACTGCAATCGTGTTTTGCATGCAGTGCTTTCAGTTGCTAATTTCAAATATTAAAAGGATGTGTCCCGCAACAGTAGAACAATGTGGATGTGAAAATGAAACTTAATAATGAATAATTTGCTCTCTAGGGGAAAAAAAATGCCAAATGAAAGGATATTGTACTGCAGTCGTGTCATTACAGATGTAGTAATTTTGTGGTTCTTCCCAGCCCCTCGTGAGCACAGTACTCCTGAGCAGCCTTCCCAAGCCCACTGGGACAGAGCCCTCAGGATGGCAACGTCCCTGGGGCTGGCAGAGAGGTGTCAGTAATCCCAAACCATGAATCAAATGTTAACCTGTCACCGGGAGCAGAGAGGAAATAATGAGCCTGGAGCAGCAGAGAGGAAGCCAAGCCTCAGAAAGCTGAGTGTGGAGGTGTCAACGGCAGCAGAGACAGAACAGCAGCCTGGGAACAGCACAGCAGAGGCTCTGGGGATGGGTAAGAGCTGAGCAAATCCTTGTCTTTTGCTTGTCTGGGTTTTTTTTTCCCTTTTCCTTCTTTCCCCACTGCACAGTGGTTATTGCAGCTCACTGCACACATGCAGAGGAGAGGGCTCAGCACTGGCACCCAGAGCTACTCTGCAGGACCCCTGGCCCGGCTGGTACTGGTGGAGCAGAGCTGAGGGTCTCAGCTGGGCTTTCTGAGGGTCCAGCAGGATGTGTGCATGCCAGCCCTGCTGGGTTGGTCCTGCTGGGCACACTGAAATACTGCACACACCTGTGTGTGGCTGAGCAGGGCCAGGAGCTCCCTCACCTCATCTTCTTGGTCTCTGCTTTTTAAAGAAGAAATGACGGAATATTTGTGCACAACTTCGAGGCTTCAGCTCCATCAGCATGAGGGCCTGGGGCTGGCCAGGGGTGGGCAAAGAACAGGGTTCTCAGAGCTGAGGAAGAGGCTCAAGATTTGAGAGTGCTCTCCATGTCATCCTGGTAGCCCAGCCTGGCTCGCTGTGACTTTGCTCACTGGCCAGTGGGGGTGAAGGCAGAGGGAATGTGGGCCAGTTCTATTGGCAAACACGACCCAAAGAGGGAGAAACTGCATATTCCTCCCATGCAGGCTCCTTCTGCCCCCAAACCCTCGGCTGCAGGGTGGATGCAGACACCTCACAGCAGGGCAGGTGGCAGCAGCCCTGCTCAAAGCCCAGAAGAGCCGCTGCACCGTTGTAGGGCAGTGGCTCTGCCCAACAGGCTGGGGCTGTGTGGAGGTAACAGTTGGCACCAAGGTTTCCCAGTGTGGGCACCTTGTGTACGCTGCAGGCGCTGGCTGTGGTAAGTGGAGAATGTTTGCTCCCAGAAGAGGGTTTGTGTTTTCAGTGTCAGCCTTGTTTGGGTGCAGAGTGGCATACATGTCTACATGTGCTTCATTGGCAGCAAGGAGTCAGAGGCACAGAGCAGAAGAGCGCTGGGGCTGGGGCTGGAACTCGGACACACAACCACAGCTCTTTGGGGGTCTGTGAGTGAAGACCCTGGCATGTACTGTGCTGCCTGTGCAAGTCAGAGCTGAGGGAGCAGTGAGGAACCACATGGTGTGTGCCAGGAAAATGGGAGGCAGACCTCGGACAGTGGGAGAGCCACTGTGCTGGGGCAGGGGGCTGCTGTTCCTGAAGCAGGGGGAAGGCTGAACCTCTGCCCAGCACCCCAGGCAACATGGGCAGGGTTCTGGATGGGATGTGCAGGTGCTGGACGTGTACAGGTGCCCACATGCAGTTGTCATGTGTCACCGTGCAGAGCATCCAGGGTGGTCCTGGTCTTGGCGTGGTACCACCCTGCGCTGCCTGACCTGGGCATCCTGCTGGGATGGCTGAGGAGAGATTCCAACCTCACAGTGCTGCTGGGCAGAAGCATTGGGCTGAGGGCTCAGGTGCGGCTGGGAGTAGGACCAGGCTGCTGCTGCAGCCTGCTGAGTGGGCAGAGGGGGCTCTGCCCAGGGACAGGTATGAGAATGCTGGTCATCCCTGAGTTGCAGCATGAATGGTCTGGATTGCTGGGAATCAGCTGCTGCCAATGCTGCTGACCCCACAGTGACAGTTCTGGGGGAGAACCCAAAGGCCCGCTGCAGCTCCCACCAGGCCCCATTCATTGCCCACAGCCACGCACCCTGCCCGCAGGGAGTACATGGGCAGCCAAGCAAGAAAAGGCTCCGTTTATGCCACGTCATTTAAATTGATAAATCATGCTAAGTCCTCACTAGGCTTTGGTCATGCGTTAATATTTAATAGCAATCTCTCACCTGGAGTGAGCAACACCAAGCACACAGACCTCCCACCCCTGGCACCCTGTGGGGCTGGGGCAGCTCCAGACAGAGAGCTGATCAAAGAGAAATATCACAGCAGAATCAGCCTGGCACATCCCACAGGAGCTGCGGTCAAGGCTCAGCCCTCCCAGCACCAGGAAGGAAGGTCCCATGCATCACCCTTACCCTCCCCACCTCAGTGGCATGAGGGAACTATTTACTGTGAAGGTGGGGAGGCTCTGGCACAGATTTCTCGAAGAAGTTGTGGCTGCCCCATGCCTGGAGGTGTTCAAGGCCAGGTTGGATGGGGCTTTGAGCACCCTGATCCAATGGGAGGAATCCTTGCCCATGGCAGAGGGGTGGAACTGCATGAGCTTTGAGGTAGCTTCAACCCAAACCGTTCCATGATTCTACGATTCTGTGAAAGCCGTGCTCGGCTGCCAGCCTGCAGCCCTTCCAGCTCCGCAGCAGACGGGCAGGAGCGTGCGGTGCCGGCCCCGCACAGCCCATATTGCGGGTGACACCCAGCGGCGGCGGGGGGCGGTGCAGCTCCGCACGCGGCACCGCACCAGGCGCCCAGACCCTGGCACCCCGCATCTTGGTACCCACATCCTGGCAACTGCACACCAGCACCCACATCAACGGCATCCGCACCCCGGCACCCTGGCAATTGTACCCTGGAACCCACACCATGGTATCCGCACCTGGCACCTGCATCCTGGCACCTGCACCATGGCACCCCCCATCCACATCCTGGCAACCACACCCCGGTATCTTTACCCTGGCTTCCGCACCAGGCACCCACATTCTGGCACTCCACACTCCTGCACCCCACACCCAGGCACCCGCATCCTGACACCCTGCACCCACACTCCAGCAATTACACCCCAGTATCCACACCATGGCAACTGCATCCTGGCACCTTGCATACTGGCACCCACCCCAGCACCTGCAGCTGGCACCGACACCCCGTCACCCACATCCTATCATTTCCCCCATGGGCATCTGTACCCTGGCATCCCTCACCTGGCATCCGCATCCCAGCAACCACACTCCAGCAACCACACCCCAGCATCCGCACCCCAGCACTCACACTCTGACACCCGCATGCTGGCATCCAGACCCTGACAATTGGACCCCGGCAACCACACCCTGGCACCTGCTCCCATGGGCATCTGTAGCCTGGCACTCCACACCCCGAGGGGCCTGTCACCTCAAGATGCCTGCTGGGTACATGTTGCCAGGCTCCAGTCTGGACATGCCAGGGTGCAGATGTCCCCTCTCACAGAGCAATAGGAAACACTCCGTGTTCACCTCCCTCCAGAGCTACTTTAATAACAGCAGGGTGTGAGGGGAGAATGAGAAGCATGAATAAACCCGCAGACAGGGACACCGGGAAAGGGAGTTCTGCTTTCATCCAGGGCCTTGCCAGGATCCCTGCCCCATCCCTCAGCCTCACAGTAGCCCAGGCCCAGCTCTCGGTGAGTATGTCCTGAGCTCTACTGCTCCACTGCCAAAGGGGGTTTGCCCCACGGGCAGGGGCATCAGCCAGCACCAAACATAAACTGGATGGGACAGCCCAGCCCCACAGAGCCAGGACCCAATGGGACTCCCAAGCCCCACAAGCAGACCAGCCTTTTCTTGGCCTCAGGCAGCTGCAGGAGCTGGTGTGGCAGCACTGGGCTGTCTGAATCCACTGGACACCTCAGCAAACACTGGCAGAGGCTCCCTTTTTCCTATCCAAGGCCATGTTCACCCCAGGCACGTCCAGCACAGCGTGGTTGCAGTACAGCAGGTCCCTTGGTGCCACCTCTCTCCCAGCGCTGCTCAGCATTGCAGCCCCTTTCTACCCCTCCTTTTGGGGTCCCAGCCCCGCTGCTCTTTCATTGGAATCATGAGTGAGCCACTTCAGCAAAGAAACTCAATGTGGGAGTGAGCCGTGTTTACTCTGAAACAAATGTTCACATCCCTTGGAGTTACTGAGCTACGAAATCATCAAAACCAACACGGGACCCAGGGCTGCTCTTTCTTTTTGTGCTTGCCCACTGGCCTCACAGAGATAAAAGGCTTGGCTCCAGTCCTCCTGGGGCTTTGTCTGGCTGAGCCTGCCATGCTTTCCCATCGCGCCAGGGCAGTGGCACCCAGTCAAGGCACAGCAGCACCGGAGTGGTTGGGAGTGCTGTGAGAGCCATTGGTGCAGGCGGAGATGCTGCAGGGCGCCAGTTGCTCTTGCATGTGGCTCGAAATGCTCTTGCACAGGGCTCAAGCCTCCTGCCAGCCCTGAGACTGGCACATGCCAAGGCAGAGCCAGGGCAAGGGGCAAGGGACACCGTCACAGCCCTGGGAACACAGCAGATGCCCAGATCTCGGTTGGTTCTGTGGGATGGCTGATGCCAGGGCAGCTTCTTACAAGTCCCCATTTGTCCAGGAAATACCCCAAGGATACTGTGAGGACGGGGTGCCACTTCAGGCATTTGTGCTCACACCTGCACATGGGTGCCTGTGGAGATTTTGTTGATCCAGTTTTAACCTGGCCCAGCCTAAAGGGGCACCCCCCAGTCCTGTTCTGCACCCCAACAAACATCCCTATATGTGCCCAGCCATAACCATCTCATGGGACTCAGACAAGAGTGGAACACTATTGGCTTTTTTTGTCTGCCGGAGCAATGCAGTTGGGGTGTGCAAGCAGAGAGTGCTTCTTCCTGGTGCCCCTGGCATCCCCTGGAGCATGCAGTGCCACTGGCCTCTGCACCGTGCAGGGCAACATCTGTCTCTGCTCCCTCTTCCTCTCTCCCAGATGTTTTCAATGTGACAGTTTGAACCTTCCAGCACATTCAGATGATGAATGTGGCCTCATCCGACAGCCTGAACACTTGTCTCTGCTCAGTTTGGAGCTGGAGAGGCTGCAGTGCCCAAGGTCCCAGGAGCCGTGTGCTCCTGGCACACTCCGGGCTGGCAGCAAGTGTCTCCCTGAGTGGTGTGCCTAGGTGGACTCTGCCCACATGGTACCTGTCCCTGCAGGCTTTTATTGACTCCAGGCAGTGGAAACCATCCCAAGCAGTGTTTTGCATTCAGAGGGAGGCTGGAACATGGGGGCAGGCTCCTGAGTCAGCAGGACATGCATGGGTTCCTGAGTGTGCCTGTGCTGGGCACCAGGAGCTCAGGGCAAGTGACAGGTGCAAAGGGGCTTGATGCAGCCGTGGATGCTGCAGCAGAGCCATTCCTGAGCCACACAGAGCTGGAGCTCCCCACACCTTTCCCTATGGATGGCCACTGCTTCCCACAGTGACAGTGTCTGCCGAGACCCCTCAAAGTGCAAAGAGCAGTAAGGGCAGCACATCACACTTGCTAAGCGTCCAGCACTGTCCCCATCTCTTGTTACAGTGGCAAATAAACCTGGAGGGAGAGAAGCATCACCTGGAGGTGCAGCTGCCCAGAGCGCTGGGTGCTGTGGAGCACAGGCTCTGCTGAAGCTCCCAGAGCTCACCATTCTCCAGCCGAGGCGCAGCACAGAAGTTTAAGTTTTGAAAAAAGAAAGAGCTATTTCCAGCTGACAGGACACCCTGTGCTCACTGCGTGCTTGTACATGGCCTGGGAAAGAGTGACAAAGCCCCTGGGAAAGCACTGGGTGAGAGGAAGAGAGAGGCTGGGGCAATAGGACAGTGACCCAGAGGGAGGACACAGGGCATGGGTATCGCTTTATTGACTCCACCCTTCCCTGCAAACGTTTCTCATTGCTCTCTTCAAACCCAGTTTATATTCACAGTGCAGACAGTGTAGCCAGTGGCAGGAAATGGGGATATGTCAGCCCCAGAGTACCCAACAAGGGCTCTGCCACCCACCTCCCACCGTGTGCCCCAGCTCCAGGGACAGCACTGGGGCTCTCAGAGCCAGCACAGGCCTGGTGGAGTCACACTGGCCTCAAGTCAGCCCCGTGATTGCCAGGGCCAGAGCTGGGAAGGCAGAGACACTTCCACGTTTGAGGCATTTTTCGCACCTTGGGGATGCCTAGAGCCGTGACCAAAGCCAGGAGAACCTTGGCCACAAGACAGTTAAGCCAGGAGCACCCACTTGGCATCCTCCAGATGAGTCCTGGGTGTTTGTTTGCTACTGATTCATGCTGGGAGAGGATCTCCAGTTTAAGCCAAGCATCCCCTAATGCACCTGGTGCAGGACCATTCCTTGTGCCCTCGCCTAACTCCCACAGGAGCGGCATAATGGCTGTGACAGGCTCACACACGCCCAAGCTGGGGCGTGTGGATCTGTATTCCTTGGCTTTCATCTTGGCTGCCCTGGAGCTGAAAACAAGAGGGTTTAGGGTACTCTAGAGCGATGGCACTGATGGCCAGGGCTGGTCACGGCCCCCCAGCCATCCCAGCAGGTCCAGCTCTGGTGGGCAGAGCGCAGCACTCACCTCCCCTGTGCTTCCCTGCATGGTGCAGAGCGGGTGCCTGCCCACAGCCAACCCATCCCACCGGGATGGACCAGGCTTGGTCACTCTCTGGGAATCATTACCCTCGAGCATGCTGAGGAGGAATCACAAGAGAAGTGGAGGACAGTGAGGGGACAAGGGGACACAGGGGATCTTGAGCAGCCTGATCCAGTGGGAGGTGTCCCTGCATATGGCAGGGGGAGTTGGAAATGGGTGGGCTTTGAGGTCCATTCCAACACAAACCATTCTGTGATTCTATGGGATGGGGTGGCACGATGGGCACAGGGACCCCAATAGCTGGGAACCTTTCCCAGCCACCTGCAATGGAGTTTTCCTGCCTTTTGGAAGTGGGGCACCCCCAGCCCTGGTCCCCCGGCACAATCGCAGCGGCGGGCTGGGGAAGGCAGTGGCTGTCGGTGTCTTTCTGCAACGTCAGAAGAATCTGCCCAGCTGAAACACCGCAATTTATACAGCTTAATCTGTCGGCAGGCAGGTCCCCACGCGCACCCAGCAGGCTGGGGTGCCGGGCTCAGCCCCAGCGGGCTCAGGGCCCAGGGGGACGGTCCCACCCCGCAGGGAGGGGACTCTGCTTATGAAATTTGTGAATGGGGAGTGTCTGGGGGGCTGGAGCAGAGGGAGCCCACAGGGCGAGGGGCACTCTCTGTGGGCAGCACAGGCAGAGCCGACCCGCACCCCGACGTCCCAGCACTGCACCTCCTGCCCTCGCCAGCACAAAGCCCCATCGTCTTCCTGCATCCTACAGACTATGCGGACAAGGGAGAAGAGGAAATCGGTGATGTCTTAACCTTTATTTCATGCATTACTGGTCCGGTTTTCTTTCTGCACTTTCTATTCTCAAGTTGTAGGGGGGGGGAGACGACTCCTGAGGCCATTCTCATCTCCTTATCACTTTTCCAGCCCAGCTTCTTCACTGTAACTGTTGGACGGAGAACTGATAAGGGTATGCGAGTGACACAAGCAACCGTCCCGGCACACTGGTCCCCAGGCTGTCCCCGCTGTCCCCAGGCGTGTGTGCTTGCTCTGCTGCAGATGTTGGTTCTGAGTAAAATCAACTGCAAAGCAAACTCAAGGGTTAAAGAAACATCTTTTTTTTAGTAAGAGCTGGCAAGTTCCATCATTCCAGGCTTTTTCTCTTTCAGCATCTTCACCAGGGCCCCTGTGGGAAAACACACTTTCGTGAAGAGGTCTTGAAATCCCAGTTGTACAAGGGGTCCTGAGATGCTATTTTAGCGCATTTATATTTGCCTGTGTTTCAATGGATGTGAGCTGGGAATTCCTTGCGATCGGTACAAAGACCACCTGCAAAAGTGAGAAGTAAGTATTGTGTGAGCATAAAACTATTCTACTTTACACATCTCTGGAATAGTTATTTATCCTAAATGTTTCCATGACTTTAGAGGTGAGTGCTCACAATCCAGCTCGAACTGCAGCTGCCGAATGGACTTGCATCACCAGGAAGGCGAATAACCCGCCAGTGAGAGGAGCAAAGCCAGGACTTAGGGAAGCAAACCAGAGTGTGAGGTAAGGGGGTATTTCCTCAGCAGAGATGTGTGAGGCAGAGCCACTCACGCACGCACGGGCTCAACGTGTGGCAGGGGCGCAGCCCATGCACCACCAAGCAGGGACACTGGGGGTCCTGTGGGGTCTGCCCCATCTCACAAACCACTACTCTAAAGCACCCAGAATTTGCTTCGCGTTTCCAGCCTCTTTTCTCCAGTTTTGTAGCTATCCCAGTCCATTAGGTCTTCCTTCTCTCCCCTGAAATGCTTTGCACAAGAGGGGTGCTAAGAAGTGCATGCAGCATTCCTGGGTGCTCCCCATGACAGCAGGACCAGCCAGATTGGAAGGACCCAGTGAGGACATTTCGTGGGGGAAGGAGGGGGTGCGCAGCCTGGCCTGGCTAGAACCCACCAGCCCCATAACCCTTACCCCACGGCCACCCTGGTGCCATAGCCACAGACTCGCTGCAGCCCTGAGACAGCAGGGCAATGCCAGCGCTGGCAGCCCCTGCCCGCAGCTTCCTGCATGCCCCTTGGCTGGGCAAAGCCTGGACAGGGGGGTCCCAGGGCCACCTGGAGGTGAGGGCTCCAAAGCCCCTCAATCGAGACAGGGACAGATGTGTATGGGGCAGCTCCAAGTCATGCACCGCAACACCACTGGCCCAGGACAGGGTGCAGCCCCAAACCCCTGTGCCACATTCAGGCACGTTCTTGCCCAGCCCTTCCTGTTCCCTGACCCTGGGAGCTGATCCTGACCTGGCTCAGCTATAAGTTGTGAGTTGGAGGTAGAGCACCAACGTGGGGGTCTTGCTACCCTGCAGGCTCATCCTCCCATGACCAGTGGCTGTGCTGCTTTGTGCAGGGCTCACAGCACCTACTGTGGCATCTGGGGCTGCAGCCAGGTGCTCTGCCCCAGTTGCAGGCAGCACAATGGCAGCCCCTGCCATGGTTGGGGGGATGGAGCATCACTGTTGGCTTCTGCTGTAGGGACAGCTGGCCCTTCCCATGAAATGCAAGCATCCTCTCAGAGCAGAGAGGGATGTGTCAACATTTGGGACAGGGTCTATCACCCCTTGCCTTCTGCTTTCCCCTGGAGTCACGAGATGAAAACCTCGCTGTGCAACCACCCTGCTGAACACAGAAACCAGGCCTAGGGGGGCAGGATGGGCCCTTCTGCCCTGCAGCACGGCTGTGTAGAGCAGGGGATGGGTTTGTGGTGGTGGCAGCATGCAGACATCCTAAACAAACTGGCACCAGTGGACATGGGGCACCTGGGGTCCTAGGATGTCTCCCCAGCCCACCCACCAACGAGGGAGCAGGAGGAACTGAATGCTGCTCTACAAAAAGCACCTCCAGCTTCTCAGTCAGACAGGGCTGCTCCCATCACCTGGGGAGGTGGTGACGGCCCCCAAAAACAAAGCAGGGAGAGAGAAAGTTCCTCCTTAGAATTCCCTCATGAGCCGGTCCAGAGGACCAAACCCAGATGCTCCAAGTGTCCCTTGGCCTTGAGCTGGTGCCCAGTGGAACTGGAGCTTTCCCAGGGAAGGTGCAGCATTGTGGAGAGAGCCAAGAGCTGCTGCTGGAAGTCACAAACCAGCCGGGCGTGAGCATCTGCCTTCTCACGGCTGCTTCTGCATGAGGGGTTCAGTGGCAGGACGGGACCTCATCTGATCCCTCTCCAGACAGAGCCGCCAGCGAATTGTCAGTGTGCATTTGGCTTTCACCCCTGGCAGGTGGTGCGATTAGCTATGAAAAACAGGCTTAGCGCCGGCTGGAAAACTACTGAGACAGCCGAATTCCCCACAGCGGCCCCAGCCAAGCCCTGGGACTGTGAGCTGCAGCCGGGGGGTGCAGAGCAGAGGGGGAGCCACGGCTGAGCCAGCACCGACACAGCCGCTGTGCAGCCGCTTCACTCCCAGAGCACGTAACCCTTATATTAAATCCATAAATAGGAAATTCCACTTCTCCAGAGAAAAACAGAATCCGGATATTTCATAAGTGTCCTAGTGGACATGAAAGCCGAATCAGGAAATTTCACTCAGCAGAGATATTAAAATTGCTGCAGCACTTCAGTAGCCGGGGCAAAGCCCCCACGCCACACGCCCGGGGCCCGACACAGCACAGGTCTGGCAGAGGGGACGCGCGTGAGCCATGGCCATGGCCCTGCACACCCAGCAGCTGCTAGCTTCAACATCCCTCATGTCCCTCCTCTCCGCTGGAGCCCACCATAGCCACTGTTTTCTCCGCAATAGGTGACCCCGGGTTTAGCAGAGCTGGGTTGCAGCTGTGGGAGAGCTCACATGGGAGAACACTGCCTCCCACCCATGGCATTCCCACCTGCAAAAGAGAGGTATCTCCTTTGCAGCTGCAGCCCTGGCAAAGCTGGTGCTGCCAGGCTGCTGCACCGAACCACGGGGCAGCACAAACCCTCCTTGCACACTGCCACTGGCATCAGCTGCATGCGCTGCACAGTCGCTGCTGATAATGGAGGTAACAGGCAGTGAGGGCAGGGACCATAGCAGCCAAGAGGCTTTTCCAGGCTGCCAACACAGGGAAGAGAGCAGAAGTGTGGGGTGCTGCTGCAGGATGGGGTGGCGGGGCTGGCAGATGTGAGGTGAGGGGTGAGTATCTGCCTGGACTGGAGAAGGTGCTGCTGGCAGGAGGTGCAGCCAGTGGGTGCCAGCAGGAGAGCCCCAGTTCAGGCCCCGTGTGTTGTCCCAGCCAGGAGGGGCAAGCTCTGCTACTGGCCATTCTGCCCCTGCCCCACACTACCTGCTCTGCCCCACACTGGCCCTACACCAGTTCATGCCTTCCCAGCATCATGGGACCACTCCTGCACTGAGACAGGCAAGTGGGTCTTCCCGGCTTGGCTGGAGCAGAGCCAGCCCTGGGCACTCACTGGTGCCCTCATCATCCCACAAAACCACAGCCCACAAACCACAAGGTTTCCAGAGCAAAGCCTGCCAGCATAACTCACTTTCCCATCCACAAGACGGTGCAGCACGTTCCCAGTGTTGCACAGGCAGGGGAGGAAGGATGAGGAATGATGATAATTGCTCCTGCTTTCCAACATGGCAGCACATCTGCAGGCGGTCGTGGGAGCGGTGGGAGACACAGCTCAGGAAAGCAGGTGGCTAACCTGTCACTGCTGAGGCTGCAGTTTGGTGCCCACGGGCTCTGGCTGTGGGGCTGGTGTTTGCAGCACACTTCATTCCCACACAGAGCCAGGAGCTCCAGAAGGAGGCAGAGCATTGTGGTGGTTCTGCCTGGGTTCCCTGGCACCCCTTGACCACCTCCACCCACCAGACAAAAATTGTCCCTTTCTTAGAATCATAAAATCATAGAATGCTTTGGTTTGGAAAGCACCTTAAAGATCATCCAGTTCCAACCTCCCTGCCCCAGTCACCCAGAGGCCAAGGATCTGCTTTTGAAAATCCCAACAGCTTGGGGAGGTCTGGGCCAGGACCATTCTCAAAGGAGGAAGACAAGCAATGGCTACACAGGCACCAGCCCCATCGCTACATCCAGGGCCCATGGATGAGGGCTCAGGGGACCCCATGGGCATGAAAAGCAAAAGCAGCAATCACCAAGGCTCACCATGACCTGTTCCAGCATGGGCTCTTGTGGCTGGCTTCACCAGGGCCATGGGACACACTGCCCCAGCAAACTGGAGATGGGCTGGTCATGGAGGATGGACATCCAGCTGGTCAGGGGGTTAGAGCTGCTCCTCTGCAATCCACTCCATGTCCATACCACAGCTGTGCTGCCCCACAGACTCATGCCCTGCCAGCAGAGATGACCACCAACCCCACTGCTGCCCAGCCTGTGGCTCATACAGCTTGTCCTGTTGTCCAACAGTGCCGGTGCTTGGCACACGCCAAGAGTGGTGCCCTGCACCAGGTCCTGAGAGCACCAAGCCAAGGAGGGAGGACACATGCTGGGAGCAGCCATATCCACCCTGGCAGCACGCGTGGTGCAGAACTGCTCATCCCCTTACTCTGCCAGGGAAAGAGCCACCTCCACAGGCATCGCACAGAGGTAATTGCAGGTTATTACACAGCTCTGTTGTTAAATACAGATCATTTCTCTTCCGACAAGCATTCAGTGTAATGCAAACTCAAATCATCTCCCTCCTCCACCAAGCACCTCTCCTCACTTGCCAGGAGCCACAGCAAGTCACAGTGAGGATGCACAGTGCCACAGTGGTGGCAGAGGATGTGATGTGCATGGTGGCTTGGCCATTGCTCCACCACAGCACAGGCCAAAGCAATTGCCACTGTAATTACATACACGTAGTGAAAACGGAGAAAGGTCGGAAATCCTGGGGAGCCAAGGAGGACAAGTTCGTCTGTCCATACCTGTCACTGGGTGTTGCTCAGGCCCCCACCCACCCGGCTAAGATGCAGTGCCAGGGTGGTGTTCTGCTGCTGCTGTGGAGAGCCATTTAGAGGCAACAAGGGAAAACTTCATCCTAGACGCCCTGAGCATTGTCCAGATTCTGGGCTTTGTCTCCGAAGCCAATATGCCTTTGTGCTGACAGACTGACCGCATGCAGCAGGATGACCTTGCCTGCTGCCAGATGCCCACCTAGCTTCTCACCCTGGGATGCCTTCACCCTCAGGTGAGGTTCAGACACCCAGGTCAGAGAGATGCATCATCAGTCCAGTCCCTTGGGCAGAGCAGCACCCCCAGACCCTGGCAGCCAGGGCAAACTCTGTGTCACCGAGAGTTAATGCTATGGTGCAGCATGTCCAGCGTCCAGCCCTGTCTCAGCCACAACTGAGGAGTCCCACCACACGGGACACTCAGAGCCCCCCAACACTGTCTGTTCCCAACACATCCAGAACACTAGGGTCACCTGCTCTCAAGGGACAAGGACAGAAGATTGAGGAAAGGGAAACAGGATGGAGAAAATCTTACTAACAACATTGTATGGCGTACAAGGACCCCAAAACCCTCCTCATTAACCCTCCTCTGTGAGAGCCCTGAGGCCCTGGCACAGAGGCAGCTGCTCTCCTTCAGTAGTCAGGAATGGAGAGGCCCCGATCCAGCAAGTGACCAAGCTGATTCCAGAGCACACAACCACTGGCTGCTCATCCTCCTGCACTGCTTCCCTGTGCACAAACACAAGGATCAGCCCCCACCCCCTGACTCCATCAGCTGCCCCTGTCTGGACAATAATGGAAATGGATGTTTCATCAGTCAGAGCAGGTATGAGGTCAAACCAAAATTGCTTTCTTTATAAGCGAGCTTAAATCAAGATGATTTTTAGATGAAAATCTGTTTGCTGTAATGGGTCTCAGAGCTCCATGAGTGCCAGGGCCAGTATTTACCCAACCCATCTGGAGCACAAAAAATGTCAGGAATGGGAATTTGTCAGGGGCCACAGATGAAATACGGATGACAGCTCACGGCCTCGCTCCCTGCAGAGCACAAGCATGGTGTATTGGACTCGTGCGTCCCACGTGGTCCCAGGGACAAGGCTGCCACTCCAAGCAATAGGAAATTGGTTTGGGGAAAAATCCTTCTGTATTTTGTGGTTGCTGTAAAAGTAAGTAAACTCAAGATGGTTCACCTTCTTAACCCTTTGCTCTGGTGAAACAAGGTTTCTCGGTCGGGAACATGGGCACCAGACAGAGGAGTGCCGGGAGCCCTTGATGCCAGAGCCCTGCATGGCTCGGGTGCAGCAGCATCTAAGACCATGTGATGTCTCATGCACACAATGCTGAAATGCACCCAGCATTGGAATATTTTTGCATTGATTTCACTGCCATGAATGTTTATAAAACTTAGTTTAATAAAATTAAATAAAATAAAAGAGCACTGGGTGAGAACCACTGCCCTCATCTCCATTCCCATCCAACTGCAAAGCACATAGGAGAAAACATCTTAACACTGGCCAGTCCTGAGCCTTAGTGACCACACACCCTTCAAATCTCAGATGTGCAGCATCAACTCCAGGAGTGCAGGGACCTGCCAGCCTAGAAAGAGACAAGATCCCCAGGAAGTCTCACAAAACCCCATGGAATTATTGTCCATTGCAACAGCTTGCTCCCTGGAGGGGTCCAGACATGCTGGGTACCTGTGCGCCTCAACAGCCCAGTGTGGATGCCCATCACCACGCAGCCCTCTCATGCTGCAGCCCTGCACAGGCAGAGTGGGCAACATGAGAGAGCACGTGGGGTCTGAGCTGTGGACATCACAATGGAGGGGCCATGTCTCAGACATGGGAAGCTGGCATCACCAGCCCTGTCTCTGCCCCGGCTCACATTCGTACTCCCAGCTTCACGTCTGCCTTCCCAACTGCTTTCCTCAGGCCAAGTGGCTCTTTTCTCCCTTCCCAGACACTGCCTGCACTGATCTTAATTGGCAAATAATGACTACAAATTCAAAATTGCTGCTCCACTCCTCCTACACCTGCCGATGAATCCTGGAGTTAGTGGGTTTGAAAGCATTCATGTGAAACTGCACTCCATCACAGGCCCCAGCCCATGGCCAAGCTCCAGCACTGAGTGCCCTTGCCCCGAGCTTGCCCACATACTCCCAGACTCCCAAACTACCCCGGCCCCAAGAGACCCTGGGTGTGTTACAGCTCCACAGAGTGGGTGGCATTGCTGTGAAGGACACAGGACAGCTTTCATCACGGTGAGATGGAGCAGTGCCACTTGACCCAGCTGCAACGCCGCTATCTTTATCTGCCACCACTGCCTCTCTCCTCCCAGGGTCCGTGGTTTTCCAGACGGGCACTGAGCACATCTCAATGTCTTTCAGTCCAAAGGACTTCCCTGCAGATCCTCTGGAGCTCAGCCGAGATGAGAAGGAACAACCTGGAGGTGCGAGAATGGAGAGGTTACATAGGAAAAAGGATGAAAAAGTGCAGGCAGAGGCACAGGTTGTCAAGGCAACCACCAGCTGTGGAGATGAGAGAGGGTGATCCAGAGGGAGCAGGGAGATGGGGAGCAGGGCACTGGGGCTGGTGGCAACCCAGGGAGCCGCACCAGGGACATGACCTCACCAAAGGCAACACCCAGCACGTGGCTCTGTAAGGACAGGAGAGGGTTTGCAAAGGCTTTTCCAGCCATTTTCACAATACATTCCCACCCCACCAGTGGCCCACATGCATGAGGAGAGAACAGGGAAAAGGAAGGTGTTTGTGAAGTGGACTTCTGACTTGGGAGCCCGGGGCTCTGGTGATGGAGGCAGCAGGGCCAGAAAGCCCAGGGACAAGGACAGGATGGAGAGGGGCTTTCCCCAGCCCCTCTGCCCACCGAGGCAGTCCCCATCCTGCTCCAAACTCTCCTGGCACAGCAGCATTCACTGAGCCAATCAGCCTGCATCCCACCTGACCTTGTTCCCTCAGCCCGCAGCCCAGTTCCCTGGAGCCTCGTGGTCAGGATCCAAGGGGTGGGAATTGCAGTTATCTGAGGACCAGCACATTGAGTTAATTGTGCAAAATGTCAGCCAGTAATTAGGAAATGGGAAGCGCTCACTGTTCAGTGACACATAGCAGTGGCATTTCTATTTTCAGACCGTAACACAACTTATTAGAGTCAAAGTCTAATTAATGCACTGCACTGTGGATGGAGGTAACACAGATCTCACCCAGCTCCAAACACTCCTTACCTACAGGCAGGTTTTAGGCTTTATTCATGCTTCAGATGTGAATCAGAAGGAGGTGGGCACTGCAGTCCCCAGAGCAGGGCAGAGCACTGGCGTTGCACAGGAGCTCGCTCCCAGGCTTGGTCTCTCTCTGTGCAGACACGGGTTTGTGCTTCATTTGCAAGTGAAAGATGAAGTAATGCCAGACTCATTCTGCCAGGGAGGAGCTGGCAGAGCCAGGCCCCAGTTACGTGCTGGCAAAGGGAAGCAAGTGGATTCCCACGCGTGGTCTCCACCCCTGCAGCAAGAAGCTGTCCTTATGGCACGAGTGGGCGGCTACTGATGCCTTCAAAGTCCCTCAGCCTTGATGCAATCCCTTGCAGAGGATGCTACACCCAACTGCCCAGCCCTGTCCCACTGCATATCACTCCTACAGCAGCACAGAGCCAATCCCCCTCACCCACAAAAACCCCTGTGAGGAAATGGCCATAAGTTGCACCAGGGGAGGTTCAGACTAGACATTAGGAAGAATTTCATTAGCGAAGGGTTGGTCAGGCACTGGCAGAGGCCGCCCAGGGAGGTGGTAGAGTCAACATCCCTGGAGGTGTTTAAAAAATGGGTAGATGAGTTTTGAAGGACATGGTTTAGCAGAGGATGGGTATGGTTGGACTCAATGATCTCAAAGGTCTTTTCCAACCAGAAGATTCTATGATTCTATGAGTCGCAGCCCCTGCCTGGGGTATGCGGCTGAGAGCCAGGACCTGGCTGTCTGTAGGACCAGGGCAGCAGGAGGCACGGGGTGGGGGACAGCATGGCACAGGGAGCAGGAAGGCAGGACATAGCAAGGGGATGGCAAAGTGCAGATACCCGTAAGGTCTGTGGTGGCCAACGCTGCTGTGGAGCTGCTGATCCAACCTGGGAAGGCAGCAGGGAGGACATCCTTGAACCCAAGCTGAACAACACAGCCATAACAGGCTAAGAGAGTTGGGTTTGTTGAGCCTGGAGAAGAGAAGGCTCCAGGGAAACCTTAGAGCAGCCTTTCAGTACCTGAAGATGGCTACAGTAAACCTAGGAGGGATTTTTTACGAGGGCAAGTAGTGATAGAACAAGGGGGAACGGCTTTAAATTGGAAGGGAAAGATTTAGATTAGACATTAGGAAGAAATTCCTCATGATGAAAGTAGGGAGGACCTGGCACAGATTGCCCAGGAAAGCTGTGGCTGCCTGCTCTGGGTCAAGGCCCAGTTGGATGGGGTCTTGAGCACCCTGATCCAGTGGGAGGTGTCGCTGTCCATGGCAGAGGCGTGGAACTGGGTGATCTTTAATGTCCCTGCCAACCCAAACCATTCTATGATTCTATGAACTGTGCACATGAGCACCAGGCACAGCAAATCTTTTACACTTGTTCAACTACAAGATCCCCTTTGTGTGCATATGCCCATCACTGTGCCTTAGGCCAAGAGCCAGGACTGGGAGACTCTGGACACTGTGGGGACAGGCAGTGGGTTGGTGCAGGCACAGCCCCCTGCTCTTCACCACCAGGCTCCCACACCAGGACAGGAGGCACACCCTTGAGCCCCACAGCTCTCTCCTCCCCTCAGCCGCAGGACAGTAGCTCCCAGCAGTGTGGTAAGCCCGGCTCCCCTGTAAACCCCCTGCCCCCCAGGTACTGCACCCCAGGAGTTCTGCCTGACAGCTCCAAAATTCTCCAGCACTATTTTTACCCCGCGGTTGCTATAGAGACATCAGACCCACTTGCCATGATGCAGCCTCTTTTGGAAGCGCTACATCACCGGCTGCCTCGAATAACGCACAGGGCAGGAGCCGCTATTCTGGGCAAAGCCTCACCGTAGCCGGAGATAACCCAGCCCTGCAGGACAAACCTGGCCTGGGAACGCAATGGGACCAGCAGAAAGGGAGATGTGGGTTGGGGGAGGAGGACAGGAGCCTTGCAGAGCCCGAGCATCCTGCCTTCTCCACAGAGTTCTGCTGCTCTCCATCCCCTGTGCAGGAGATGCTTAGACTTGGGACACCCTGGACTTCAGCCCTGCAGAGCTTTGCCAGTGCCCACTGCCCTTGCCGAGGGGCGATGTTGCAGGACATGTGAACAAAAAGCACTTTCTCTACTGCTCCTGGTACACTCAGGTCAAGGGTAATCTGCTGCCTCCTCCAAGCCTTGATGAGATGCAGCAGTGTCCAAGCAGTGTCCTTGTTCCAGGGCTAAACTTCCCAGCCGATCCCTCTGGCTGAACCTGGGGACAGGAGGAGCCATGGAGCAGCTGCACAGAGTACAGGTGCAGCACTGCAGAGCCATGCAAGGTGTTGGGGCAGGGCTGTCTCTGGAAGAGGCCATCACAGGCATCAGATAATTAATCTCTGTTACATCATGGGAAGATGGAACTTCCTTGGTTAAATGAGGAGATCTGGGAGAAACCAGGATCAAAATTAAATCAGATGGAAAAACTGCAGCAGATTTTGGCCCTTCTCAGGCCTGCAGGGAAAACACTCGGACACTGCAGGAATGGCCAATCCCCCTCACGCACAAAAACCCCTGTGAGGAGCACGGCTGGGACCAGGCACCTAGATGTGGCATAGCAGGGACCTGCTGTCCCTGGGGAGTGTGGGCAGAGGTTGAGGGCCAAACCCTGAACTCTATAAACCCATCAGCAGTTTTAATTAATAACCCAGCCCTGCAGCATCCTCCAGGAGTAGTAAGGCATAGGATCAGCCCAAAGTGGGGCCAGAAAAACTGCAGTGAGTTACGATCATGAGGAAGGGCTGGGATCCCCAGCTGCCCCGTGCCCAGGGCAGCCCCAGTGCTTGTGCCCCATAGGTCAGGAGACATGGTTGAGCCCCAGCCACTGTGCTGGGCAGCAGCAGCATTTGCAGCAGAGCTGGTGGTCCCCTCCCAGATGCCAGCTCTGAAAGCTCCCCCATCACCTGCATTCATCCCTCTGGGGACACGTATTTATAAAAAGAGCCTGTGCGTGGATGAGCTGGCAGAAATAGCTGCGCGCAGCCCTCTCTGTGCGGTGTAAGAGATGATCACCAGCTGTTCTGCAAACCACCCGAAATAGAACCAGCGCCAGCGCTGCACAGCCCCCGGGGAGACGGACCCGATTTAGCCCCGGCAGCCACAGCACGAGGCTCTGTTCACGTCCCACCTGCGTCTGTGCCCCCGCTGCCGGGGCAGCCACTGATCCCAGGGGAGGCTCCAGGCAGCCAGAGAGCCAGTGTTTGGGGAGAAGCCCCTTTCCCAGGAGAGAGATCAGCTCTGTCGAGCCACGGGGTGAATTGTGGCAGCTCCCCCTGGGGCTTTAGAAGCACACAGAGCTGTGATTGCCTCTTGCTGTGCTGTCTCTGAGCCTGCTCACACAGCCTCAGCATCCTGAAGCATCACTACAACCCCTGTTAGTACCGCTGGAGATCACAGCCACAGCACACCCACAGACCAGATGGGCCCTGTACTGCCCCAGTAAGCAGCTGAAAGCAGCTCACTCCTCTTCTGGGCTGGGCCAGGCTCTATTTATAACTTCAGAAAGCTGTAATAAAGGGATGAGAGCTGCCCGACAGCGTGTATGTGGTGAGATATCACTGGAGTGTCCCAACAAAGCACTTGACATATCTGCTGTTCTCTTCGGTGTCACAGTATTGCACCTCCACTTCTCCCTGCCCTGCCCAGAAGGAGCCTCTCTGCCAGGCAGGGCTTCTGGGTCCTGGTTCCCCCACGCTGCTGCCCCACACATGCTGGCAGGACCTTCGGGTTGATCCCCAGCCCTCCGCAGCCTGCCAGGGCTGTGGGGCAGACCCAGGCAGAGCCAAGGGCATGCACACGATGGCACCCAATCCCCTGCAAATCCACTTCCCTCTCAGTCTTGCCCTGCACTGGCTGGGTCTGGACATCATGTGGACACTGCTGCAGCAGTAAGGACCGAAGCCAGGGCTCAGAGTCCTTGCACCAGAGCTGCTGCTTCTCCTCCCACAGCCATCCCTGCCAGCCTCGTTGCCATGGCACCCACAGGGATGGCATGGATGCTGGTGAGGAGGATGAAGGTAGGTGGACACATTGGCTCTGCATTGCCAGAAGAGGACTGGGGCAGATCCAGGCTCCCCTTGCGGCAACCTCGGGCCATTCCCCTCCTGGGAGGTCCCAGCTCTCCAGGATAACTGTCAGCAAAAGATCCTGGAGAGCCCTTTGCTCACTGGCCTCACCAGCAGTAGAAAACCACATGAAGTGCTGAGCTGGTCTTGTTATCACAGGTATCGCCCTGCCCTGGGCTCTGCCACCAGCTGGGAGAGCTTCTCCTGTCTGCAGTTCTTACAAGGATATGGGAAGAAAACCACCTGTGGACAATTTGCACTGGGTTATAAAGAGTAAAATTGTTGAGGGCCTCTGCCTCCTGTCCGGTCGGTTTTGGAGGTCTTGGACCACACTATTTGTACCTGTGCTAGCAGAGACTGAAGAGTGAGCCCGAGTGATGCTGGTCCCACAACAGAGGGGATGTAGAAACACTCTGTCCAGAAGGGAGCAGTAGTTAAAGCTGAGATGACACAGATGACATTTCCCAGGCATCTCTTACGCATCCCCTGAGCTCAGCCAAGCCCCTTCATGTTCGCTGCTCCTAGTAAACCAAAGAAAGAGCAGGGATATTTAGCCCAATTCTCCTATTTAAGCAATCACCCAATTAAACAAGATCTCCAATTCTAGACACATAGAATCATGGAATGGATTGGAAGAGACCTCAAAACCCATCCAGTTCCAGCACCCTGCCATGGGCAGTGACACCTCCCACTGCATCAGGGTGCTCAAAGCCCCATCCAACCTGCCCTTTAACACCTGCAGGGATGGGGCAGCCCAAACTGCTCTGGGCAATATCCCATATTCACAGCAACCAAACTTCATACTGGGAACCTGGTGAGCTGGCATGGGGCATGCATGTACGAGGGCAGGGAGCAGGACCGGGCCTGACAGGTTGGGCAGGAGGGCTGCTTGTTTCTCCCTGCCCCAGACCCCAGGGAGTCATCCGGGAGCAAACACAGCCCAAGGAGCAGTGCAGACATTACTCAGCAAATCACTCTGAATAACTCATAGCTCCAAAGAAAATGCAACCTGTGATCACATGCAAATGATTGTGGGGGGGGCAACTCCACTGATCACTCACTCAGTATGAATTATTCAACAAAAGAAGAAGCAAATGGCAAACACAGCAATGATTTATGTAGAAAGGGGTTGGGTTATCATTAACACTTGGACTCTTCCACGGCTACCCCTGTGCCGTGGTCCCAACAGCACAGCCTCCAGGGCTCACCCAGCCAGCACAAGGGCAGCCCTTATCCGGCCCTGCCCACGTCCGTCCTTGCCATTGCAGTTCCTCTTCGGACCTGCAGCTGATGGCAAGATGGATCCAGCATCACTGTGCTCGCCCATCCCTGCCAGGAGCAGAGCTGGGGTATTTCCTACTCCATTGGTACCTGGAAGCTGCTGAGTTTGGGCTGGTGGAGCAGGAAAGAAAGTTCTCAGGTCTGAACATCTGCAAGGGAAGGTTAATCCTGCTGTCCAACCAGGTCCAGCCCCAGCAGTGCCGTAGTTACCTCTACAGTGGGCAGGAGAGTCCAACACTGCAACCTGGGCTCTGTTAGAGGGACCATAACCACAAAGTACACAGATGAGGAAGAGTCACTCATAGGTGGGGGGCTTGGCTCCTCATCACTTGTTGCAAATGCTCTCTTAACTGAGAGGGAAGATACCAGAAGGGGTAATTAGAGCCTGGAGAAGATTGTGTGTGACTCTGTCTTGGCAACCCCCTGCTTCCAGCCACAACCATCTCTCTCTGTGCAGAGGAGTTGGAACTGGATGGGCTTTGAAGTCCCTTCCAACACAAACCATTCCATGATTCTAAGATCTGCAGTGTCCCAGGACCTTCCCACTCCCATCCTGGACCTTCCGTCATTGTGGCTGCCTCTTACTGGTCCCTCAGCTCGCCAGGCCAAGTGTGTGAATTCCCCCTGGACCAGGCACAGCCCATGGCTTTGCATTGGGATGCTGCTTTCTCTGGTGTTGGAGAACAACCCCCACTCCCAGCAGAGCCTGTGCTCATTCTGCCGAGGCAACTCGTCTGGTTCTAAATTTGTTTTTTAAGCAAAGCTTTTCTACAAATAACCTGGTATGTGTGCATACATCTGAATGGACAAACATGTACAGTGTCAGAGCTTTCACAAGCTAAATTAGAAAGCTCCTGAGCAGCCCCTGCTTTACTGGAGTCCACACAGGAGCTGCCATAAGGTTTTCCTAAATGCTTACTAATGTAATAAGCCCTACTTCATTTCTCTGCTAGCCCTGATTATTATTGTTATTATCATCTTTTACCAGGAAGGCTGCAATTTTAGATCACATTTTAGTAATCACAAGAGAAATTTCCCCTAAGGTTAATCCAATCTAAGCAAGTGCTAGGATAAATATTGTTATGGGCAGCGGCAGCCAGCTAAATTACAGAGCCATGTGCGACTTCGTGTTTATTGTGCATTTGTGACCATTCCCCCACTTTCCACCCAATTACCTGTTTCTGCCGGGCTCCTAAAGAGCCAATCTTCTCAGCACCCACGGAGTAAAATGGGCCGAGTTTTCTGCCTGGCTGAGGAGTTTGGAGACCAGAGAAGTCTGTCCAGGGAGCGCTGGACCTAGGAACTTCTCACTGACAGAGGGGATCTTTGTGCCCTGGGGAGCACCATGCAGTGACTGTGGCTTTCCCTGCACAGCACAGAACACTCGGTTACCCCAGATGGGCACTCAGACCACAGGATCATTAACACCAGAGCGGACCTCAGAGCATCTCTAATTGGGTCAGCTGTGGGCTCAGAGTAGTTTGCTCACAGTAGGGTCCCATTGGGTCTGGAAACCATGAAGAAAGACAGCAGAGCCTCTCTGGGGAGTCCTAGCCAGTGCAGGACAGCCCTCGCAGCAACACCTGGGCATGGTAACACCAACAGGGCATATGACACTGCAGCAGGCACAGGGGCACTGGCAGCACACATGCATCAACACACATCCACCCCAGTACGTGGGCACACACGGGCACCAGGGAACACGTGTGGCACAGCTCACCCCACACATGGGCATGGAGACCCACAGGGACATGGGCACCCCGGTGCAGACAATCCCTGCATGTGGGCATGGACATACAGACACGAACAGGGATGCAGCTGCACAAAGGGACACACACAGAACACCTGCACAGATGGGCATCCAGTGCACCCCCATGTGTACGCATGGACACTCACGCATGAGGACACACAACCACTTACACACTGGCATGGACACAGACAACTCCAACGTGTGCACACACAAACTCACTCCACAGACATTGGCACACACCCAGCAACCCCCCTGCACAACACCCACATGTGGGGACACAACCCCCTACACCCTGGTGTGGGCACAGACATAGACACCTCCAACGCATGTGCACACAAACTCACCCCATGCACACAGGCAAGCACTCAGCACCCCCGACTCCCAACTCTGCACACAGACACCCACGCGCGGGTGTGCGCAGACACTCGTCCAGCTCCCACTCCTGCACATGGACACACTCCCCTGCACCCCACAGGCAGGCAGGGACACGGACCCACCCCGCACCCCTTCATGTACCCGGATCCCCCTGCCCTGGCTCTCCCCACATCCCGCAGGTAGACGGCAGACACGGACCCCTTCCCGCATTCGGATCCCTCCTGCCCTTCAAGCAAGCAGGCACACGGATCGTACACAGGCACACCCGCACCCCTGCAGGCAGGCAGGACACGCATCCACCCCCACACCCCTCCCCACTGCTCTCTGCACCCCTGCAAGGACACGGACACCCCTTGCGCCCCTCTCCCCACCCGAACCCCTCTCCCTACAGGCAGGGACACGCATCCCTCCCCCAGCCCTCTCCGCATCCCGCAGGCGGGCAGAGATACTGACCCCCCTCTTGCATCTCTCCCCACTCTCCCTCGCCCCGCCGCTCCCCGCAGGCAGGGACACGGATCCCAGCCTCGCAGGCGGGCAGGGGCACAGACGGGGGGGGTGTGTCCCCGCCGCTCCCCGCACCCCCGCAGGTAGGTTGGGACACGGCCCCCGCTTTCCCCCGGTGCTCCCCGCAGAGGGCAGGGACACAGACACACACACCCCCGCCGCTCCCCGCACTCACCCGGGGGCGGACGCGCCGCCCCCCTCCCCCCCGCACCCCGTTCCCCCCACCCCGCGCAGCACCGGGTGACGCAGCCGCCCGGAGCGCTCATCAGGCACCGGTACCGACACGGGGCATCGCGAACCAGGCACCAGGTAATGGGCCGGACACGGGGGTGGGAGGGGTCCCCCAGCAGCATCTCAGACTGGGACCGGCGCCGGGCACCTGCCCCAGGGTTCCCGTTCTCCCCTCGGTGTCTCCACAGCCGAGTGTGCCCAGGCTCCGGACCCCCGGGCTGGGACACTCTGGTGGCACCACAGAGCGGGGAGCGTGGCCAGCGAGGGAAGAGGCGGCAGCGGGGCAATTTCAGACAGAGCTGTGGGACCCCCGAGGGGAAGGGACTGTGAGCAGCACTTGGGTACGGCTGCGGGGAGAGGCGAAACACCGCCTGTGCCTTTGGGGGGGGCTGGGGTTGATGCTCGAGGTGCAAGAACTTACACAGGTCCCAGAGCTGCAGCATCCCTGCATCTCCCGGGGCTCAGACTGGTGGGTAGAGTGGAACAGCTGGTGCTCAGCAGAGCCCTGAGAAGCAGAGGCTACCAAGCACTCCTGAGCAAACCAGACAGGCTCAGACAGGTCCCTTGCAGATGGGGATGCTCCAGAGAAGGGCTGGACACAGCCCAAGGAGTGGAAACCACCGCTCACAGCTGGACAGGCAGCAAAGAGAAACGAGAGCATGGGACAAGCAAGTGGCAGGGCCCCCAGACACACTGGCTGAAGGTCTGCTTCCGAGCCTCTGTGATGTTTCCATGGTGCTGCGCATCTGCTGGTCCCTCCAGCACAGCTCTGAGCTGCTCCCTCTGCCTTGTGTATGGAGCCCACCAGGTCTCAGAGCTGCAGGGGACGGGTGTTGCTTCTCAAGGCCACAAGGTACTGAGGTTGTGTGTCATGGCTGTGTCATGGCTGTGGACCAATGCACAGGAGCCTTACTTGGCTGAATTTCCCCTGCCAGCCCATGGCAGGGAAGCACTTGTGAGGGGAGGCAATGCCTGTTGATCCTCCTGAGCCAGTCCTGCTGCAGAGCCCGCTGTGAGTGGAAGCTGCTCTTACAGCGCTCTCCTACACAAGTGGCTTACACCACCATTAAGCAGTGTGTGGTTACAGACAGTGTGACCGCAGCTGCTTCACATTTCCTTCAGCAGTGAGGAAGCAAAGGTCGTGGCTCCAACCCAAGAAGCCATGGGAGATGCTCACACCATCTCTAGTTGGCTCTGCATTACACCTGGAGAGACCTAGAAGACACGGTGGAAATCAGCTCAGTATCAGGACCATTCTGATCTCTCTGGTACCTGGGGAAATCAGCTGCATCCAGGCAAATGTCAGCATGGCCACTGGGGAAGCAGAGCTGGAACAGAACAAGGCAAGAAGAACTGACATGTATCGCCAGGGAGCAGAGAGAGCAGAGCTGCTCTGCAAAGGGAGATGAGCTGTAAGCTGAGGGTGACCACTGCAGAGGCTGGGGGTGAGACCACATCAGCAGGGCAGGGACAGCCAGTGACATGTCCCATCAACAGTGACCATCAGGCCCAGGCAAGGTGCCAGCTCAGGTTCTGGGTCAAGGAGGGAAGCTCAATGAACGAGTCTGGTCCAAAAGGCATGGATGGAGTCTTAAGCTCCTTCATAGCTCAAACCAGAAATGGGAGATCTGGCCCAGCATTTAAACAGAGCCTCCACCCAAGGGCAAAGGAAGAGTGGGTGGGTGGTTGTCTCAGGGTGAGGCTGGTCAGGGCAATTAAGGGCAATTAGTGCACTCATGGCCCTGACTGCCAAGTCCTCTGACAGAAACAGAGAAAAGCCAGAGGCTCCATAGAGAAAAATATCGTACAACCTAAAGATGAGGTTATGGAGAGGAGGCCAAAGCCATACAGTAAATGCATGGTCCAGCTGTGAGAAGGCAGGACTGGGGCATTTCTGAGCCAGCAAAGAGCAACTCTTCCCCACCAGGAGATCCCTGAACAGAGCAAGCCTTTCCCCCTGCTGCTGCTCCCCTCCCTTCCACTCCAGGCACCCCCACGGGCAGCAGGGACCCTGTGCGCAAGGGGCTGTGGTGCTGCCAAGGGACGGGGAGTGGCTTCGGGGGGCTCCTGGGGCCATGGAGGAGTGGATGTGGTCAGAGAGGCAGTGGGATGCAGAGCAGTGCCAAGGGCATGAGAGCCCTGGCAGAGCAGGGCAGAGGTGAGAGTCTGGACTGAGGAGCAAGCCTCATCTCTCCTTCCCTGTTCCCTCCACAGCTGCCGGCCAACACTGTCCTGGCCCACGAGTAGCAGCAGCCGGTGCCATGGATGAAGTGATGGACCTGGAGATGGGGGGGAACTCCCTCCTGAAGGCGGTGTGGCTTGGCCGGCTCCGATTGACCCGGCTGCTGCTGGAAGGGGGGGCTTACATCAACGAAAGCAATGAGAAAGGGGAGACTGCCCTGATGGTGGCCTGCATCACCAAGCATGTTGATCAACAGAGCATTAACAAGGCCAAGATGGTGAAGTACCTGCTGGACAATAGAGCTGACCCCAACATCCAGGACAAGTCTGGGAAAACAGCCCTCATGCACGCCTGCATCCGTGGTGCCGGGGGAGACGTGGTGTCCTTGCTGCTGGAAAATGGGGCAGACCCCAGCCTGGAGGATCACTCGGGAGCATCAGCCCTCGTGCACGCCATCAACGCCGATGACAAGGATGTGCTGCAGCACCTCCTGAACGCCTGCAAAGCCAAAGGCAAGGAGGTGATCATTATCACTATGGACAAATCGGCCTCTGGCACTAAGACCACCAAGCAGTACCTGAATGTTCCCCCTTTGTTGGAGTTCAAGGAGAGGGCCCTCCCTGAGGCATGCACAGCACCCTCCAGTGCCCACCTGAAATCTCCCGTATCAGCATCTTCCCCTGCTGAGAAGGGGAGCGGCACTTTTGCCCCCCACCCGTCACACCCTGGGGAGAGCCCCTGTGCCAGGGCTGCAGATGAGCCGCCCTCACAGGGCCCAAGAGCCGGCACAGCCAGGAGAGCCCAGCTGCGGCAGCTGAAGCGGCTGCGCTCCGAGCCCTGGGGTCTGGTTGCTCCCTCGGTGCTGGCGGCCTCTGCACACCGCGACGATATGGGCGTTTGCGTGGATGACAAGGTCATCATGGGCATCAGAGACCTCTCACTCTCCAAAAAGGCTCCCCTCGCCTGCAGCGGCAGCAGCAAAAGCAAGGACCCCTCTCTCTTCCCTCTGGTAGATGAGCAGACCCTGAGGACACCGCCAGCCCCTGGGCCACTGGTGAGGAAAGCAGGCTATGAGAAGAGCCAGGCCACCCACCAGCGCCTGCCACGAAGGAGCACAGTCCCCGAGGAGCCAGAGAGCATCAACTGCAGTGGTGCCAGTTCGGCTGTGGCACTGGACACAGTGCTCTGGCGCAGAGTGGGTGCTGAGCACTGCGACCTCCAGCTCTCCGGTGTCCCCAGCCCCACCGAGGCAGGGAAAGCAGAGAGGAGGAAGCTCAGCGGGTCCCACCTGGCCTTGCTGGATGGCTCGCGGGAGTCCCTGGACAGCAGTGCCGGCACATCGCCCGTGACTGTACGGCACCGGCCCCCCGGGCTACTGGAGAGGCGAGGGTCTGGGACCCTGCTGCTTGACCACATCTCCCACACAAGGCCGGGATATCTGCCACCCCTGAACATGAACCCCAACCCCCCGATCCCTGACATCGGCTCCAACAGCAAAACCCCCTCCCCGCTTGCTGCTGGCTTGAAGTCCCTGGTCCCCATCGCTCCCAGCTCTCCCAGATGGGGTGACTTGAGAGGCAAAAGGAAGCTTCTCCGAAGACACTCCATGCAGGCAGAGCAGATGCGGCAACTCTCCGATTTCGAGGAAATAGCAGCCCAGTAGCCATGTCCCCGTTTGTTCCCCAGGAAGGTTACCAGAGCTGTACCCGTCCTGCAGAAACATGATGGTTCCCGCACGGAGCAGTCGCTCTCACTCATACCCAAAGAAGCACTGACGGTTGTGAGGGTCAGACCTGTGCCCAGGGCGGAATTGGGAGGTTCCTGCTCCCACTCGTCAGAGACGTAGTAGAGCCCAGGCATGCAGCCCAAACAGCTCAAGTCTCTCCAGTTCTTCATTCCTTTTGGACCTTTCCGCAGGAGTGACCACCTGAGAGGACAATCCCAGCAAATCTGGGATCATCAGGGCATTGCACAAAGGCTCTTGCCTGCAGTTCCCTTAGTCCTCATTATTTCCAATCCACTTTTCTTCCATCCCACTCGTTCTGACACAGAAACCCATCCAGAGGTCCGCACCCAAAGCCGTGGGGCTGAAGCGTTTGTGAAGTGCCTATTAGAACAGAAAGGAGCTTAAGGTTGGAAGAGCAGAACACCCTTCCCTCACCACTGTTTGTATCAGTACCCTCGCTGTGCTGGAGAGGGAGACAATTCTCCATCTCAAAGATCTCCGAGCACTCTGGAACTCCAGAGGTTGATCTAAACCCATCCGTGCTGCAATCCGGTGCCTTCAGTGGACCTGAATCAGAACGGGTTTTTCTCTATCTCTGAAGCAACCAAGGTCCGAGGGCATTTCCCACTACATGAAGCAACTCCAAGCACTGAATTCCTGGGCAGGGAGCACTCCCAGCTGGTCCACACGGGAAGCTTCTGCCAAGGATGGAGGAGCAAGGCTGCCACGTTGCCAATGGTGACACGTGCTGAGTGTCAGGGTCTCATCCCAGCAGGGAAAGCTGCGGGCACGGGAATTGCAGCCAGGACCCTCTCTCTTGATGCAACTGTGGTCATCTGAAGCTGATGTGCTGAGCAAGAGAGCGTGTCTGGATGCAGGCAGGAGGAGGGAGCAGCCACCGGATAGGGCTGCATGGCATTGGTGTCTGCAGCGTTCTACTCATCACTATCCCAATACAGCATGTGTCAGAGTCAGCAAAACAGGTCTGCGTGGCTGGAGGTGGGGAGTGCGATAACGATTCCTTCCTGGGGCACAGGGAGCCGGGCATCCAGCCCCACAGATGGGGCCATGGGGCACCCAGTCCCATGGACAGGACCATGCAGCACCTAGCCCAGGGGATGGGACCATGCAGCATCCTGCTGGGGGACTGGGCCTGCACCAGCAGCATGTGGCAGCTTCACAGCATCAGGGCAGCCAGACCTTGCACTGCCAGCCCCACTTCTAACCTCCACACACATGATCCTGGTCCCAGTCCCAGACAGGCACCAACCAGTGGTGTGGAGCACTCCTCACCCCATGCCAAGTTGGGACTGTGGGCTGGATGTGTGCTGCAGCTGCCACCACTCCCAGCCAAACCCACTGCACAGAGGAAACACGGCCGCCAGTCCAGTGCCACTGACTTGGCAAGCGTTTTGGATCTGCAGTCTGTCCCAAACACTGTGCCACCCATGTAAACCCAAGAGAGACCAAGCCCATAGTTTTATTCAGTGGAGTCTCCCGTGTCCTGGCACCCACTGCACAGGCACTGTCGCTTTGACAAGCAAGTGGGTGTTGTCTCACCCCACCTGCCCTGACCTCAGTCAGTCCACCACACAGGTCAGTCAGTCGTTCTTTGCCCAGGGCATTTGCCCTCTCTCTCCAGGCTGTTGCAAAACCTTGCATGATTCCTGCGCAGAGCAGTATCCCGGTTTGGGTTTAACTGCACTGCAATATGAATATGCTGTTCAGAGTAAAGGTAGGCTTATATTTTTACAGCCTTAAAGGTTATACTTTCAGTAGGTTAAATGTCTTAAAGATTGGATTTCAGGAGTATTTTACCTATAAAAATTATGTTTGTCCTCTGGTTTAGAGTGTGGAGTTTAAAATCCCATAGTTCATAGAATCATGGAATGGTTTGAGTTGGAAGGGACTTGAAAGCCCATCCAGTTCCACTCCCCTGCCATAGGCAGGGACACCTCCCACTGGATTAGGGCACTCAAAGCCCCATCCAACCTGGCCTTGAACACCTCCAGGGATGGGGCATCCACAGCTTCCTTGGGCAACCTGGGCCAGTGCCTCACCACCCTCACAGGAGAGCATTTCTTCCCAATATCCCATCTCAATTCAGTTCACCTTTTCTGTTCATTTCTAAATATCCGGGTATTTCACATTTATCTTTTTTTAAGCGATATTTGATACCTTCACCCAGCGATCGGTGCCCGCAGAATGCCAGGTGCCCCATGCTCTGCACGTTGGGCTGAGGAGCGTGGGAAGCACTTTCCTGCAGGAATATCTTAATGGATTTATTTAAATACGTGTGCGTGTGGCTGCCGTAAGCAGGTGGAGCGTAACATCCTGTAACAGTGCAGGCTTTTTATATGATTAGTTCATTAATAAAGAGCTCGGCATGCTCAGAGCATCCCGTGGGGGGAACCTGTGCTGCGCTGCAGGGGTCAAGGGGGCTCCGGGAGTCCCGGGGAAAGGGGGGTCGGAGGGGGCCGAGAGGGGGAGACCAGAGGAGCCTGGGGGGCACTCGGGGAGGGGGGGTCCCGGGGCACTCGGGGCCAGAGTGTTTCAGAGGGCGGGGACAGGGAGACCGGGGAAGCCCGAGGGAGTCGGGGCGCGGGGAGAGGGGGAGCTCGGAGGGGGTCGTGGGGACCGAAGGGACCTGGGGGGGCGCTCGGAGGATCCCGGGGGGGGTGCCTAAGGAGCCGGGGGGTCAGGAAAGCGGTCACCGGGAGGGCCCGAAGGGGTCCGTGGGTGGTCGAGGGGGTCCGAGAGGCGGGGAAGGGTGCACCAGGGGGTGTCTGAGGGTCCCAGCGAAGCTGGAAAGGGTCCGAAGGGCGGGGAGGGGGTCTCCGGGCGGGCGGCGGGGGGGGGCCGGTGCAGCGCCCGGGACCGCCCCCAGCGGAAGCGCAACCGGTGCCCGTGCCGAGAGGGCGCCACGTCAGGCGGGGCGGGGCGGGATGGGAACTGGGATGCAGTCAGGGATGGGAAGCGGGATGCGGACAGCGATGCGGGCTCTGCTACTGGTGCTGTGCGCTCTTCGGGCCAGCGGCACCGAGCTGACCTTCGAGCTGCCCGATAGCGCCAAGCAGTGCTTCCACCAGGAGCTGGAGCGCGGCATCAAGTTCACGCTGGACTACCAGGTACTGCCCCCTGCCCCTGCTTGTGCCCATCACCCTCTGCCCTTACCACTTGCCCTGCCCCTGCCTGTGTCCCCCTGCCTGTACGCCCTGCCCATGCCCATGATCCCCTACCCACGTCTTGCCCCAGCTTCTGCCTGCGTCCCACATTGCCCAGGCAGAGCTACGGCTGCATCTCTCCCATGCACCCCCTGTGTAGCACCCAGACCTGTTCCCAGCCCTGGCTCCATGCCCAACCGTGTCCACCTCAGAGCCAGCACTGAGATTTGCACGCAATGACCACAACAGCCCCTGACCCAGCCATCAGGGCTGTCCCCCTGTCCAGGCACCCCCTGAGCTTGGTGCACTGTGAGGCACAACTTCCCCAGGGGCCTAAGTCAGGTCCCGTGGCGTGCAGCTATGGGCACGGTGTCCACTTGTTGAGGGCACAGCTGTGCATGCGGGTGTGGGGCCAGGCAGAGCCACTCAGCTGGGGCAGGAGGCTACACCATGGAGCTCACCAGGTGTTACCTGCGTCTCTTTGCATAGGTGATCACTGGGGGACACTACGACGTGGACTGCTACGTGGAGGACCCCAATGGCCGGACCATCTACAAGGAGACCAAGAAGCAGTACGACAGCTTCCCACACCACACTGAAGTCACGGGTGTCTACACCTTCTGCTTCAGCAATGAATTCTCCACCTTCTCTCACAAAACCGTCTACTTCGACTTCCAGGTGGGCGACGAGCCGCCCATCCTGCCTGACATGAACAACCGCGTCACCGCCTTGACACAGGTGGGTCACTGCAGGAGGAAGGTCCTGCCGCAGCTCCCGCTTGTGGCCAAACGGCCCCATGGGATGGCAGTTGAGGCATTTTCCCCCTTCTCCTCCGTCAAATGCAGAAGTGCCAACTGCCTGCCATGCGCAGGGCGTGTCCTCCTCCCAGCAGCATGGGCAGTGAAGGACGGGGTCTGCTCTGGGGCTGAATCTCCCCCAGCCTGAACACCTGGGTTCCATCCTGCACAAGGGAAGTGGAGCAAGGCTTTTCCATGCCATGGCGTGGATGGCTGCACCGTGGGCTGGGACCCAGACCCTGGCCTTGGCCCCCAGCACCTCGGTTGGGCTCTTGTTTTTGCAATGCTGCTTACAGCTGGTTCCCTCTGCCTTGCAGTCTCCAGCATTGCCCCCTCGAGCAGAACCACTGTAGGGTCATAGAATCACAGATCTGTTGGGTTGGAAGAGATCTTTGAGGTCACCGAGTCCAGCCCTACCTGTCCACTATCAAACCCTGTGCACCTCATCCACCCATCTTTTAAACACCTTCAGGGATGGTGACTCCACCACCTCCCTGGGCAGCCTCTGCCAGTGCCTGAGAACCCTTTCCATGAAGAAATTTTTCCTAATGCCTAATCTGAATCTCCCCTGGTGCACCTTGAGGCCATGAAGGTTGGGGCAGGCAGAGACCCAGCAGCGCAGGGCACTGTTCTCCTGCTCTCGGGTGCCCTGCACAGCCCTCAGCTCACGAGTGCCATCCCGAGCTGTGCTGTGGCAGGAGCTATGGACCATGCTTGTGTCCCCAGATGGAGTCTGCCTGTGTCACCATCCACGAGGCTCTGAACGCAGTGATCGACTCTCAGACTCACTACCGCCTGCGGGAAGCACAGGACCGGAGCAGAGCTGAAGACCTCAACGACCGAGTCTCATACTGGTCGGTCGGGGAAACCTTCATCCTGTTTGTGGTCAGCATTGGGCAAGTGATGCTGCTCAAAAGCTTCTTCACTGAGAAGAGACCTGGCAGCAGCAGGGCTGGCACCTAGAACTGCAGCAGTACTGAGCCCAGACCACAGGGGGAGCGGGCAGGTGGCATTCTCCTGGGTCACACTTTACCTCTGTCTTCTGCAAGATGCTGCCATGGGGAGGTGGCTGGGGGAGCAGGGGATGACGTGACGCCTCTGAGCGGAATGGAAAATGGTCACCGAAGTACAGGCATCCTCCAGCATCTCTTCCCATTTTGCCTTTGCCTGCAGCCCCATCCCCTCGCCTGGCTCATCTGTTCCCACTTGCCAGCTCTACTGGGGAAGTGGGTGGGCTCGCTGGACCAGCATCGACACTGACCCCTTGCCCGACACCTGGGCACCTTCAGGGCCCAATGTGCTGCAGGGTGCAGCCCGGTGTCCAACGAGGCCACTCACTGCCCACCTCCCAGTGGGCAGGGGGCTCTGCCCAGGCTGGCAAGGAGATGGGGTAACACAGCCCCACCCAGCACCCACCACCTGAGTGCCCCTGCCCTGCGCCATGTGCCATCAGCCCACAGGAGCAATGGGCACCCACCCAGCACCCACCTACTGAGTGCTCCTGCCCCACACTCTGTGCCATCAGCCCACGGAAGAGCTGCCCTGCTGTTTGCGGGCCCTGTGCCTGCAAACAGAGGATCAGCAAGCACGGGTCCCATGTGCCCGCACCAGGCAGGCTGCTTCCCCCACAGGGCTACAGCCAGTGCAGCATCCCAGGAGCTGCTGGCTCAAAAACGGAGGCAAGATTTCAGCAGGGCTTCTTGCTTGGTGGTTTACATTATTTGCAAGCCCCCATCCTCACAGCAAAGCATTTCCCAGGCCTTCCTCTGCTGTGGGAGCAAGCATCATGCCCCGTACAAGATGCTATTTTCATACTTAGGCAAGTTGGTGCCTGGGGCTTGGCCCCCCGTGCGTCCCACTGTGCCTAGCAGACAGCAGGAGCCAGCACAGCTCTGGTCCACAAGGCAGCCCCATCCCTGCCACAGCAGCAGCAAGCACTGTTTCCCCCCCCCACTCCCCTGTGACTGCAGCCCCATTCCCTGGAGCCTCACAAAGCAGAGATGCCCACAAGGCCCTCAAGGGGCCGCCCCATGCAAGAGCCCTGGGGAGCCCAGTGCACCAGCTGCCACTGCCAGCCTTCGGGTAGGCATGGTATCACTCCTGCGAAGCTGGAGCAGCACCCCTGCTGTTTTGCTTTGTCATTTGGTAATAAACCCCTGCTACTGTGGTCCTCACTGCCATTCTCGGGCACCTTTCCAGGCTGGACAACCAGACACAGCCATGGCCATTGCCAGTTGGGCAGCCCCTGCCTGTTCGTGCCTTATCAGGCACTCGGCCCCCCAGTGCCTTGCAGGCAGGCTCAACATCCTCTGGGGTGATGCCAGTCTCACCCCAGACCCTCATCCCAGAGGAGATACGTTGGTGCAGCTGGGTACCACAGCCCTCCCCTACCACACAGCGGCTGAGTGTGCTCTGGGCACAGGTCCACGTGTCAGAGCCAGGGATACCCAGGAGACAGGAGCAGCTTTCCCAGCCATCCTCTCACCAACGTGGCCAGTGAATGCGTGAGGCCACGCTGTGAGCCAGGGCTTCCCCAGGGCTATGGGCAAATCCATAGCGTGGGTCCTCCCTGGCAACAGGGACCAAAGAAGGTGAGGGAGCCCAGCACAGACACTGTCCTGGTTCTGGCAAACTGCAGCTCTGCCAGTAACCTCTCCCCAGTACCAGGGGTATACCAGGGCTGTTCCCCTGAGATACCCCTCACCCCCAGCATCAATCTTGGCACCACAGGGAGAGCTCTGACCAGCTGCTCAGGGGCACAGAAGCTGGGAGGGAGCCATAGAATCATAGAATGGTTTGGGTTGGAAGAGACCCCAAACCCCATCCAGTTCCACTCCCCTGCCATGGGCTGGGACACCTTCCACTGGATCAGGGAGCTCAAAGCCCCATTCGACCTGGCCTTGAACACCTCCAGGGAGAGGGCAGCCACCACTTCTCTGGGTAACCTGTGCCAGGGTCTCACCACCTTCATCATGAAGAATTTCCTCCTCATGTCTAATCTACATCTTCCCCCTTCATATATAAAGCAAATCCGCCTCATCCAGTCACTACTTGCCCTCGTAAAAAGTCCCTCTCCAGCTTTCCTGGAGACCCTTTTAGGACTGGGAGGCTGCTCTAAGGTCTCTCCGCACCCTCCTCCTCTCCAGGCTGAACAGCCCCAATTCTCTCAGTCTGTCCTCATAGCAGAGGTGCTCCAGCCCCCGGATCACGTCCATGGCCTCCTCTGGACCCATTCCAACAGTTCCATATCCTTCTTATGTGGGGATTTCAGAACTGGATACAGGATTCCAGGTAGGAGTGAAAGGTGCAGGCACCCACAGCCCCTGCTCGAGGCCCAAGGCTGCAGCTCCTTCTCCACCTCCCCATCCCAGCTGGCCTTTCCAGTTCCTGTGACAGCACTGGCCTTGGACTAGTTGCCACGCAGCTGGAAGCAGCCCGGCCCCTGTGCCTCGCAACGACCTTCGGCAGTAGCCTAGATCTCCCGTTTCAAGCAGAGCCACAAGCAGGTGCAAAGCTGCTGGAGGTACCCTGAGACTGCTGCCAGCTCGGCACAGCTGGTGGCCCACACCTCACCAGCCCTGCACCCCACTGTGACCATGAGCCCCATGGGGACAAACTGCCCCAGCAGCTGCTGTAAGGAGAGCAGCACCCAGCCCTGGCCAAGATGTGGGATGCCCTTGGTGCTCTCCCCTCTCTGGAGGCCCTGGTAGCTCCCCATGGTGGGGACAGGAGCAGGTAGGCCCAGCTCTGGAGCCCAGCAAGTTGGGATACTCACACAACCCATCCCCAGCAACACCAGCTCTGGGACCCCAGCCCAGTTTAGGGCTGGGGAGACAGACAGGACAGGAAAGGCCGCAGGACAGGAAGTGGCTATAGGACTCTTTATTGCTGTGCTGGGCTCTGCTCCAGCAGCTGTGCAGGGCTCGGCAGGTGCAGAGAGGAGACCGGGGGCACCCATGCCAGCCCTGCTGCTCACAGAGGCCCTTTGGGGCACAGGAAGAGACCATCAGTGACCCTGACCCCACCAAACCCATCCTGCCCTCACCATCCTGCTGCTGGTCCCCTCCTGCCCGCAGCCTCAATGCCCACTGAGCAGCCCAGGGTATCCCCATGGGCAACCATGGGTAACCCTGTGGGTCGTGCCCAGCTCACAGGGAGCTGCTCTGGCAGGAGCTGACCGCAGCGTGCAGCCTTGTCTCAGCAGGCACACGCCACCTCCGAGCACCCAGGACACCCTGCTTGGGTGGCAGGGAGAAGGCCGAGAAGTGGGAGGAGCCGGTGGCCTGGGAGGGTGGCTGGGCCTTGGGGACGTGCCCACAGGGGCAACCCCAACCCCTCCACAGGGGGATGGTGAAGAGCCCATAGGTAATGGGGTCCAGGCAGGCATTGAAGAGGCCGAAGATGAAGAGGATATGGGTGAGGGCCGGCGAGACTCTCTTTTCCATGGCCCGTGGGCAGAACCAGTACCACAGCCCCAGCAGGTAGTAGGGGGTCCAGCAGATGATGAAGGAGGAGACGATGACCAGGCTCATCTTCAGCATGCGCAGCCGTGCCCGCGGGATGTTGTTCCTGGAGCATCGCAGTGGGACGTCCAGTGAAGAGACTGGGGTGGGGGTACAGCCTGTGAGTGGGGACGCTTAACAGACTCACTGGGACAGGGACCCCCTGCCCTGAGGGAGAGATAGGGGGTCCCCACAGAGCCCCAGCCAAGGCTTCCCCCATTCCCTCCATCCCAGGGTCCCTGAAAAACCCCTGGGAATGGGGAAATGGCAGCCAGGTGCCTGGGCACTCACAGAGACTGGAGCCCATGCGGCGGGAGATCTCCAGAAGAATGCGTGCGTAGCAGCAGACCATGATGAGCAGCGGCAGCAGGAAGAGGCAGGCAAAGCCCAGCATGTTGTAGAGGGTCTCGTGCCAGGGCTGGGGGAAACTGCCCCGAGTGGTACACTGGGTGAAGTTGTGCGGGGGGTGCAGAGTGACCGTGTGGAAAAGGAAGAGCTGGAGGCAGAGCAGAGGTGGAATGGTGGCCCCTCCTGAAGACAGGGTGCCAGCATCCTGAGCCAGGGACCACTGCAGCCACAGGGTCAGATCCTGCCCGCGGGAGTGGGACCTGCAGTCACTCCTATGCCAGCTCCACTCCCCACTGCAAGGGGACACAGCAAGGAGAGGAGCAGAGCTGGGTGGAAGTGGGATGCTACCACAGACTCTCCTTCACTGCCCAGTTCAGCTGCCTCTCCTCCCAGCCCTCTCCATCCCCATCCCTCAAGGCTCACAGCAGCACCAGCCCTAGGAACAACCACAGGAGCTGGCACGGGGGCTGAGCTGGCATCTGCTGCAGAGCAAGGAGTTGGAGAGGAGCTCTGGGGATGGGTACCTGTGGCAGTGAGAGCCCTGCGCTGAGGAGCCAGGCGACGTAGAGCATGATGCGGTTCCTCCTGCGGGCACGGGTGATGGCCAGCGGGCGCAGGATGGCAGCCTGCCGGTCCAGGCTGATGACGACAGTGACAAAGGCAGAGGCATACATGGCCAGCAGCCGGAGGTACATGAGGAGGCGGCAGGCCAGGTCACCTGCCCGCCACTGCAGTGTGATGTTCCAGACGGCATCCAGTGGCATCACAGCCACTGTCACCAGGAGGTCAGCGGCAGCCAGATGCAGCAGCAGCAGGCGGATGTGGGAGCGCCGACCGCCCCGCTGACCGCCTGCTGCTCGCAACACCGCTAGGTTGCAGCCGGCAGAGAGGGCGAAGAGGGCAAAGGTGATGGCCACGCGGGCCTGGGCAGCAGGGGAGAAGGTGGGCAGCTGCAGGGTCTCCTCGCTGCCCTCGGCCGGAGGGCTCCAGGCACAGCCCTGCTCGGGGGGGGGCAGGCTGCCTGAGGGCTCCGCAGTGGCATTTCCCATTGCAGGGTCTGGATCCAGACAGTTCCTTCCTGCCACAATAGGCAAACGGGCAGCAGCAGCCTGCCTGGAAGGTCCCTGGGGTAGGGGCTCTGGAGATGATGGGTCACGCTCAGCATTGGAGGTCCCGTCCCATGGATCCCTACTCCCCACCCAGGGCCATGGTACCTTCCCCGGCTCACTAAGTTCCCATTTTCAGCTGCCTTCTGTATCCCCCCTGCTCCTTCAGAGCCCCCAGCGCCCCCCAACACCCCACAAGGCAGTGGGGGTCCTTGGCACTGAGCAGGGCAGTGGGAGACAGCCTCAGCTGACCCCAACCCAGAGCCTCCCCCAGGCCATTCCTGCTGCCCATCCATCTCAGAGCATTCCTTATGGTCCTACATGGGGACAGAGACCCTCCCAGCCCAGTGCTGGAACCCCTGACATCCCATTCCACCCACCTCACCTCCAGCCAGGGTGTCCTGCCCAGTACTCTCCAGCCAGGCCATGTCAGGGCTGCTGCTCACAAGTTGCCAGGTCCCCACGCCAAGGGCTCCTGCATCCATGCCGTCCCTGGTGGCAGCGAGCCAGTGAGGACCAGGGAATGGGGGAGCAGGAGAGGTTCCCCTAGTGCCTGCAGCCACCTCTGTGTCTGCTGCAGGGCCACACTTGGCAGGCAGCCAGTGGGGTGCCCTTGGTAGCTCAGGTTGCTCCTTGACGTAGCCAGCCCACTTGGAACAGCTTGGTCCTTCACGCCACACCACCCACATGCACACAGACACGTAAATGTGCACAGCACTCACACACAGAAACAAATGCACGTTCCTGTCGATGCGCACACAGATGCACGTGTGCACACACAGTTCTGACCTGAGAGAAGAGTCCCTCACTTGCAGTCAGGCTCTGTCCCCCTGCCAGCTGCCCAGGCTCATCCCAAATCCCACTCTAACAGTGTGGGGCTGGTGTGGCCCCTGTTCAGCGCCTTGCGTGGTCACCTGTCCCAGGAAACCCCCGGCTCAGCGCTCCCAGTCAGTGCCCAAGGCAGTGGAACCAGGGAGTGAGGCAAGGAGGTGAGCAGAGGGAGAAGCCCCCCAGCCATGGGAAGGAGCCTCGCAGTTGAACAGTGCCCAAGTTCTGGAGGAGGACTTCTCCCAGCCCCCAGGCCACGGATAAGCATCGGGATACACAAGGGCTCCTCTCTTTGGGGTGGATCATTTGGGGGTACCCAAAGAGCCACAGGTCCTTTCTCCCAGCCCTGCCCCTGCCGGAGTCCCCACAGCCAGAGTGCGTCCGCTTGGCCAGAGCGTGTGCCCATGGCCAGAGCGTATCCCCAAGCCGCGTGAGTCCCGGCCCCCACCCGGGGGGGTGGAGTCCTGGCCTCCCCCAGTAGCGAGGAGCTACAGCCTAGAGGAGGGCAGGGAGGGGAGTTGATTTGCATCTCAAAGGCTTCTCCCCCCCCAACAAAGGGAATTAACGTTATTAGCAAGTCATTTCACAGATAAGTGGGGCTCATTAGCCCTGCAGCCCCCAGCCCCAGAGTCCCGCAGTAGGTGGAGAAGCCCCCTCCCAGCGCATTAGCACCCGGCTGTCAGACCCCACTGCGGGCCCTGGGATGGACTCCCCACCCCTTGTGCCAGCCCCATACCCCGCAGGGAGCTCCGAGTGGGCTGGTGGGCAGAACGGCCCCATCTGAGCCCCCCTGCACTGCCCTCCACCTGCGGGATCTCCAGCCCCACACTTCAGCCCTTCCCCTGCCGCTGGACTCCGACGCCCACTTTAACCCCGCACTGGGGGGGGTGTCTCTCCCAGGCACGGGGGTGCAGGTGATGCTCAGCTCACACTGAGCCCCAAGGACGGATCCGGAGAGTGCAGGTTCCCTCCCTGGCTGAGGGACAAGCCAGGGGCTGGAGGTGTCTGTCCCAATACCTCCCTCAATCAGTTTCCCAGATGCTGCCCAGCTGCACTGCAGCTTTGTGCGGAGTCTCCAGCCCCTCAGCCCCGCACACAGCCCTGGGTCCATGCCCCTGCCCACATAGGTGGGATGGCAGAATGGCAGCCCATGGCCTGCCCAGATGCAGAGCAGGAGTTTCACCCCTTCAGCCATCCTCTCCCAGCCCCAAACCCGCTCCCACAGCCGACACGGTGACCTGGGCACACCGCACCACATCCCATGCCCACTGCACCGCATTCCATACCCTCTGCACACCATCCTGTGCCCACTGTATTGCATGCCGTGCCCGCACACCCCACCCCATGCTAGCTCCTGCCCTGGGAACAGCCACGCAGTGACACACGGAGGGGCAAAAGGGTTTATTTATGTACAGTCACAGCCACTCCAGCACATCCAGCACAGCTCCAGGCTCACACAAGAGACAGCTCCTCTCTCCCAGTGGTCCGAGGGGACACACACATCCCCCAAGTTTCAGCCATCCAGATGGGGCATGGTGGAGTTGTGTGGCACCAGGCACTCCAGCACCGCAGAGCTGGGAGCTCGTCCGGGTTAGTCCTGGGGCTGAGGTGGGAGCAGAGCTTCCAAGAGAGACAGCAGGTCCGCAGAGAGTTCCTGGGGGATCACAGAGTGGATGAGAGGGGGACCCACCAGGCCAGAGTCTCAGGGGGAGCAGGAATGAGGGCTGACAGACCCCACCTGCCAGGAGGGCTCCCAGGACAAGCAGAACCACAGCCTCAGATCCATCACAGCTGATTGGACCGAAACAAACACGAGGGAGTGTGGCATCAGGGAACTGGAAGGAAGGGGGGCTCCTCTCCATTCCCAACCCCAAATAAAGCTGCTGTGACCCCAAAATCAGTCCCAGCAGAGCCCCAAGCCAAGGGCTGGGGGGGCTCAGTGCCCCGGAGTGGCTGAGCCCAAGCCCTGTGCGAGCCCCACGCTGGGGGTACCTGGGCTCCCCCCAACCCCTGACGGTGCACATACCTGGGTGACTGTCCCTGCATCCATGAACTCTGGCAGCATCAGCCCTGCGTCCAGGAGAGGGTCACCGGGGAGGTCTGGGGGGGGCCCTGCCCCTGCACAGTGAGGAGGGGACAGCCAGGAGGACACGTTGGAGGTGACAGCCCCGTGCAGTTCTGAGGGAGTCTCCATCGCATGGATGTATGGGGGTGACCCCCAGGCTCCCGTCTTCATGCCAGGAACCTCCGGGGGGGTTCCTGTTGCAGGGGGGTAGGGAGGTGACCCCCGGGCCCCCATCTCCATGTTCCTGTGTCCAGGAACCCTGGGCATCTCTTGGGGGGGTTCCACAGCAGGGCCACAGGGAGGTAACCCCCAGGCCCCTGTCTCCATGCCAGGAACCCCGTGAAGCTCCAGGGGGGTCCCCACCATGGGAGGAGACCCCCAACTCACAGTGCCAGGGGACAGAGCATCCCGCGTGGCCGGTGGATGCAGGCGGGGGTCCAGGGGCTGGCAGCACCCCAGGCCCTGGGGGCAGAGGGGGCAGTGCCTGGGGACCGCCCCATGCCGCCGCACGAGCGCCTCCTCGCTGAGCCCCAGCAGGGCCGAGAGGTGGGCGATGTAGCGGATGGCGAGGCGCAGGGTCTCGATCTTGGTCAGGCTCTGCCCAGCGGGTGCCAGGGCGGGGGGCAGGTAGTGCCGCAGCCGCAGCAGCGCCTGCGCCAGCCGCCGCATCCGCAGCTTCTCCCGCTCGCTGGCGCTTTGCCGAGGGCCACCTGGTCCCCCACATCGAGTCCTCTTCTTGCCTCCTGAGGCACCCCGCGGGCAGGTAGCAGTGAGGCCACGGTGGGGTCCCCGGCTCACTGCAGGGGATGCGAGGCCACAGGAGTCGGGCGATGCTGCAGGTGAGCTGCTGCTGTAGCCCTCGGGCTCTGGAGGTCCACAGAAGCCCCAGTCGTGCAGCAGTGCTGTGGCGGGGAGCGGGACGCCAGGGGCTGCTGTGTGCGCCATGGCTGTGGGGCTCTGTGCAAAGTTCCCCAGCCGCCCCAGCTTTATGCTGGGCCTGAGGTGTGAAGTGGCACCTTCGTGGCCAGCATCAGCAGCACTTCAAAGGCCTGGGGCGACGGCAGAAGCTTTGAACAGGCGGGTGACAAATTTTACCCCAGCGGTGTGAGGCTGCTCTGAGCTGCCCACCCCCTGGCACCCCTCACCCCTCCAACACAGTCCTGAGCAGGGGGCTTGGGCCCCACTGTAATGAAGGCTAATGATGTCGTCTGTGGGGTTTTTAGTGGGGTCTGCATCATAGCCTGCAGTGGAGGCTGCATTGCGTCCTGCAACGGGGTCTGCTGTGGGGTCTGCTGTGGAGTTTACAGGGGGTCTGCAGTGGGTTCTGCTGTGGAGTTTGCAGTGGGGTCTGCTGTGGGGCTGTACAGGGGCTGCAGTGGGGTCTGCGGTGTGGAGCGAGCTGCAGCTGTGCCAGCCCTTGGTGTCTGTGTCCACCACCCCACAGCACAGCCCTGTCCAGGAGCAGTCCCGTTGCCCATCATGGCTGTGCGGGACGCAGCACCCCACACCCAGGACCCACCACCCGTGCAGCTCTGCTGCAGCCCCCCTGTCCCTGCAGTCACCGCAGCCTCTGCACCCTCTGCAGCTCCCACTGCCCCTGCAGCTTCCCCTGTAGCCCCCTGAGCCCGCACAGCCCCCGCAGTCCCTCAACAACTCTCGCAGCCTCCCTAGCCCCAGTGCCTGCTGATGCAGTGGAGGGGGCGGCCCAGGGACCCCCCCGATGGAGGGTGGGCGGGGCTGGGAGGGGCCCCCCCGCCGCGTTCCCAGGCCCCGCAGGTGTCGGTGCTGGCGGGTGCGAAGGTTTCCAGGGAAACCCAGCCCCGCCGAGGGGAGGAAAATCCATCAGGGAGAGATGGGGGGGCTGGGATCCCGGCAGCACCGACCCCTGTCTCGGGGTATGGGACCCCCACACCGGGTGTGCACAGCCCCATGGGTAAGGTGATGGGCACGGGACCCACACCAGGGTGAATGGGACCCCCACACTGCATGGGCGCAGCTGCAGGGTACAGCAGTGGGCATGGGACTCCCACACCAGGTGGGCCTGGAACTCCTATACTGGGTGTGCACAGCCCCAGGGTATGGCAGTGATCATGGGACCCACATGCTGGGTGTGCACAGCCCTGGGGCTATGACAGTGGGCATGGGACTCACACACCAGCTGGACACAGGACCCACATACAGAGTGGGCTGCGCACAACCCAAAGATATGGCGATGAGCATGGGATCCCCATTATTAGGTCAGCACAGGACCCCCATACCAGGTATGCACATCCCCTGTGATATGGTGGACACGAGACCTCCACACTAGGGGTGAATGGGACCCCCTTACTGGGTGTATGCAGCCCTGGGGTGCAGCAGTGAGCATGGTTTCAGGCCCAGGACATGGCGCCAGCAGTGGGGCACAGAACCAGCTATGGGGCAGAAAACTGTGTTTAGGGCATGACAGCAACAGTGGGGCACAGGGCCAACTGTGGAATGCAGGGCCAGCAGTGAGGTGCAGGGCCTGCTGTGGGGCACAGGGTCAACTGTGGGGCACAGCACTAGCAGTGGGGCACAGGGCCAACTGTGGGATGCAGGTCTGGCCGCTCCCATGGAAGAGCTGGCACAACAGTGGGTGAGCCAGCGCCTCGCTGTGCACGGGCTTGCATTGCGCAGTGTCACGTGAGGTTTGTTCATTTCCTTCATAATACATAATAGGGGTAGTGACGGGAAAAATCCTGCTTATCGCTCGTCACTGGCTGATGCTCCTGTTGTGCTTGCTGGAGCCAGGCTCACCACTCAGCCCCACGGCAGCCCTGGTGCACTGTGGGGACCCTGGGCAAGGGCATTGCCAGCATTCCAAAGCCACATTGTGCAAGTGTCGCAGGGCTCCCTGGGCATCCAGAGGTGCAGGGGCCATGGGGACCAGGCCGTCCTCTTCCGTGGTCCCTTGCACCACCAAATGTGCTACAGCAGCCAGCTCCAGTGCTGCCCAGAGCCACGTGCACCCCAAGGCGTCACCCCTGCAGCCCAAGCTATGCTCCCAGTGCCCACACCACCTGCAAGGCATCATTAAGGCATTGGCATCCAAACCGACCATTATCTCCCTTTGACACCACAGACACGTCACAAACTCGCCAGAGCCGGGAGCTGTAACCCCTTCTGCCCCTGCCCACAGGAGGAAGCATCGTGCTGCTACCGTGTGCAAGGTCCAAGGACACCGGTGTCAGCCTGGACCCACAGCACATCCCCGGGTGCACAGATGCCTGGCGCCATGCCAAAGCCCATCTCCAGGCTGAGAGTTGCAGTGGGGGTCCAGCAGCACAGCAGAGTGCTCTGTGGGTGCTCTGCACCCAACAACACAGCTCCTTCCTTGTGTGCCCCTTTGGCGCTGCCCTGTCTCCCCTGCCCCCATTCCTAGGCCCCCTCCTGGGTCTCATTAGCTGATGAGCTCCCGGTTAATGAGTTTTGTGGCCCCGCTGGGCAGCAACTTCCCACCTCTTCTGTGTTTGGACAAGTGCTGGAGCACGGCTGGGCCATGACAGCACTGACCACGGGGTCAGAGCCCTTCCGGGGAAGAGCCTGCAGCCCCTCATTCCTTGGGGGAGATGGAGTCTCCCCACATCCCTCCTGTCTGCACTGATGGAGGGTGGGCACATGGGACGGATGTGGCGAGGGCATGGGCAGAGCTGCAGGGCCTCCTGATGGTGCCACTGGCCAAAGCCCAGGCAGTCAGTGCCTTGTTAAGTGCCATGCTCCCAGGAGCAGCCAGCAATCCTGCTGAAGGGATCCCACTGGACCCTCCCATGGACAGGCACCATGCTGCCCACTTCTGACCAATGTCCCTGCTCTGGCACCTCCCAGAACCCTGGCCCTGGATACACACACTTGCCCCTCCAGCTTGGACAGGGATGGCAAGCAGGGATGGTGCCCAGAGGCTGCACCCTGTCCCCTGAGCCCCCCTGCCCTGGAGCACAGAAAAGGGCTCAGCAGTCCCCAACAACTCTCCACTGCCCTGGCGACCATGACCCCAGCTGTGGTTCGCACCAGCAAGGACAAGCAAAACAGAGACTCTTGACTCCATGAAGGGGACACAGCCCAGTGGATGCCCACGGACACTGAGGCCGTGCCTCCTGCTTCTCCAGAGCGTGTCAGGAGCTCAGAGAGCTGAGGCAGCATCTCGTGGGGTCAGGGAGAATGAGGCAGCAAGGGGGGAAAGGTGTGCAGGGAAGTCTTCCAGGATGGGAGCGCATGGTGTCACCACCAGTGCCCCAGCCTATCTACCCTATCCCTACATTCCCTGCCCCTCCGGGTGGTTGAATGGAGCTGGAAGGGCACCCAGGACTCATGGCCCTGGGACTGGGAGCTGTGCAAAGGGTAGGGGAGGTGTGGGGACACCGTAGCGTGTTGAGGCTGGCTGCTCAGGGTTCCAGCACTGCAAGGTCAAGTCTCCACTGCCCTGGACTGGCAGAGCCACCGTGCAGGACGAAGCAGGCTCTGGCAGGTCTGGTTGGCGCATTAGCATCTCTCACGACCGTGTGAATTGGTCCCTGCACACTTCCCAGCGCCGGGCAGCACCAATTAAGGACCAGAGGAGTCAGAACTGACACCTCTGCAAATGGGTCCAGCATTCCCAGGTTCCCAGCCAGCCCCAGCCCAGCTCTGTGAGTTTTGACACCTCCAGGCAGTCACAAAGGTGTCACCTGCACCCCGGCCTCGCATAAAGCCCTGGTTGCGCAGGCACCCCTAGAGGTGGGTGCAGAGCGGACCCCAGCCATGGATGGACCCCCAGCTCCTCTCCTGCCCCAGGGCCTGCAGCCCCCAATGGGCCATGCGCTGCTGTGGCACCGAGCTGGGGGTCTCGCCAATGCCACCTCCCCAACCGCTTCTGCAGAGTCCCCCAGCACGTTCCCATGTGCCCCGCGGGGCCAGCGGCAGGGCCGTGTGGACGAGCCGGGGCGGTGTGGGGGCCGGGGGGGCCCTCGGCAAAGCGCCAGTGAGCGGGAGAAGCTCCGGATGCGGCAGCTGGCGCAGGCGCTGCTGCGGCTGCGGCACTACCTGCCCCCCACCCTGGCACCCGCTGGGCAGAGCCTGACCAAGATCGAGACCCTGCGCCTTGCCATCCGCTACATCGCCCACCTCTCGGCCCTGCTGGGGCTCAGCGAGGAGGCGCTGGTGCAGCAGCGGGGGGTGGCCCCCTGGCACTGCCCCCTTTGCCCCCAGGGCCTGGGGTGCTGCCAGCCCCTGGACCCCCACCTGCACCCACAGACCACACAGGAATCTTCATCCTCTGGCACTGTGAGCTGGGGGTCACCTCCCGTTGCTGGGAAACCCCGTGAGCTGCATAGGGTTCCCGACATGGAGACAGGGGCCTGGGGGTCACCTCCCCTCACAACAGTGACAGGGACCTCCCTGGAGCTGCACGGGACTCCTGGCTCCGTTTCAGCATCCTGGTCGTCACCACCTCGCAGCCTTGGAGCAGAGACCCCACTGGAGCCTCCCCAGAGATGTGCCACGTCCACCGGGATGGCTTCTTCGTGCTGCTTGAAGCCTGCAGCCCCCCTACAACCTCCCGGAACAGGACTGATGGACACAGGACCCCCCAGGATCCCTGTGCACAGCTTCCAGCTGCCTTTGCATTGCCAGGTACTCACAGCCCCCTCTTCAGCCCCAGCTCCTGCACCCACCACCCTCACAGGGCTGGGGAGAGCCCAGGGATGGGGGGCAGGGAGGGGGAAAATGCTCCTCACATGCAGGGCTGCACCAGCAAACCCCTGCACGCTGCAGCAGAGGTGTCTGCCTGGGTTGGTGGGCAGAGCATGATGCATGCTGGGGGACATTTGTGTGGGGCACAGGGCGCAGGGGAGGGGCACAGTACCACCCCATGGCTGCTCACCTGACACAGCTCTTTCTGCGCAGCTTGTCAGCCCCCTGGACCTGGACACGCTTTTCCACCTAAACTCCTGTGCAGCCCCCATGCTGCCCGGCTGCACCCCAGCATGTCACTGGGGATGGTGGAACTGAACGTACACAGAGATGGCTGCGTGGCCGTGCCACAGAGCCACACCAAACAGACACCAGTGACACTTCATTAAAGCTGCTGTGCACTGCTGCACTCTGACTTGTTACTGCGGGACCCCACTCGTTGCGCCTGGGACACCTCCTCAGGCTGGCACCCTCAGACACAGCCACACGGGGGCTAGGTGCCCCCTTCCAGCCCACCTCACAGCTCTGAGATGTCCCCAGAGCTGGGGATGATGGAGACACCAACCACCCAGGGGGCTCCCCCAGCCCTGCTGGAAGGACAGCTCCCACCCGCCCATCCTTGTGCCCAAACTATCTAGCTCCAACCCTTTGGGGACCCGGATAGCCTCCTGCCTGGACCCCACAGCATCCACCCTGAGGGAGCCTGCAGAGGAACACCAGCCCCGGTGCAGCGGGCAAGCTGGGCACAGAAGGGCCCAGCAGGAGAGCTCACATGCAGCCGTCAGACAGAGGGGCCAGGGGGCTGGCGTCAGCTGAGCCCCAGAGCCACTTAGCACTAGGCTCCTAATGTCCCAGGGGGCTCCACAGCGCCGACTCCTGCCCTGTGCCCACTGCAGGATCCCAGGTGCTTCCTGCCTGGGGCCCATCTCAGCCCCCCCAGCTGCCCTGCAAAGCCACCATGCACCCCCGAGCCCCCGTGGCAGCCTTCATCCAGGACCGTGGTGAAAGCCAACATGAAAACCTTTATTCACACCCTTCTGGCTTTGCACATGCCTGCAGAGCCCAGCAGTGCCCTGGACAGCCGAGGGCAGCTGGGGCCCTTCCAGCCCAAAGCCCTCTGGCCCCTCTCCGCTGCCCATCATACAGGCACCTGTCCTGCCCCTCACAACTAGCAATGGCTGCGGCCAGGCTGGTGCGGGACGAGCTGGGAAAGAGCGTTTGGGGTTGGAGAGGATGGAGTGAGTGAAGCTGGGGAGTGGACGAGGGTCCAGCGGGATGAGGGGCTGCAGGAGCTCCAGGCTTGGGCCCCGCCAGCCAACCCTGTGCCAGCCGGGCTGGGAGCAGGGAGTGTGGCGTGGTGAGCGTGCCCTTAGCTGGAGGCCGTCTCGCCCTGGAACCAGGTCAGCACTGTCTCCTGGTTCTCCTTCACCCAGTTGATGTTGGCGCGGGTCCTCTCCAATGCCTGCTCCAGTGCCCGCGTTCCCGACCCAAAGCCGATGTCCTGGTTGTCTGCCTTGAACCGCTCCAGCTGCCGGGGAGAAGAGGGGCTGCAGCAGGCACGGGGCACCCCGACAGCACCCCATCAGCACGCCAACAGCCAGGATGGAGAGGGAAGGTGCTTAGAGCCCCAGGTACAGAAGGGGCAGGAGCTCCCCTCCTAGGGCTGCTGGCAAAGGTCCCGTGGCAAGGCACCATCCTTGTAGAGCCGTGCCTGGGGCTGGGGTCCCTGGTCCCACAGACCCTGGCAGGATCCAGGCTCACCTGCTGCAGCTCAAACTCTGTGGAAAACCGCTGGGTCACCGATAAAATCAGCCGGGAGAAGGAGAAGGAGCCACCCCCATACCTGGGGGAGTAGTGGGATGGCTGAGCCAGGGGGTCCAGACAGAGCAGCACCAGGGATTGAGGCTGCCCTGACCACAAGAAGGGATATGCCACCCCCTTGAGAGGCACAGGCAGACAGAGGATGCTGCCTGCCCCAGTCAGCCGCCCAAGAAGCTCCTCAAGCCCCCCAAACCAGCCACACAGTGCTCACTGGCTGAAGAGTGTCCTCCAGTTTTCGCAGATGAAATCCCAGGCCAAGGGCTGCCCCACCACATTGCTGGCGATGCTGTTGATGGTGGAGGTGGCATCCTGCCTGCGGATCTTGCTGGGGTCCAGTGTGTACTGTAGGTACCTGGGAGGGACACTGCTGGGTGAGGGGCTGGCAGGGGCAGAGCCGCAACACCCACTTGGGACCCTACACCCACCGTTTGAGGATCCAGGGCTGGGTGCTGCAGGAGAGGGCTGTGCGGAGCTTGTCAGCCTCCGACACAACAGTGGCCTCTCTGAACCTTTCCCAGATGAAGTCCCAGGCCTCCTCCCCGCCTGTGGCCACGATGCTGCAGTAGATGGAGGAGCGAAGGTTCGGGGGGATCCTGTGGGAAAGAAGAGCCATCTCAGCCAGGAGATCCTTGTCATGCCCAGCCTGGCCACCCCCCATGACACTGGGGATCCCCAGGGACTCACGGGTTTCTTGTGACATTTTGCTGCCACTCGTTGAAATATTTGTTGGCCAGATTCTGGCATTCGGTGATGCCGTAGGAGCAGGCTGTGCTGATGGCGTTGATCTCATTGTACCTGGGGAGAGAGGGAACACAAGGCGTTGAACGCAGAGAGCTGGGGACCAGCACACAGCAGCCAGGCACCAACTGGCTGGCACTGGTAGGCAGGCAGGGCCATGGCTTCTCCCTGGCATGAGGTGACCACCCTGGTGTGGTCAGGGAGACCCCAGTGGTCCAGCCTGGCCTCCGAAGCCGCTGCACTCACTGGTCCATAAGGCCAATGGGGATGGTGACCCAGTTGTTGGTGATGTTCTTGTAGTGGTTGAAGAGGGGCATCACCTGCTTCTGTATGTATTTCTGGGGGATGGGAAGGTGGTCAGCAACCAGTGGCACCGAGCAGCCCCCTGCCTTGTGCTGGGTGCATATCCAGCCCCTTGCCCTGTCTCCTGAGCGGCAGTGCCGGTTAGGTGGCATTGCTCACCGTCATCACCCCAAAGACCTCACTGCGGTCAAACATCAGCTGGAAGTACTGGAGGTTGTTCAGCGCTGCCTCCCAGGGCATGTACTCCGTCTCATTGCTCAGGAACCGGGTGGTGCTCAAGGCCAAGGTCACATTGACGTATTTGGCCCTGCAAGGGGAGAGAGCAGTATCAGTTCTGTGGCACTGTGACCACTGCCCATTCCCAGGGCGCCCACCCTGCCATTCCCCCTCACCCTGGTGGGCAGCTGGCACCACTCACCTGGCCAGGTTAAAGGCATCATCAATGATCTGGGCACGGTTAATCACAGGGATGACCTGGGAGAAGGCAGAGCCAGTGTCTCAGGGCAGCCCTGAGAGGGGTGTATGGGGTGGGGGACCACAGCCCAGCTGGCCTCACGTACCCGATGGTTGGTAGAAAGCTGGTTGAGGAGCTGGTTCCAGTTCTCCTGGTTGTAGTTGACACGGAAGTACCCACTGACGTTGAGGTTCAGCAGGAGCCAGTTCGGGCTGTTCAGCTTAAACTGGCTGTTGGTTTCTGGGAAGGAGAGAGGAGGGTCTACCAGAGCCGCCCTCCTGTCGACCAGTGCCCCCTGGGGGACCCTGACCTCTGCAGGGGCAGGGGGAGTGACAACAAGACCCCCCACTCAGGGCAGGGCATGCAGTACCTGAGACTTTGGTCAGCCAGTACCTGTCCCCAGGACTCTGAGACGTCATCCAGGTGATGGGGACAATCCAGGTGTAGCTGTGCCAGGGACAGACAGGTAGTGGCACCATTCCTTACCCCCAGCCCCCTGCCCTCCCAGCTGCTGATGGCCCTCCATCCCACTCACTTGAAGACAGACGGTCTCTCCACCACAGAAGTGGGATCCAGCAGGAAGTGGTTCTGTTTGACAGTGCCGGTGAGGGTATCGACGGTCACCATGGGGAAGCCCATCTGCAACGTCCAGCGGTCCATGATGTTTCCGATGGAGTCAGGCAGCGGGACATTGTTCTTCCCGACAGCCTGCAGGGAGGGCAGCATAGAGGGTCACCAGTGCTGAGGGGTGTGGGTGGGGCACGGGCCTTGGCTGGCACTGCACCCCTTGGCCACGTGGTTGGGACTTTGTCCCACCAGGCAGCCCCCAGAGCGGAGGTGGCAGCAGGGAAGAAGCTGTGCCAGGGGGAGCAGCCAGGAGCGGCCAGCCCCCTCCTACCTCTTGCAAATGAAGCCAGAGGTCCGTGTAGACGGTGTTTCCGTAGGCGAAGGTGTGGAGGTAGGACTGGGGGAGAGCACCAGGAGAGATGGGTGGGCAGGGGGAGGTCTGGGGTGCAGGACACCCGCAGAGCACCCAGGAAGGGGGCCCTGCCATAGGACACCCATCTTCCACCAGGGCTCAGTGTCCCCCGGTACCGGCAGAGCCTCACCTGCAGCCCCTCTCTGAACACTTGCTCGGAGAGGAAATCAGAGAGCATCCGCAGTACCGATGCTCCCTGTGGGGACAGTGGGTCAGAGATCCCAGGTGTGCAGGGAACTTCACATCCCACCTCAACTCCCCAGGACCCGCACACCAGGGATTCACACACCCACCTTACTGTAGGCAATGCTGTCGAAGACCTCACTGATCTGGGCCGGGGTATTGATCTCTTCCTCGCGGAACGAAAGCGGGTGGGAGGTGGCCAGGGCATCCGTCGCCATCACCGTGTACACCTCATTCAGCACCATCAGGTCTTTCTGCAGGGGGGAGTGCCAGCACCTGTCTCAGCCCTGCATGCGCCCTCCGGGCAGGGGGGGCAGCCCCCGGGGGGGCAGAAGCAGAGAAGCCCCTGCACCCCTTGCCCACACCCCTGCTCCCAGGACTCACAATGCTCCAGGAGGGCTCTGCTGAGTGGGCACCCAGGTATTGCACGTAAGAGGCGAAGCCCTCATTCAGCCACAAGTCGTTCCACCACTGCAGCGTCACCAGGTTCCCAAACCACTGCAGGAGGGTCACAGTATCCCATCAGCCAAGCGCAGCCAGCCAGTGGGGCAGGCAGAGGGCTCGGAGGGTACCTGGTGGGCCAGCTCGTGGGCGATGACAGTCACCACCCGCTCCCTGTTGCTGATGGAGGAGTAGGCGTCATCAAAGAGCAGCGAGTTCTCCCGGTAGGTCACCAGCCCCCAGTTCTCCATCGCGCCCGCATTGAAATCGGGGAGGCCAACCTGGTCTGGGGGATGGAGAGGTCCTGTTGTCATGTGGCTGCCAGAGTGCCAGAATGCTGGTCCCCTCACAGCTGCCGGCTAGACACTGCGCCCCAGCTGCCTCGTGGCACCCACCAGACTTGGGCAGTGGGTACGGGGTGTTGTAGTGCCTGTCAAAGTAGTCGAGGATGGGGCCAGTCTTCTGGAGCGCGTAGTTGCCCTGGCCCTCGGCGATGGCTGTGGGGCGGCCCCAGATGCGGATCTGGATCAGAGAGAGAGGATGAGCTCAGCCACCAGCTGGCTGGGACCCCACAGGCAGACGGGGTGCCCCCACCCCAAGCCTACCAGCACTTTCCCCGATACGTCCTGCACATAGGTGAACTCGCTGACAATGAAGGCCAGCAGATAGGTGGACATTCTGGGGGTGGTCTCGAACTCGGTGATGTTCCAGCTCTTCCCATCGATCTGCTGCTGCTGAGTGTCTGCAGGGAGCAGAGGGAGGTGGGGGTCACTCCACAGCCCTGCCAGGCCCCTGGGCCCCCACCAGGGCTCCCTGATCCCACTCACTCTTGGCAGGCATGTTGGAAATGGCTATGTGGTCGGAGGGGTGGATCAGTGTCACTGTGAAGTTGGCTTTCATGGCCGGCTCGTCGAAGCAGGGGAAGGCTTTCCGCGCATCAGCCGCCTGCATCTGCGTGGTGGCCACCACCTTCCTGCAAACAAATCTCATCAGTGCTCAGGTGGCTCTGCAGGGGTCAGCACCACACAGGTCCCTCTGCTCACCCCACACGCTCCCCGCTCCCTGCTTCCCTACTCACTGGGGTGATGTGTGGGCAGAACAGGGTACAGAGGCTCCCCACACCCATCCTTCTGGGAGAGGAGCCCCAAACCCAGCCCGTGCTCTCCACCATCCCCAGGGTGCTCCTCTTTGGCTTCCTGCCCTCCATCTACCTGGTGCCCGACTCATCCGTGTATTCGCTGCGGTAGAAACCAGCCAGGTCATCAGCCAGCTCTCCGGTGAAGATACTGAAGAGCCGGTAGCGCTGGCCCTGCTGCAGCAGCCCCCCCAGCTGCACCACCAGGTACTGGGTGAGGGGCTCCAGCCAGGTATTGGAGATGGGGGGTACGTTGGAGCCATCCACTGCCTGCAGCGAGGTGTGGAAGGAGCCCTGCAGGGTGTAGTTCAGCTTGTTGCTATGGATGAGGATGAGGTTGGTGGCTTCCTTGCAGACAAAGACCACGCTGCTGTTGCCCTTGAAGATGTACATGTTGTTGGCATCAGGTGTCAGGAAGGGCTGCAGGGTCACCTCGTAGGATTCTGGTATCAGTGTTGTCGGAAGCCTCCACCGGTTCCAGGCATTGTTGGGGGCGGCGGTGGTGGTGGGGACAGTCGTGGTGGTGGGGACAGTCGTGGTGGTGGGGACAGTCGTGGTGGTGGTGGTTGTGGTGGTGTCAGTTGTGCCGGAATTCGCCACTTTGTTCTTCTCCTGTGCGTAGACCACTGAGAGGGCGATGATGGTAGCCACAGCCCCCAGGCCCAGCACGATGGCCACAATGCCCACGCTCTTGCTGATGAAGAAACCGGCCGCCATGGTGAGGCTACAGGAGCAGTGCTCGCAAAGGAGGTGCTGCCCGGCTGGCACAGCTTTTAGCCTCTTGCTCCCACGAGGTTTAATAGTCCAAGTTAATGGGTGAATTATTAAACGACCATAAGGCTTGGGGCAGTGACAGCCCCCAGGATGAGCTTTCCACCCGCCCGCCTCCCAGCTCTGCAGGAGCACTAATGCCTGGCACTGCTGCAGCAGGGGGTACAAGGCACAGCTGGGGATTGCACCATCAGGGCTGGGCACGGGCTGCGGGCCAGGATCCCGCTCAAGCACCTGACTGGCCCTGTGAAAGGAGGAACAGAGCCGGTGGTCACTGCCAGTAGCCTTATCACTGCACGAGTCCTGGAGCCTGGCCTCTGGCTCAGTGGTGCCCTGTTTGCCTTCGAGTAACAGGGTCTGCACTGCCACCGAGGGATTCCAACCACCCCTCTGCCTGTGAGGGAACTGGGACTGAAGTTCTGCCTGGGGCTGAACTGGGAACTGGGAGAGGATGGAGCCTGCACCCAGGCAGGGACACAGCTCACCAGGCAGGGGCACAGCTCACAGGGCTGCAGCACAGCAGGGGAGAAGTGGGAGGGTGCAGGGGTGCAGCCCTGAGGGGCCAAGGCAGCACAAATGGAGCCCGGGATGGTGATGGGGAGGAGCCCACTGTGCCCACAGCCCTCTCAAAGTCCAAGGTTGCATCGCCTGTCTTGCACCTGAAGATAAAACTCCAGGCCCGTGAACCCAGCCCAAGCAGGCACGTGCCCAAGGCTGCCAGTCACAGGCACCCAGCAGCCCACGTGCACGACGCTTGGCTGTCCTGCCAGCTGGAGCCCATGTGAGCTGGGGGTCCCAACCAGCATGGCACACAGCTGGGACACAGCAGGTCCCACAGGCACAACCTCACCTGCACCCTTTGGCACAGAGCCTGCAGGGTGGCAGAGCGGGTACCACAGATCAAAGTCCCAATTCTGGGCAGGGTGGGGAAGTGCTGCATCTCGCCCTGGGAATAGAAACTCTCTTCCCAAGTGCAGTGTCTCCAGCAGGGTGGCATGGACAGGTCGTGCTGGGAGCTGCAGCTCTGGGGGACAGGGTGAACATGGCAAGAGGCTGAGAGGTGTCCTCAGAGAACCGTCCCTGTGCCCAGCAGTGCCCAGTTGCACCCACTGGCATCACTGCGCCTGGCAGAGAAGCCTCGGGATGCTGCAGCATCCCTGGGCAGCCCCTTCATGGTGGAGCCTGGCTGTCCCCAAGGCCTGGCCGGGCACCGCTGCATGCGGGCTGCAGCATGGGCTGCAGCCCATGTCCCGGTCCCAAAGGCACAGGATTTAGGGAACAGTGAGCATTGAACCACAGCTGGGACTGCTGCACCAGGACAGGGGTCACAACCAGCCAGGGGAGTGCCGGGCACCCCACACACCCTCTGTCCCACACCAACGGGCATGCTGCACCCCAGCCTGGCACTGGCCCTCCCCGCACACAGCCCCCTCGGCATGGCATGCAGGCACTCAGCCCGGTGCTGAGCCCCTTGCACTTCTCCCCCTTTAACACCAGGCAGCCCTGTACCTCTCCCTGTGCCCCCCAGCACACACAAGCTCCTGCACCCCCACTACAAAGTTTCCCCCTCCACCCATGCAGACACGCATCCCGCAACCCACACCCCACACGCAGACATCTGGGCCACAGATGTGGGTTGTCACCCACGTGGACACCCAGCTCCTTTAATGCTGTGTCCCCCCACACCCCATAACCTCGCATACACATGCATCCCAGAGCCCTCCATAAGCTCATACACCCCCATGGACCTCCTCAAACTCCCCCCATCACATTCGGGCTCTATAACCCCCATGCATACTGGTCCCCATTCCCACACCCTGCAGCCCTGCACCCATACAGCCCCTTCCTCAATAACTCCCTGTGGCAGGGACCCCCAGGACCAAGGGTCTGCCCCCCAGGGGGGTTCAGGCAGAAGCATCACCCCCCACTCACCTTCCTGTGCTTAGATGAGGGGAATGAGGGACTGCGGGGTTCCTGGCTGCCCCAGCCCCATTCCTGCCTGCACCCCTGCCTGCATCAGGCTCAGCTCCGCTAGCTCAGCCCTCAGAGGGAGGAAAGTTTCCTCCTGAAGCTGCAAAGGAAGGAACCTGAATCTCCTCGCCCCCTTAACCCCTGGGCTGCTGGCCGGCCCAAGGACCGGGGGCAGGGGGCACCGGGGGGCAGCAGGGGGCACAGAACCCAGCTTGGGTGCAGGTGACCCCAGCCCCAGCAGGGACTCCCATATACCAGGCACACGGACAGGGCAAAGGGCTCTGCTGGGGGAAGGAGCCTCCAGCCTTGGGCAGAGTGGGATCCCCCCAGTTACAGGACCCCCGGGCTGTGGGACCCCTCAGGTGCAGGGGTTGCAGGACCCAGGGGTTGCAGGACTCCCAGGCTGTGTAACCCCCAGGACTGCAGAATTCCCCAGGACTTCAGGATGCCCAAGGCTGCGGGACCACAGAGCTGAGAGACCCCTGGGCTGCAGGATCTCCAGGTTGCAGGACCCCTCAGGGCTGCAGGACAGCAGGGCTATGGGACCCTCCATCTGTGGGACCCCCAAGGCTCCAGGACCCGTGGGATTGCAGGACCCCCAGGCCGTGGGACCCCTTGGGGCTGCCAGACCCCACCCAGGCTGCAGCTCACCCCTGCCACCACCCCATCCAGGAGCCCTCAGTAAGTGGCAGAGGCAGCCTGCCAGCCCCACAGAGCCTGGGGACCGCGATGCCCTGCTGCTGGGGAAAAACTGCCCCCAGTCCCTACATCCCAAATCCCAACAGGCTCCTGCTGGGGGTCCCCTCCCTCACTCCAGCCTTGACCAGCACGCTTATCCTGGGAGGTGGCAGGAAAGGGGACAAACCATATCCCAGCAGCAACCTCAGCCTGGCTGTGACCCCTCCCTGCAGCCCCCTGAGCGCCCAGGAAGAGTGTCCCCATTTGGGGGTGCCCCCTGCTCAGCCCTCCCAGCCCAGAACCCTGTGCCCCAGCCTCACCTGGCATGCCTTGCTCCAGCAGCGAAGGGTTCAGCAATGTCCTGGTCCTGTGAGAGCCCTGCGGGACTGTGGTCAGGGCATGGATGAGTTTGCTGGGAACTGGGCTCACCCGGCACTCTGAGGGTGAGGGTAAACATTTGTCAGGTACCTGTGGAGGGGCTGGGTCACTGCCAGGTTTCACTCCTGCTCCCCTCCACCTCACTGCCACAGAGCAGGGTCTGGTGGACACGCTGTGGCAAGCTAATCCTGGCAGAGCTCAGCAAAACCCAGCACCCATCGGTGCCGAAGCATGTCCTGAGTAGGGACAGGCAGGGGGGCTGGGGGCCAGGACCCGGCCACAACTCCAGACCACACAGGCAGTGTTGAGCCCCTGCGAAGCCCCTGCGGATGCTGCATCCCCCCAGCTCACCTCAGGGTGCAGGAGGGGGCTGGGGACCCAGCTGCAGTCCCTGGGACACTGGGGGTCGTTGACAGTGACAAGTGCCAACCAGCCCCACCCTGGGCAGGAACGGTGCTGCCTGCAACAGGAGCCAGGTCTTATCTTCACCTCCTCCCTCTGCTCTGGCCAGGTCACAGCTGCAGCCCTCCTGGGTGGGAAAATAGGGTCCCAGTGGTTTGGTCCAGCTCATCCCTGGATGAAGCACCCTACCTATTGCTTGCCCTCTTTTGCACGAGAAAGGGGAAGGGGAGCAGCCAGGAGCAGCAGAGGGGCCCACCCTGCCCCAGCACGGTCCTCCTGCAGACCCACAGGGCCAAGGGTCCAGCAGCACACGGGAAGGGAGAGCGAGGCCAGAGCCATAACTGGAAGCAGCTGTGCACAAACATCTCCTCGTTGCAGAGCAAGCATGTATGGCCGGACACATCCTGCACTGGGAACTGCCGTGCCAGGGCAGGGCTGGATGCAGGTACAGCCATCACAGCCACGGCCACATGTACCAGCTGGACACTCCCAGCATCCCCGCATCCCAGGCCTGGAGCAGAGCAGAACATGGGCACCACATGGTTCCTTGCCGCAGGGCAAGCTGGAATTTTCCTTTCCAACTATCCCAGTTCCCAGTAGACACTGTGTCCCAGCCTCTGGACACAGTCAGGAGCACTGCTCACCTGCTCCCTCCGTGCACTGCTTCAGCAGCCCACAGGAGTAGGAGGATGGAGGCTGGCGGAGGAGAGGAGAAACAGGTTACCTGGCCTCTTGACTTCCTCAAGTGGCAGGCAGTGGCTCATGGCCAGCTGGAGAAGGGTTAAGCTGCAGGGAGGGGAGACAGCAGGAAAATTCCTTCCAGGCAGAGTCACGGTTTCCCTGCCAGGGGAAGCGGAGGGAAGTGGAGGCAGAGTTGGGGGCGGGAGCTCAGCTGGCCCAGTAGAGGGGAAGCAGAGGAAGCGGCCCCAAGCCAGCCCCAAGGCTGGTGGCCAGATGGAGCCATGGCAGAGTCAGGGGCACTTGGTTTGAGGAGCCCCGATGCTCAGGGACCCGGCTGCCTGGCCTGTCCCCTGCACCCATGCTCACTCCAGCCCCAGGACTAGCCCCCCCTCTCCCCAAGTTTGGTGGGACACTGCCCCCAGCCCCATAGCCTCTGCATGCCCCACCATATCAGGCTCCCAGTGGCCCCGAGAGCAGAGCAGGGATGTTTCATGGGTGAGAGCAGGCAGGAAAGCAGGCAGGAGGGCAGTAGGCATCAGCAAATTGCAGGCTGGTGACTCTGCCTCTGCAGGCCCAGAACAGGGGACATCACTGCCACAGCCTTAGCGGGACCATCATGCTCAAGAGAGCAGTGCAGGGTGTCGGCAGGGATCCCAGCTGGGGTCCACGGCCCTATTTCCCACCCCTATGCAGGAGCCCGGCCACCAGCCTCTGCCAGTGGAGAGATCCCAGGGCTGCAGCCCCCACAGCCCCACAGTCCCCTCCCAATGCTTCCCCAGTCTGGGCCAGCAGCACCCAGCGCAGACATATACAGGGTGACACGCTGGTTTATTCAGACACAGGGAAACGTGCCAGGGGCTCTAGCCCGGCCCAGACCCAGCCGGCAGCGGAGGCAGCAGGCACCGCCGGCAGCTCCGGCTCCAGCAGGTACCACCCTGCTGGCCCTGGAGCCAAACCTCTGATGAGCAACCCTGGCCAGTCTGGCAACAATTCCAGCCCGGGGTGCCAGGTGCAGTGAGAAGGACCAGGGCACGCAGAAGGATGCTGGGCAGAGCGCAGGACAGCCCAGCCTGGAGAGGATGGAGGAGATGACAACCTACGGCCCCTCCAGGAGCCGGGAATGCCAGAAGAGGCAGAACCTGGTTCTTCCCCCCACACCAAGGAGAGAGACTGCGCATCCATGAGGAAGAGGAAGAAAGGCCACCCTTGCTGGGAGACCCAAGAGCTGAATGGAGCCCAGGTCCAAGGTGATGGAGAGTTGGACAGCCCCACCACATCTCCCTACCCTGTGCCAGCCAGCCTGGGCGATCAGCAGTGCCTGTCCCACTGTCTGCCTCATAGCTGAGACCCAGCCAGGGCAGCCCTGTGGAGTCCACGGCCACGTGCGCAGGCAGTCCTCCCCGCCACAGGACGCTCACATGAAATGCGAGAGGTTGGGCACTTTGATGTTGATGTCTCCGATGTTGATGTTGCGGGGGATCTCTGGCAGGTTGATGTTCTTCACAGCCGAGACAGCACGGGAAGGAGCAGCAGAGAGGCCTCCCTGAGGACGGGAAGGAGCAGTGACCTACAAGGGGCTCAAGGCTGCTCCCACCCCAGCCTTGCGCTTTGCTGCAGGAGCATCCCCGAACCATGCCACTCCCCAGTCTGTCCTGCCTCTCCTGCTCCCCATGGCCTGGCCAGGTCCCCCCACGCTGCTCTGCTCAGTCAGGAAGCAGCCCCCACACCCACCTCCCATCCCGCTCATGGCCCCACTGCTATTCCTGGCACAGCACGGGGAGTGACAGTGGCAGCACAGTGCTGTATCTTCCAAATGACACCACAAACAGGGGCAATAAACTGTTCATACCTCAGGTTATTAACCTTGATGGAAACAGCCATTTCCACGTTCGGGCTGCTTCCTGCGCTCCCCAAGAGCACGGAGCAGAGCTGGGAAGGGATGCCCCAGCCCTCTCACTGAGAACTCGGGCAGGCAGGGACCAGGGCCACCCCACACAGCTCCAGACCCCACAGGCTGCCCCTCCTTGCAGCCTCCCATAGGGCAGAGCCACAGCACCGCCACCCACCTCCACCTTTTCCAGCTTGCTCTGGGCCTCAACCTGTGCCACGATCTCATTCATGTTGGTCTCCAGCACCATGCCGCCTATCACCATCTCCTGCAAGATATGGTGGACCTGCAAGGGAAGGGAAAGAGAAGGGAATGCTGGAAACCCAGCCCAGCTCATGGACTGGCTGGGTGCCTGCAGACTGGTGTGAAAGCACATAGTGGGCTGATGCTTGCCCAAGAGATTCAAATCCAGCCAAGCAGCCCTGAGAGCAAGAGGGGACCTGTGGTACTCAGCACACCTGGGGTCCAGCACCTCTGCTCTAGAGGCCACTTAACCACAGGGGCTGAAGAAAACATCACCCACCAGACCACCGGGCACAGAGCAGCCCCTGGAGAGGCCAGGTCTGACCCTGCACAACCTGGCTGTGCCATCCCCAACACCTCCTTGAGGTCTGATCCCTCCCTGGGCCAGGGCCTGGGTCTCATCTGGGCACAGTTCCAGGCTGGATGGGAGCCCATGGGAACAGCCAAGACCCCAGAGCCTCCCGGAGCCACTGGATACTTCTTCCCAGAAAGCCAGGCCAGAACCCAACTTCTTCGCTTTCTCTTAGGAAAAAATAGGCTGTGACACACACAGAACCAGCTCAAAACTGCTGGGATTCTGCTCTCTTCCCCAGGGTTCGCCGGCTCCAGGGATGAAACGAAGCTGTCACAGAGCTGCTCCCTCCTGCCAGCCCTCGCCATGGAGAACTGTCAGGAGAATGGACCCATCAGAGTCTGTGATCCAAGGAAACACAAACAACCCTGGGGCTGCAATGCACCTTCGACTCCATCGTCCACATAGCCCAGCCTCCCCTGCTAAGTCAGCAGCTCCCAAGGACCGCCAGAGCAGATAATGGATTTATGGGTCTCTGGTTACTTCCATGAAATAGGCTATTACAGGAAGATGGTTAAGTTATCATATCGTTTTATGGCTTCACGAGGGCAGTTTGGCTTCTAAACACTGCGTGGCAAATACTGCCAGGGCACAGCTAGGAAAACAAAGCGAGCTGGAGAACCTACCAGAAGGAAGAAAACCAGCCCTATGCGAACAGCCAGCCTGATATCCCCCTGGGCTCCCCGCAGCTCCCATCCTGCTCCGACAGCATCAGGAGCAGTGAGTTGTGCAGGATCATGAATAGAATAGAATAGAATAGAATAGAATAGAATAGAATAGAATAGAATAGAATAGAATAGAATAGAATAGAATAGAATCATTAAGGTTGGAAAAGACCTCTAAGCTCATCCAGTCCAACCATCAACACAACCCCACTATGCTTATTAAACCATGTCTTGAAGCACCACACCTACACAGTTTTTGAACTCCTCCAGGAATGGAGACTCCACCACTTCCCTGGGCAGCCCCTTCCAGTCCTTCACCACCATCAGCATCACACAGGACCAGTCACTGCCTGGGACAGCAAGGCACTGGAGTCGCTGTCCCATGGCACAGCCTCAGCTCAGCCCACCTCGGTAAATGCTGCACCAGCCAGTGGCAGCAGCTCCCTGCAACAGGAGAGCATTTGGGCTGCAGGAAATGTTCCTTCAAGATCTGACTTCAGCCCAAGTTGGACCAAAACCAACAGGGCAGAATTCCCAAGAAAGCTTTGCTTCCCGAAGCGAAACAGCACTTCCTGAACAAACCATGTCCTCTCCATGACCTTGCAGCTGCGGAGCAAAACTCACGTTCTCCTCCAAGGTACGAAGCTCAAGAAAGTGCTGGGCAAGAGCCTCCTCCAAGCCCGTCACTGCAGCCCCACCAGCCCCATCCCACTGTGCGATCAGGGACCTGAAATCCACTGCAGCTCCCACTTCACTGACCCTGTGCCATATATGGAGTGTGAGGCACCTCTTAGGGCAATGAGGGAAAATCAGAGGACCCAAGGCCACCCCAGATCCCAGACAGAGCCTGCTGGGCTGGAGGTGTTCACAGCCAACAGCTCTGCTCCCACCCCCCCACACCTCATCACTTTCCTGTTGAAGCTGGCCTTGCTTTTCCAGCTCCAGATGGACACTCACAACCTCTGCAAACCACTGGCCAGAGTGGAGGCAAGCACCGTGCCCTGCACAGCTCCTGGCAAACAGAAATCCCAGCACCGAGGTAGCTCCACAGCCCTGAGTCCTGCCAGGAAGACCCAGGGACCAGCAGGACACACGCGTGTACTCCTAGCACCCTGTCTGCAACGGAGCTCTGGGAAGCACAGGCACTCAACACAAACACATCTTGGAAATAAAGAGATGCCAGTGAGAGGAGAGGGCTACGATAGCGGCCAAGGGCGGCAGTCAAGGCTGGGAAGCAGTGGGAGCACAGGGTGGGAAGTAAACAAGCCTGGCTGGTCAGAGAGCCTGCGGTGATGGAGCCCAGGGCTACCCCAACCCGAACCCCCCCCATTTCCAGTCCACATGGAACCCAGTGCTCAGCAAGAGGGACTCGAGGACCTACCACCACTGGCAGAACAAACAAGCCCAGGGGAGTCTCTTCGGCCTGGGGGCTGTGGGTTGGGGGGACAAAGCTGCCGGGTCTTGGTCACGGCACAAAGCAAAGGAGAATGCATCCTCCCCCAGATGTGGCCAGAGGTGACCTGGGTGGTGGCCATCACTTCTCCTGCAGGAACTCCTCGTCCTTCTGACCTCCTCCTTCCTCACCCTTCTCTTGCTTTGATCAGAGCACTTTGCTGACAAGATAATTAACACTGTAATGCTTTTGAGAGGTCACAGCTGGGCAAATGCTGAAGTAACTGCCTCGCTTCACCAGCCTCTGGGACCGATCCAGATCACCTCCCAAGCAGATTTGCTCACTCTGTTCCTCTGCTAGTTTATAAGTTGGAATCACCAACAGAAAGGTAACGTTTTACAACCTTATTGATTTTTTTTCCACTCCTTTTTCTTTGTTGCCATGTTTTGCCATCAACAAAACAAGAAACAGAAACACCAGCCCAGCACACGGCACTGAGCCTCACCTCTCTCCACAGTCCCAGCTATCTGCAGCCCCATCTAGGAGATGACCAAAGAGGTTTCCGCCCAAAAATTCCATCCAGCTGAAGAGGAAGCATTAAAGCCTGTGGCTCAAAGGAAAGTTTACCAAACACTTTGTATTCCAAACACTCCCACTGTTCTTTCCCTTTTCTTTCCTGCAGCTCTAGTAAAAAGTCAACAAGGCTCACAACTGGTCCCACAGGCAGAGGAGGTGAAACGCCCCTGCACAATGCCAGAACCTGCTCAGCTCCAGCAGCACCAGCCCATTCCAAAGGCCAAGAGTGAAGCCTCAGCACAGATCCCTGTCACCTGCAGGGTTTCCCGGCATCAGTGGCAACCACCTCCCCACATGCAGTTAGCACAGCTCTGTCACAGCGACACAGCCTGCAACGGGACGAGCACCAGGAGCCAAGAGTCAGCTTATCCCTGGAGGGCTCGGAACAGAGCCCAGCAGCTCAAATCTCTAGGAGGACAGGATGTCAGCGGCTTAAGATGACACCACAATGACTATCTCCCCACCACGATTTCAATCTCTCCCAAAAAAGTGACCGCTAAGGTATCTACAGCCACTCCAGAGCTCAAGGCTGGGCCAGCTCCTGCCTGTGAGAACACAAGGCTCTGGGGCTTTGGGACAGCCGGGTGCCGGCCCAGAGGAGCACATGGAGCCTACAACCCACCTTGTCCATGTGGAAGATGAGGTCCAGCTCACAGACGTTCTCAAAGCACTTGTCCAGCGTCTCCACAAACACCTGCGGTGGCAGGAAGGGGAGGTCAGTACGGAAGGGAACAAGATGGTGCTTTCTACACACAGCCCCAGGGTCTGCAGGCACAAAAACCCCCAGTGCACTCGCTGCACCCCAGGCTGCTGCCCTGAGCAGGTCCAACCCCCCAGCCCTTCAACAGCCAGAGCATGCCCATTCCCAAGGCAAACACAGGCAGCCCCAGAGCAGGGGCTGACCAGGACCCCAGCCCCATGGTGGCAGCGTGGGTCCGAGGCTCACGGGTGCTGGCTCTCACTGCCCCAGAGAAACCAGGGCCAGAGCTGCCAAGGAAACAGCTCATCTTGGCACAGGGCCAGCAGCAGAAGCCAGAGCATGATCCTAGGTGGGCCAGCTGTGGAGAGAGGGCATGGTGTGTCCAACACGGGCAGCAAGGATAGGGCTCCGTCATTGCAGCCGCATGTACCCACTTGCTGCAGCCCTGCCTCAGACACAGCAAGCAGCCGCTGTCTCAGAGCTGCAGTGGACCAGGACACCAACACCAAGATTCCTTCCAGAACAGCCCATTCCCATGTTCTGGGGCTGAGTTATGGGAACTGCGTGATCAGAGCGGGTGACCCGAGCAGGGTGGGTGGCTCCTGCCAGCTCTGGGCTGACACGCTCACGCCAGCCAGTAGCTGGGTTTAGCAAAGGTCCCTTTACAGGGCCACAGCGCTTGAACACTAGTCCAAAAATGCACACGTAGTTTTGGGTCACTCACACCAAGAAAGACATTGAGGTGCTGGAGCAGATCAGGAGAAGGGGAACAGAGCTGGGGAAGGGTCTGGGGCACACAGGTTATGGGAGTGACTGAGGAACCTAGGGTTGTTTATCCTGGAGAAGACAAGGCTGAGGGGAGATCTCATCGCTTTCCACAGCTCCCAGAAAGTAGGCTGGAGCCGGGTGGGGGTCGGGCTCTGCTCCCAAGGAACAAGCAATAGGATGAGAGGAAACAGCCTCAAGTTGTGCCAGGGGAGGATATTGGGAAATATTCCTTCCCAGAAAGGGCTGTCAGCACTGGCAGAGGCTGCCCAGGGAAGGGGTGGAGTCCCCATCCCAGGAGGGACTTAAAAGATGTGGGATCTGGTGTTTATGGACATGATTCAATGGTGGAGCTGGCAGCACTGGGTTAACACTTGTTTCGTTTGCTGATGATAAGCTGGTGAAGGGTTTGGAGGGGAAGGTGTATGAGGAGTGGCTCAAGTCACTTGATCTGTTCAGCCTGGAAGAGACTGAAGGGAGACCTCATTGCTGTCTACAGCTTCCTCACCAGGGAATGAAGAAGAGCAGGGGCTAAGCTCTTCTCTCTGGTCCCTAGGGAATGGCAGGAAGATGTACCAAGGAAGGGTTAGGCTGGACATTTGGAAAAGATTCTTCATCCAGAGGGTGGTGGAAAACTGGAACAGCTCTCCAGGGAAGCAGTCGCAGCACCAAGCCTGACAATATTCCAGAAGCATTTGGTCAACGCCTTCAGACACACAGTGTGAATGTTGGGGTTGTCCTGTGCAGGGACAGGAGTTGGGTACAATGTTCCTTGGGGGTCCCTTCCAACTCAGGACATTCTATGGTTCTATGATACCAAACCAAGCAGGGAAATGGACACTTCAGAAGGGAGAGCCACCCTGCAGGAAGACCTGGAAGAAGGGTCTAACAGGAACCTCAGGAAGTTCAACAAGGACAAATGTAAGCTCTTACACCTGGGAAAACACAGCTCACGAGTGCAGCACAGGCTGGGATCTGCCTGTCTAGGGAGCAACTCTGTGGAGAGGGCCCTGGGATCCTGGTGGGCACCAAGTTCCATGTGAGCAAACACGTGTCGCTGCTGCTACAGCAAACCACAACCACAGGATATGGGACTACACCAATAAAAGCATCACTGGCACAGATACAGAAGTTATTATCCCATTCTCCTCAGTGTTTGTCAGGCCACTCCTGGAATGCTGTGTTCAGTTTTGGTCCCTGCTACGGAAAACCAATGTTGACAGGCCTGAGAGGGTCTAGAGAAATACCACTAAGATGATCGAAGGGCTAAGAAGCCTGCCGTGTGAGAGAAGGGTGAGTGAACAGGGTTTGTTCAGCCTTGGGAAATGAAGGCTTAGGGGAGACCTAACCTCCACGGACCAGTATTTAAAGGGTGGCACAAAGAAGATGGACACTCCCTTTTTGCAAGAAGTCACATGAAAAACACAAGGGCGAGTGGGCACAAGTGATTCCTGGGGAGATTCCGATTGGTCACATGAGGAAACTATTTCACAATAAGAACAATCATCAGTCGATGTAATCATCTCCCCAGGGAAGCGGGGGATTCCGCAGCATGGGACACTTTGAGATTCAGCTGAGCATGGCACTGGGCTGTCTTGTCTAGCCCACACTTTTGCCAAGAATGGTTGGACCAAGTGATCCTTGAAGTCCCATCCAAACTGGTGCTCTATGATTAATGGTTGGGCTTGATGATCTTAAGGGTCTTCTCCAACCTAAAAGATTCTAGTATTGTGTTTTTTAAAGAAATCCATTCGTATTGCTTCCCCCTGCTGCTTCCAGGTGGAGGAGCCACATGTCAACTCATGCAGCTCTCCGCCCCCAGCGCAGCCCCCCCAGCAGCTCCTCAATCGGATCCAAAAGGGCCAGCGCGGAGATGGAACCAACACGAAGGGCCAGGCTGCCTGGCCAGGGCTGCACTGGAAGGGAGGGGACCCGCTGGCTGCCCTCAGGCAGCAAACCCCGCTGCAGGGACACTCACCTGGATGAGGTCCAGGATGCCCAGCTCACTCTCCGATGAGTCCACACAGAAGACGAAGTAGAGAGTGGCATAGTGGCGGTAGATCAGCTTGTAGTCCGAGCCACCAAAGAGGCTGTGGAGACACCAGAAGAAGGGAAGGGCTTGGATGAGGGGAAGACAGCCCTCACCAAGGGGATATCCCTGTGCAGCCCCTGGCCAAGGGGATAGCCCTGGCCAAGAGGATATCCCTGGCTTTAGGGACACCCCTGTGCACCCCCTAGCACAGGGGGATAGGGGTTACCTGCCACACTCGAGGAAGTTGCAGATGTGGTCATCACGCCTCAGCACCAGGTGGAAGGTCTCCCGGATGATCTGCTGCTGGACCTCCTCGGCCTGCGGAGAGGCAAGGGCAAGAACCCATGGGCACATGGCCAGGGAGGGTCCCCACTCTCTCTGAGGGATGCTGTGAGCCAGGAGCTCCAGGCGAGAGGCAGCTCCCAGCTCTCCCCACCCTTGCCACCACGGGGACAGCCCTGGGTGATGCAGTCATGGAACATCCCCAGGGAACCAGGGCAGGGCAGGAGGGGTTCCCCAGCCTGCAGCCACCAACCCTGCAGCCTAGGCTGTCCCCAGCCCCAGCCAAGGCCCCCAACATCCCCAGCCCCACATTGGGCTCAGGGACTAAGCCACACAGATAGTCCTGTCCCTGGACCCATTCCAGTCCCCATCCCCATCTTTATCCTGACTGGTCTCTGTCCTTGTCCTTGTCCCTGTCCACATCCTGGTCCCAGTCCCTGTCCCCATCCCCGTTCTGGTCTCCATCCCTGTTCCCATCCCCATCTTTATCCAGCTCTCTGTCCTTGTCCTTGTCCATGTCCCATCCCCATCCTGGTCTCTGACCCTGTCCCCATACCCATATCTGTCCTCATCCCTCTACCTGTCCTGGTCCCTGTCCCCATCCGCATCCTTATCCTGGTCTCTGTCCTTGTCCTTGTCCCCATCCCGGTTTCTGTCCCTGTCCCCCACCCCCGCCCCGATCCTACCCCCGCCCCGGTCCCGCCCCCGCACCAGGCGCTGGTAGAAACGGACGAGCCGCGGTTTCCCGTGGTTGTTGAACACCAGGATGGCGTTGATCATCCCGGCGGCGGGACAGGAGGGCCCGGGAGAGCCCGGGAGCGGAACGGCGTCCGAGCGGCACCGCCTCCCGCAGGAACCCGCTACCCGCCCCGGAAACGCGCCAGGGGCGGGGGCGGCGCTGCCGGACGGGCTGAGAACGCCCCAGCCCCGGTCCCGCTCCCAGCCCCGCTACCGGCCTCGGTCCGACCCCCGCACTGGCCCCGCTCCCCCCCCCCACCGTACGCCGCCAGAGGGCGCTGCAGCCCCGAGAGCCGCGTGGGGCGCGCT
>JAUMJL010000564.1:0-67128 GCA_033558185.1 Dromococcyx pavoninus
GAAGCGCTGGCCGCGCCCCACGTGCCCGCCGCGCCATGGAGCCGCCGGTGAGGGGCGACTCCCTCCTCCCGTTCTCCCCGACCCCCACCTTCCCGAGCCCGACCTTCCGCAGCCCGACCACCCCAGAACCCTATCCCGAGCTCGGCCCGCCCGGGAGTTACCCCTCCCCGGGAGCCTGAACTCCCCACCCCGAGACTGACACCCCTTCCAGAGCCCGACTCCCCCCGGAGCCCGCGCCCCCCCGGCCGCACTGCCCTCCCGGCCCATCATTACAATCCCGGGGGGGACCCGTCCCGGGCGCTGACCGCCCCACCCGCTGGCTCTGCACCCCCCACTACCCCGGCACCTTCCCCATCCCCCTGTGCACCTCAGTAACGGCCCCGTCTCTGGAGCCCCCGTAGTGCCTGGTACCCCAGTAACTGCCCTGGGACCCTCGTGCCACCCAGTACTGCAGTAACTTCCCCAGTGCTCATAACTCCCTCTTGTATTCCAGTAACTGCCCTCCAATATCCTTGCACCCACTGGGGCCCCAGCTCTGCACCCGCGGTTCTGCCCCCCAGGAACTGCCCTTCTACTCTTGTAGCCCCAATGCACCTCGGTAATTGCGCCCAGCCCCCTCTCAATCCCCACGTACCCCAGTAAACCCCCAGCTCTGCACCCAGCACCCCATAACTGCTCCCAGCACCCTTCTGTTCCTGCTGGTGCCCCTCTGCTCTGCCACTGCCCTGTTCTTGCCCCCCTACCCCCCCCCGCCCCACGTACCGGCGTGCCCCAGGCCCCCCAACCCACCCGCCGGGTCCCACAGGTGCTGTCAAGTGCAGAGGAGGTGGTGGAGCTGTACCGCGAGCTGAGCCAGCACCCAGGGCTCAGCACCGCCTGCCTTGGCCCCGATGTCACCACACAGTATGGGGGAAAATACTGCAGCCTCTACACCGGTACGGCCATGGCGGGACTGGGTGGTCTGGGGGTCTGCACCAGCCCGGTGGGGACACGGAGGTTGTCCTCAACCCGCTTCTTGCAGAGTGGTCGCAGAGGGACTTGGCGCGGGCTGAGAATGTCAAGTTCTGCCGCCAGTACCTCATCTTCCACGATGACATCTCCGTTGTCTACTCGGGACCCGCCGGTACCTGCTCCGAGATCAAGGATGAGTGAGTCCCATCCCAACCCCACACTGGGGTCCAAGTCTCATCCTGACCCCCATGCCAGGGTCCCCACAGCGTGCCCATGTCAGGGACTGATGGGTGCCTGCCCACCCGCAGGCTGCTGAGCCGGGAGTCCCCCAGCGGGGCGCTGAAGGCTGTCCTGCGCAAGGTCCCGAGCAAGGAGAAGGACAAACAGTTTCTGGAGGTGAGGAGGGGGCTGGGGGGGGCTGGATCCACACTGGGGCTGGGGGCCAACCTGGCGTCTTTGCCCTCAGGTCTGGGACCAGAACCGCAAGGTGAAGAGCATCGACCTGACAGCGCTGGACAAGCACGGCAGCGTCTACGACGATGGTGAGGGACTGAGGGATGCACAGGAAGGACATGGATCTAATGGAGCGAGACCAGAGGAGACCACAAAGATGATCCGAGAACTGGAGCACTTCCCATGCGAGGACAGGCTGAGAGAGTTGGCGTTGTTCAGCCTGGAGAAGAGAAGGCTCTGGGGAGGCCTTAGAAGCAGCCTCCCAGTACTGAAAGGGGCTCCAGGAAAGCTGGGGAGGGGCTCTTGATCAGGGAGTGCAGGGATAAGATGAGGGAGAATGTTTGTGAGCTGAAAGAGGGGAGATTGAGATGAGATCTTGGGGAGAAATGTTTTCCTGTGAGGGTGGGGAGGCCCTGGCCCAGGTTGCCCAGGAAAGTGGTGGCTGGCCCATCCCTGGAGGTTGGATGGGGCTTGGAGCCCCCTGATCCAGTGGGAGGTGTCCCTGCCCGTGGCAGGGGGTGGGACTGGATGGGCTTTGAGGTCCTTTCTGACCCAGCCCGTTCTGTGATTCTGTGCTGGGGATGGGGTGCCTGGGTGGGATGGGGAGGCGGTGCCTGACCCACCCCTACAGACCAGTTTGGCTGCCTGGCCTGGTCGCACTCGGAGACCCACTTGCTCTATGTGGCGGAGAAGAAGCGTCCCAAGGCTGAGTCCTTCTTCCAGAGCAAAGCTCCTGAGCTGGGCACCTCCGACGAGGACACGGGACCCCCCAAGAAGGAGGATGCACCCCTCAAGGTGGGATCCCCCTTCCCTGGGGCTGGCACCGACTGCCAGCCATGGGGCTGACAGGGGAACCCTGCCACAGGGTGAGCAGTTCGTGTACCACGAGGACTGGGGGGAGGCGCTGAGCACCCGTAGCGTGCCCGTCCTCTGTGCCCTGGACATCGAGGGCAGCAGCATCTCAGTGATGGAGGGCGTCCCGGAGCACCTCTCTCCCGGCCAGGTCAGGATGAGGAGCTGTGGGCATCCAGAGAAGAGAGATTTTGAGGGCCAGTGGTGGGTTGAGCTGCTCATGTCCTTTCTCCCTGCAGGCTTTCTGGTCCCCCGGTGACACCGGCGTGGTGTTCGTGGGCTGGTGGCACGAGCCCTTCCGCCTGGGGCTGCGGCACTGCACCAACCGCCGGTGAGTCCCTGTGGGGTACCCTGCCCCACAGCCCCATGGGGACCCCCACGTAGGGGCCTGTGATGGGGATCTCCATCCTAGGAAGACTGCAGAGATGATCCGAGGGCTGGAGCACCTCTGCTATGAGGACAGGCAGAGAGAGTTGGGGTTGTTCAGCCTGGAGAAGAGAAGGCTTTGGGGAGACCTTAGAGCAGCCTCCCAGTACTGAAAGGGGCTCCAGGAAAGCTGGGGAGGGTCTTTTTCCAGGGGCCTGGAGTGTCAGGACGAGGGGAAATGGCTTTAAATTGGAAGGGGGGAGATTTAGATTGGATATTGGGAAGAAATTCTTCACAACGAGGGTGAGGAGGCCCTGGCCCAGGTTGCCCAGAGAAGTGGTGGCTGCCCCATCCTTGGAGGTGTTCAAGGCCAGGTTGGATGAGGCTTTGAGCCCCCTGATCCAGTGGGAGGTGTCTCTGCCCATGGCAGGTGGGTGGAACTGGATGGGCTTTGAGGTTCCTTCCAAACCATTCCATGATTCCATGGCAGGTCAGCACTCTTCTACGTGGACCTGAGGGGCGGGAGATGCGGTGAGTGGCGCGCATCCCGACCCCGCTGGCACCCTGGCTTCCCGCAGCCCCTCACTGTCCCCTTGTGCCCATACAGAGCTGCTCTCTGAGGACACCAGGGCCGTGTGGTCCCCACGACTCAGCCCCGACTGCTGCCGCATCGTCTACCTGGAGAGCGATGCGATGGGCCCCCACCAGCAGTGCAGCTGTCTCCGCATGGTGAGCGGCCCCCGGAAGAGGTGGTGGGGTGGGAGCTGGCAGGAGGGCGGTGGTGCCCCCTACCCGGGCTGCAGCGGGCACTGGGCGCTGAGACCCTGCCAAACCCGCTCCATCCCGTGTTTCCCACAGTACGACTGGTACACCAAGCACACCAGCACGGTGCTGGAGGCAGTGCCGCGGCAGGCGTGGGGTGAGTGTGGCCCTGGGGGCGGAGGGAGGGGGGCACAGGGTGGTGCTGAGCACCGATGCTCTCGTCACAGGTGCCTTCCCAGGCATCTACTGCGTCGCGCTGCCAGGGCTGTGCTGGGCGGCCGACAGCCGCCGGCTGGTGCTGGACACGGCCCAGCGCAGCCAGCAGGTAAGGGCTGATGTGCCAGGACACCTGGGGGGGGGGGGGCACGGCAGGGTCAGGGCTCTGCTGGACTCTGCCTTCGTGCCCCCAGGACGTTTTTGTGGTGGACACGGTGACTGGTGACACAACTTCGCTGACGGCCGGTGAGTGGCAAGGCGGCAGGGCCTGCCGGTGCCAGGGCTGGGGAGGGGGTCCCACCTGCAGGTCTGACCCCCCTCCTGTCCAGATGCCCCCCAGGGAAGCTGGTCTGTCCTCACCATTGACCGGGACATCTTGGTGGCCAGGTTCTCCACCCCCAGCTGCCCCCCCACGCTGGTAAGGTGATGCCCCCTCCCCACACCCAGCGGCCCCCCGGCGCGGGCGCTGACCCTTCTCCCCACGCAGAGGGTGGCCGTCCTGCCTGGCGCCGGCCGCGAGGCACAGGTGCGCTGGGTCTGCCTGCAGGATGCACCCCCCGTGCCCGGCATCAGCTGGGGCATCCGCACTCTGCAGCCCCCACCTGAGCAGGAGCACCCACAGTATGGTGAGTGCCAGGGGTGCCGCGCTGGGCTGCGCCACCCCACCGAGCCCTGACACCCCACTTCCACAGGGGGCCTGGACTTTGATACCATCCTGCTGCGCCCAAGCGAGGGCCCCGCTGCCCAGAAGCGCCCCTTGGTCGTGATGCCCCATGGTAAGATCTGGCCTGTGCCCCTCCGTGCCCCCTGAGCCGGGCAGCGTCACCCCCACTTTGTCTTTGCCTTTCACAGGGGGTCCCCACTCCGTGTTCACAGCAGGGTGGATGCTGTACCCCGCGGCGCTGTGCCGCGCAGGCTTCGCCGTGCTGCTGGGTGAGTGGTGCCAGGGCTCTGCGTGCTACTGGGTGGCACAGTGCCCTCGGGGGGCCGTGGTGGTTACGGTGGGCTCTGACGCTGCCTCCCCTCAGTGAATTACCGTGGCTCACTGGGCTTCGGCCAGGACAGCGTGGCCTCCCTGCCAGGCAATGTGGGCACACAGGACGTGCGCGACGTGCAGGTACAGTGCCAGCACGCGGTCCTGGGGCACCTGGTGCTCATGTGGGTGCCCCAAGGGGGGAGAGCGGGGCTGCCTGCTGAGCGGGTGCCCCCCGTGCTGGCAGTTCTGCGTGGAGCGGGTGCTGCAGGAGGAGGCGCTGGACGCCGGCCGGGTGGCCCTGGTGGGTGGCTCGCACGGGGGCTTCCTGGCATGCCACCTCCTCGGCCAGTTTCCCGACACCTACCACGCCTGCGTGGTCCGCAACCCCGTGGTGAACATCGCCTCCATGATGACTGCCACCGACATCCCTGACTGGTGAGTCCCACCACCCCTGCCCTCCCTGCTGCCCCGGCCCCGCGTGCACCTGCATCTCTCTCCTCCGCAGGTGTCTGACGGAGACGGGGCTGCCCTATGTGCCTGGCGCCTTGCCTGACCCGGCCCAGTGGGCAGAGATGCTGCGCAAGTCACCCATGTGCTACGTTGACCAGGTACGTCCCCATCGCCGTGCCCATCGCTGTCCCCGTGCCCACCAGCAGTGCGGGTGCTGAGGCCGTGCCACCCCCCAGGTCCGTGCGCCTGTGCTGCTGATGCTGGGGGAGGATGACCGGCGTGTGCCCCCCAAGCAGGGGCTGGAGTTTTACCGTGCCCTCAAGGCCAGGGGGGTCCCCACAAGGTGAGTGGGGCACTGGGTGCCCGGGGTTTGGGGCACGGGCATGGCACTAACGCCCCTCTCCCCTGCAGGCTGCTGTGGTACCCAGGGAACAACCACGCACTGGCCGGCGTTGAGGCCGAGGCTGACGGCTTCATGAACATCGCCCACTGGCTGCTCAAGCACCTGCGGTGCTGACGACCCCCCCTGTCCCCCCCAATAAACGATGTGGCTCGGCACCCCTGGGGCCTCAGATGGTGATGGTGGTGGTGCCACCTCCGCTCCTGGTGTCCCAGGGCCTTGTGGCCCCCGGGCCCCTCTCTGCGCACTGCAGCAGCGGGTGAGCCGTGTGGGGGCAGCTGGAGGGCTGGCACCGGCGCCGAGCTGCTCGCGCACGCCTTGGCACCCTGCCCCACCGCCAGCGGCCAGCGCGGTGCAGAGAGGCCCCACGGCCGCAGCAGCCCCGCGGGACATGGAGGTGGGCACAAGAGGCTGGGGGGGGCTGCGTGGCGTGCGCAGCCCCGTTTCAGGGTGCAGAGTGGTGGGCTCACCCCACCATCGCGGCTCTCCCCCTGCCAGGCGGCCGCCAGCCCCGCCGCCTGCTACCAGGAGCTCAGCCGCTTCCCCAGCATTGCTCGCGCCGCCCTTGGGACCGCTGCGGGGGCACAGACCTTCCTGCTCTACACGGGTGAGCGTGGGCTCGGCCGCCGCGCTGCCCTGTGCCCGCGTGCCCTGTGCGGGCGCCCCTGACGCTTCGTCCCGCAGAGTGCAGCCGGCCCGACCTGCCCCGACAGCGGCCCCTGCGTTTCAGCCGCCACTACAGCCTGCGGCACACGGGCGACGGCCGCCTCGCTGCCAGCCGGGCAGCGCTCAGCACCGAGATCCACAACCAGTACGGCACGGGCTGGCGGCGGGGTGGGCTGGGGTGAGCGGTGTGCGTGGCCTGGTCAGTGCCCATGGTGTAGCTGGTGAATGTGGCACGACTGGTGCCCGTGGTGCGGTCCATGGCATGGCCAGTGCTCACGGTGTGGTTGATGCCCATGGAGTGACCGGGGCCGGCAGCAATGCCAGACCCCACAGCATGACCTGTGCCCATGGTGTGGCATGGCTGGTGCCTGTGGTTTGGCCAGTGTCCACCCACCAGTTCCCAATGGCACGGCCAGTGTCCCATGGCTTGGTCGGTGCCCATAGCAGGCTCCCTCCGTCCCACCTGCAGGCTCCTGAGCCAGGACTCGACCACGGGGCAGCTCCGTGCGGTGCTCAGCCGCTGCCCACGCCAGGGCCATGAGCTACTGGAGGTAACACCGGCTGCCGCAGCCGCCTTGGTGCTCACCGGGGTGGCTGCAGCCCTGGCATGGGGCAGCGGGCACCATGGCCGCAGTGTGGCCACTGTGACCGCTGTCCCCCAAGGTGTGGAGCAGCAGCGGGCGCAGCCACATTGTTGACCTCACGGCGTTGGGGCAGCACGGGGAAGTCTACACTGAGAGTAAGACCCCTGCCCCATGGCCCCTGGTGCAACACGGACAAGCGTGGCACGGCTGGCAGCCCCGGTGCCTGCCCGGTGGTGCCTATACCAGGCTTTGGCACCCTCTCCCTGTGCCAGGGCCCTTTGCCTGCTTGGCCTGGTCCCACTCGGAGACGCGGCTGCTCTACGTGGCTGAGAAGAGCCGGCCCAAGCCACGCGCCCCCTGCCCTTGGGATGTGCCCGGGGCAGCCAGGCTGGCACAGGAGGATGAAGAGGAGGAGGTGGGTACCATGTGCCCCGTGAGTGTGCTCTGTGCCCCAGAATCATGCTGCGTAACCCATGGGTGTGCCAGGCCCCCATAAGTGTGCCATGCGCCCCGTGACTGTGCTGTGTGCCCCATAATCTTGCCGTGCACCCCATACATGTGCCATGTGCCCCACGAGCGTGCCATGCACGGTGCCCCACGTGTGGGGCTGGTGGGGCTGTGCCACAGGGCGAGCAGTTCGTGTACCACGAGGACTGGGGGGAGGCACTGAACACCCGTAGCGTGCCCATCCTCTGCGCCCTGGACATCGAGGGCGGCAGCGTCTCGGTGCTGGAGGGTGTCCCAGAGCACCTCTCTCCCGGCCAGGTCAGGATGGGGTGCAGGGGAAGCCCTGGGGGTGCCAGCCTGGGGGAGCCGTACGATCCCAGCTGTCGCACAGGCCCTGTGGTCCCCGGGTGACCGCGGCGTGGTGTTCGTGGGCTGGTGGCACGAGCCCTTCCGCCTGGGGCTGAGCGCTTGCTCCAACAGGAGGTGGGTGTCTCCCCAGCACCCAGTGCCATGCCAGGATTCCCATGCTGGCATGGAGGGGTGGGCATGGCTGGGGCCTCCAGCCTGATCTGCACCTCCTACCCAGGTCGGGCATCTTCCACCTGGACCTGAGCAGCAGGCATTGTGGTGAGCACTGAGGCCGGGGGGTCCCTGGGTGCCAGGGGTCCCCCAGTGCTGACCCTGCCGCACGCAGAGCTGCTGTCGGCCGAGGGTGCCGCCGCCTGCTCGCCCCGGCTGAGCCCCGATGGCCGCCGCCTGCTCTACCTGGAGGGGGGCCTGGGGGGGCCCCACCGGCAGTGCCAGCGCCTCCGCATGGTGAGTGGGTGCCCAGACCGGGGTGGCACAGCCCTCAGCACCCAGCTGGGGAGGGCATTGGGCTCAGTCCCCAGGACACTGTCTCTTTGAATTCACAAAGTTTAGGTTTATATGTTGGGTTATAGTGGTTGCCATCTTTGACCCTTTCCTACTGTCAGTTTTATTTTATTGCTTTCCTAGTTTTATATTTGATTTTTTTTAAGCTGAAGCAGTGCAAGAGACATACAAAAACTTGAACCAGATTGCATAAAGGGGCAGTTCTTCCTAATGTTAAAATATGTAGAGACTTACCAGTATGAAACCAACCAAAATTCACTTGGAAACACCTCTGCTCTGAGGATAGGCTGAGAGAGTTGGGGTTGTTCAGCCTGGAGAAGAGAAGGCTCTAAGGGGACCTGGTAGCAGCCTCCCAGCACTGAAACTGACTCCAGGAAAGCTGGGGAGGGGCTTTTCCCAAAGGCCTGTAGTGATAGGACAAGGGGAATGGCTTTAAACTGGAAGGGGGAATATTTGATTAGACATTAGGAAGAAATTCTTTACGCTAAGGGTGGGGAGGTCCTGCACTGGTTGCCCAGAGCAGTGGTGGCTGCCCCATCCCTGGGGGTGTTCAAGGCCAGGTTGGATGAGGCTTTGAGCCCCCTGATCCAGTGGAAGGTGTCCCTGCCCATGGCGAGGGTGGGGGTGGAACTGGATGGGCTTTGAGGTCCCTTCCATCCCAACCCATTCCATGATGCTACGACCCCACCTCGGTGTCCCCATCCCTGAGGGCAACCTCTCCCCAGCTCACCTGGCAGACGAGGCAGACGGTGACGGTGCTCGACGTGGTGCAGGAGCCCACAGAGGGTGAGCACGGTGGGCAGGGCTGAGTGCTGCTTGGGGCTGGGACCCCCCCTACACCCATGGCCCGTGGCACTCATTGGAGCTCTACCCCTCGCAGCTTTCGCCGGGCTCTACACAGAGGCGTTGCCGCCGAGGTGCTGGGCAGCCGACAGCCGGCGCGCAGTGCTGGGCACCCCACAGCGCAGCCGCACGGTGAGCCCTGGGGCCGGGGGGCAGGGATGGGGTCCCCAGCCTTGTGGTGACTGGGCTGCCCATGCTCTGCCCGCTTGCAGGACCTGCTGCTTGTTGACACGGAGGCAGCCACTGTCACCAACTTGACAGCAGGTACGTGGCACCAGGGTGTCCATGGTGCCCCGGTGAGTACCTGCGAGTGCTGGCATGTTCTTTGTCCCCAGGGTCACAAGAAGGATGCTGGGAGCTGCTCACCCTCCAGTGGGACCTGCTGGTGGTGACCTGCTCAGCCCCTCACCGCCCCCCCAGCCTGGTGAGCAGCACCCTGACACCTCACGGTGTGATATGGCACGGCATGGCTTGGCATGGCAAAGCGTGGCATGGCACAGCCTGGCATGGTGCAGCCTGGCACGGTGGTGGACAGCACAGCATGGCGTGGTGCAACCAGATCCAGTATGGCATTGCATGGCACAGTCGTGGTGTGGCATAGGAAAGCACAGCATGGCATGGCATGGCCAGATCCAGTGTGGCATTGCATAACAGAGGTTGGCAAGGAAAAAGAAAAAACCCAAAACTTGGCACAGCATGGCATGGTGAGGTGCAGCTGGCACAGCAAGGAGGGCCCAGTGTGCCACAGAGCAGTGTGACCAGGCATAGCATGGCAGGAGCTGGCACAGCCAAGGATGGCACTGCAGAGACCAGAGCACTGGCACTGTGGGCACGTTGGGGCCCAATTAGGGTCCAGCTGCTCTGGGGCCAGGGCTCCCGTGCCACCCGCTGCCCATCCCCAGGTGGTGGCGGTGCTGCCGCCAATGGGCCGGGAGCTGCCCCTCTGCTGGGTGCCAGTGGAGGATGCCCCAACCGTGCCTGGTGTCATCTGGAAGACCCTGACAATCCACCCACCCTGCAGTGGGCAGAGCTCCGCTGCGCATTGTGAGTGCTGAGGACCCCAACACACCAGGCTCTGCCCTGGGGACCCTCAGGTGTGGGGGTCGGCAGGGTGCAGGGTACCCGGGGTGGTGGGTGCTGAGCAGGACCCATCCCTGGCACAGGCACCCAGGCTTTCGAGGCCCTGTTGCTGCACCCTCCGGACAGCACGGCACCGCACCCCCTCGTCGTGTGCCCCCATGGTGAGCGAGGGGACAGTGGGGACACCCAGCAGTGCTGTTGGCACCCTGGGTGATGTTCCTGCTGGCCCAGGTGGTCCCCATGCCGTTTTCGACGCCCGCTGGCGCCCGAGCATGGCCGCGCTGTGCCAGCTGGGCTTCGCCGTGCTCCTGGGTGAGTGCCAGGAGGTCGGGAACGTGCAGCCTCGTGCCCCCCTGGAGACCTGGCACCCATGGCCTCTTGTCCCCAGTGAACTACCGCGGCTCCCTTGGCTTTGGCCAGGCCAGCATCAGCTCCCTGCTCACCCGCCTCGGGGAGCAGGACGTGGCAGACACCCAGGTGAGGGGTGCTGGGTGGGTGCTGATGGTGGGGTCTCCTGAGAGGGTGATGATGGTGGGGATGGTGAGGTTTGGGTGCTGCTGGGCGGATGCTGATGGTGAGGTGTTGGTGGTGAGCGGCTGATGTTTGGGTGCCACTGGTGAGGTGCTGAGGTGTGGGTGCCCTGGGCGCAGCTGGCAGTGGAGCAGGCGCTGCGCAGTGCGCCCCTGGACCCACACCGCCTGGCACTACTGGCTGGCTCGCACGGAGCCTTCATCGCCCTCCACCTCCTCGCCCATGAGCCTGAGCGCTACCAGGCGTGCGCCCTGCGCAACCCCGTCTCCAACCTGCCCGCGCTGCTGGGCACCTCCGACATCCCCGACTGGTGAGTGCCACCCCCACCCTGTGCCGTGCCGTGCCACATCCCCACGGCACCCACAGGCACCTCCGTGCCGTAGGCGCTACATCTCCCTGGGACTGCCCTACTCCTTCGAGCGGGTGCCCCGCGCCGAGGACATGGCCACGATGCTGCACCGCTCACCCATCGCCCAGGCGGCCCAGGTAAGGCACGGCAGGATGGGTGTGGGTGCAGGGTGTGGGTGTGGGATGCCAGCACCCACCGCCAGCTATGCTGCAGGTGCGGACGCCAGTGCTGCTGTGCGTGGGCGCCCGGGACCGGCGCGTCAACCCCACGCAGGCGCTGGAGCTGTACCGGCTGCTGCGCGCCAGGGGGGTGCCATCGCGGTGAGTGGAGGGGCAGGAGCAGACGGGCAGCCCCAGAGAGCCCGCTGAGCATCCCCCGTGCCATCGCCCCGCAGGCTGCTGTGGTACCCGCAGGGTGGCCACGCGCTGGCCGGTGTCGAGACAGAGGCCGACGTCTTCCGGAACTGTGCCCGCTGGTTCCTGCGGCACCTGGGGCAGCCCTGGCAGGATGGCACCAGGCAGCACGGCCCCTAGTGCTCGCGGTGGCCCTGTGGCTACGGTGGGTCTGAGGTGACCCACTGGCCACGGGGACCACACCACGACCAGAGGAGGATGGAGCGAGCGTGGCCGGAACAGGAGTGGGCATGAGGTAGGGTTTGACACCTAATAAACGTGAGAGCCTGTGCAGTGCCAAGGTGGTGCCTTTATTGCGGCAGCGGCTGTGCCAGCTGGGGCCGAGCAGACTCAGCCCATCTTCATCACCTTGTGGATCCAGTCGACGTAGAGGGAGACGCGGATGAAGAGGGCAGGCTGGTCGGTGCGGGCGCAGACGCGGGACGGCGTGATCACCCCCTCCAGCACCCAGCAGTCGGCAGTGAGGCAGGCCAGCGGCCCCCCGTAATCACCCTGCGGCACCCAGAGAGCGGCATTAGCCCTGGCGCTGGCACCGAGGGGCTCCCCGAGACGGGGGTGCCCGGCCCAGCTCACCTCGCAGGCTCCCACGCCGGCGCGCAGCGGTGCGGTGCACAGCTCGCTCTCCTTCAGGCGTCCGCGCAGCGCCGCGTTGCACTCGCTGTGGGCCAGCACGGGCAGCCGTGCCACGTTCAGCACGCTGCCATCCGCCGTGCCTGCGGGCAGCGAGCATGGGGCAGCGGGTGCCATGGGAGAGGATGGCATGGGAGGGAGACTGCACGAGCAAGGGGGATGCCATGGCAGGGGAGATGCCATGGGTGGGTGAGTGCCGTGGGTGGGGGCACACAGCGTGCAAGGTGACACTGTTGCAGGAGTGACCTTGGAGAGAGTACTGTGGGCAGGGGACATCATGGGCAGGGGATGCTGTGGGCAAGGGGATGACACTGTTCCTAGGGAATGCCATGGACAGGAAGATGTGGTGGGCAGGAGGATGTCCTGGGCAGGAAGATGCTGTGGAAGGGCGGTATCATGGAAGAGGGATGCCACGGACAGGAGATGCCGTGGGCCGGAGGATGTTGTTCCTGGGGAACGGCATGGGCAGAAAGGTGCCATGGAAGAGGGATGCTACGGAAGGGAGACGTCATGAGCAACGGGATGTCAAGGACCTGGGGATGCTGTGGACAGGGGGATGCCACGGGCAGGGGATGCCATGGAAATGGGGCTGCTGCGGGTAGGTGTTGCTGTGGGCAGAAGGATGCTATTGCAGGGGATGCGTTGGGCAGGGGATGCCCACGTCAGGTACCTCTGGTTTCGCCCCAGCCGGCGATCTCGCAGACGGTGCCCGCGGGCACGACGTAGCGCTCGGGCGGCAGGCAGATGAGGGCCACGCGTGCGTTGAGGGCGGCCGGCCTGCGTCGAGAGGGGCAGCGGGCTGTGGGGCGGGCCCGGCCAGCAACGGGCATGGCGGGGGCCAGGCAGGGCTGCTCACCTCGCCAGCTTCAGCATCACCAGCTGGGACTCGGAGGGGCCACAGACGATTCGTGTGATGGGGATGCTCTGCTGGTCGGGGTCCCCGGGCCGGGGGTCCTTGAAGAGCGTCCCCAGCTGCACCTCGTAGCCCACCAGGTTGGCGTCGCTGCGGGACAGGGCCATGAGGACACAGGGGGGTCCTGGCACCCCCCGCCCCAGCCCCAGCCTTACCAGGAGGCGAAGCACTGGCGCGTGCTGATCACCCACTGCTCCTTGACCAGGGAGCCGCCGCAGAAGTGCACGCCGGCCCTGCGGGGGTGAGGTGTGAGCTCCGGGGGTACCGGCATCGCAGCGCTGCGCCTGGGCGCCCGCTCACCGGTTGCGGATGCTGACGGTCCAGGGTGAGTTGCCAGGTTGGCCGCCCACGATGCGCCCTTTCCGCTGCAATCGCTCATCCCGCCGGCCGCACTGCTCGAACACCACCGCGTCTGCGCGCAGGGTGGGCATCAGCCACAGCCGTGCCACCGGCACCCACCAGTACCCATTCACAGGACCCACCTGCATTCTCCAGGATGGAGGGTACAGAGCTACCAGCTATGGAGAGAAAGCAGAGGGTGGCACGGGGGAGGGACCCAACCACTCCAGGGGGACCAAAAACCACCCCAGGGGGTGACCAGGGTCCCCCCAAGCTCTGTGGGGGTGCGGTAGGGGCTCACAGCAGGGTTTGATGGCACAGTAGTCAAAGGGGGTGCGGGGATCCATGGTGTAGCACCAGGGGCCATGGCTGTCATTGTCGGGGTTGCGGCAGTAGTTCTTCTCCAGCTGTGCCTCAGGGTGGGTGATGGGCGAGATCCTGCCAGAAGAAAGTCACCATCACTGTCACCATCCCTATCGCTAACTCCATCCCAATCTCCATCCCCTCCCCTGTCCCTGTTTCCATCTCCATGCCCATTTCCATGTCCATCTCCATGCTCCTCCCCATCTCAATTTCCATGCCCATCCCTGTCCTCTTTTCCTTCGCCATGTCCATTCCCATGCCCACCTCCATGCCCATTCCCGTTGCCATCCCCCTCCCACTCCCTGCACACTCACTGGGGCACGTGGGGTGTCTGGTCAGCCCATGCCTGGCAGGTGATGCCCTTGCGAGTCTTGCTGACGTGGCCACGATAGTGCTCGCCATGGCCACGGTAGCAATCTGGTGAGAGGCAGGGAGGGCTGGAACCCCTGGCAGCCCCCTCGGGGAGTGGGTGCCCAGGTGGGACTCACCTTCGGCGCCCAGCTCGTCGGGGCAGCGGCGGATGTGGAAGCAAAAGGCAATGCGGACGGTGGGGCGGGCGGTGAAGCACCACGGTGCCTCTGAGCCGTCGGGGTTGCGGCAGTAGTTCTCCTGCAGGTCCCTGGTGGAGGGGCCATGTGGGTGCCCCCCTCACAGCCCGCAGCCATGGGTGCTGCCCACGTCCCACCACCCCCTTACTTGCACGGGTACTTCTCGGGCACAAAGTGGTGCTGGTGGGGTGTCTGAGCGTCCCAGCGCTGGCAGGGGATCCCTGACACGGTGGTGTTCACGCGGCCCCGGTAGCCTTCCCCCTTGCCCCTGAAGCAGCCGGTGGTGATGTTGAGGGGCCGCGGGCGTTTCTCTGCTTGCATGGCAGAGACGGGCAGGGTTAGGGTGGCAGTGGCGCCCGGCCGCAGCGGCGCAGCACCCGCAGGCACTCACTGCACAGGCGGATGCGGCAGTAATCGCGCTCCCGCCCCGGGTCGGTGGTGAAGCACCAAGGCCGCTCGGAGCCGTCGGGGTTGCGGCAGTAGTTGTCGTCCAGGCCCTTGTCGGGGTACCTGCGCCAGAGACGGGAGCGTGGTTGATGGTGGCACCAGTGCCCCAGCACTGGCATGGCTGGGGGGCGCTGCCCGGGGCGGGGGCCGGTACTTGTCGGGGTGGTAGGGATGCTTGTGCGGGTGCTGCAGGTCCCAGCGCTGGCACTCGGTTCCTGACTCAGTGTGATCCACGGCGCCGCGGTACTGCTCCCCGTTACAGGTCATGCAGACGGCTGCCACAGAACCACAGAGTGCCCTGAGCTGGGAGGGACCCACAGGGACCATCAGATCCAACTCCTGTCCCTACATAGGATATCCCAACATTCACACCATGGGGCTGAGGGCATTGGCCAAAAGCTTCTGGAATATTGTCAGGCTCTGACTGCTTCCCTCGGGAGCTGTTCCAGTGCTCCACCACTATGAACATCCAGGGGGCCAGAGCGGGGAGGGGACCCGACACAGGGCACCCCAGGATGTGGCACTCACCATCCTCACACTTCTTGATGCCGCAGCTCTGGTGGCGGGTGTTGGGGTCCAGGGTGTAGCACCAGGGCCCCCGCTTGTCCTGGTCAGGGTTCCGGCAGTAGTTCTCCTCCAGGCCATTGCGGGGGGACGGCAGGAACCTGATGGCACCAGGGTCGGTAGGAGAGGCAGCTCCTTGCGCCATGGCTGGCACAGCCACAACGCTGCGCCACACTGGGCGGTGCCGTGACCCCCACGCTCTCCCCATGGTCCCCGTGTTGTCCCCACGGCCTCCAAGCTGTCCCCAAGTCCCCTACACTGTTCCACGTTCCCCATGCTCTCCCCTGGCTCCCACGCTCTCCCAGGGCCCCACACTGTCCCCAGCCCATTCCCATTGCCCCACACTGCCCAGGGTCACCGGTGGGTGCCACGAGACAGCCGGGGGTACCTGTGGTCGTGGGGTGTGGTGGCTCGCCAGTGCTGGCAGCGCAGGCCCTTCTCCGTGGTGGCCCGCGTGCCGCGGTAGCTGGTGCCGTCGCCCACAATGCAGTCGCGCAGGAAGTCTGGACAGAGCCAGGAGTGTCCCTAACCCTGGTCTGAGGTGTCCCCCGACTTGCTCTGGGGTGTCCCCATGCCCCCCCATTGTGCAGCCCCACCTTTTTTCTGGTAGAGGTCGTAGTGGATGTTTTTCTGCAGCTGGACATGGGGTGAGTGCTGGGTCCAGGGCAGCAGCTGGCACAGCTGGCTCTGCCGGTCGCGGTGGAAAGCCCTGGCAGAACAGTGGGAGCCTGGCAGGCGCTGTGTGGGGCCCGGACCCCCAGCACCAAGGGGGCACACACAAGCACGCCAGCGCATGGCGGGGTTCCAGTGTCATGGCCCCTGCGCTCCCACCATCCTCGCTCACCGACAGGCCGTGCTGCCAGCACAGCGCTGGGCACACTGCTCCGCAGAGCCCTGCTCCGGCGGTGGCAGTGGCAGTGGTGGCTGCTCAGTGGACACGGCCAGCAGCTCGGTGGCTCGCAGCCGCTGGAAGTCGTTGAGGGGCGAGCGGTGGCCTGGGGAGCAGGGCAGGGGCTCAATGCACCTATGGGGCACAGCAGGGACTCCTGGGCCCTGCCAAGCTGTGGGACCCATGGAACACAGAATCCTTGCCCCATAGAGCAATAGGACCTCTGCCCCACAGAGTACAGGACACCTGTCTCATGAAGCATGGGACCCCTGCCCCGTGGAGCACAGGATCCACGTTCCACGAAGCACGGACCCCCACCCTATGGAATACAGCATCCCTGCCCCACAGAACACAGGATCCCTGCCCCACATAAGACTACGACATCTGTGTCCCAAGGAGCAGTAGGACCCCCTGCCTCGTTGAGCAATGGGAGGGACCCCTGCCCTGTAGAACAGCGGGACCCCACGGAGCACAGGACCCCTGTCCCAGGGGACACTGGGGGTCCGGCTCTACAGGACCCCACCCCCCGGTGCCGCTGCCCCCGCAGCCCCTCGGTGGCGGGGCCCTACCTGAGGCCAGCGTCGCGGCCAGGGCGAGCAGGACGCCCAGCACGGCCGGCATGGCTGCCCCGTGGCCCCGCGCTGCCCCGGCAAATATTTGCCCGCAGGACCGGGGCCAGTGGGGCAGGGGGCACCGGTGGGGGCGGGATCTGAGCGGGGGCGGGGCCTGGAGCACGGGGGCGTGGTCTGAGGGTGGGGCGGTGCTCGAAAGCGCTGGGCGGGGATTAGAGAACTGGGAAGGGGCTGGAGGGGTAGGGGCGGGGCTTTAAGCACAGGGGCGGTGGTCTGTGGGGCGCTGGGCGTGGCTGGGAGGGGTGATGGGCGTGGCTTGGAGTACGAGAGGCGGGCCCATCGCGGGTGAGGGACGGAGCTTGGAGCGGGACCACCAGGGCGCGGGCGGGGCGGGAGGGCCGGGTAGGGTAGGAGGCGTGTTTTTCGGTGCCGTGGGCGGGGCTTGGAGCGGGGCCCCCAGGGCGCGGGCGCAGCGGGCGGGGCGGTTCGGGTAGGGGGCGGATCTGATCAGGCGGTGGGTGTGGCGTGGAGGGGCGGTGGGCTCGGCCTGGCCGGGCGGCGCGCTGCGATTGGCCGGCCAAAGGCAGTGCCGGCGTTGCCGGGCGGCTCGCCCCGCCCCGCAGGCGCGTGCCTGCGCGGGGACGCGCTCGCTCGGTGCGCGCGGGGCGGCGGGAGCGGCCGCGGGGCCCGGCCGCGCACGGTGAGCGGGGACGGGGGGAGGGCGCCAGGGGTCCTGCCCTCCGCACCGGGCCTGCCGGGAGCGGCCTGCGCGGCGGCGCGGCGGCACGGGCCTCCCGGGGCGCGGGCGGCGGGGCGGCCTCGGCGCGGCCTGTGGGCGCCGGGGGAGATCCGGGGGGGACCCGGGGGGGGGGGTCGGGTGGTGCCGCCGCTTGGCCGCGCTTCCCGCTGTCCCCGTGCGGTTTTCCCGCCGCACCGGGAGCTGCGGGGGCCGGGCCGGGCGAGGCGTGGGGCCGGGCCGGGCCCGGCGCACGGTGTGGCTGCAGCGCGGGGAGCGGGAACCGGGCAGTCCGCCGGTACCAATGGGGCCTGGGAGCTCGGGGGGGCCGCCGGGGCTCCGGTACAGCCAGGGCACCGGGACCGCCGGGGCTCGGGTAGCGCCAGGGTACCAGTACCACTAGGGCTCCGGTACCACCAGGGCTTCGGTGCAGCCGAGCCCCCCATGGCCTTTCCACACACTCCTCCCGCCCCAGGCCGAACGAGCGACTCTGCTGTACAAAAGGCACCGGTCCCAACACCCCTTGGGGCCCTCGGGCTCCTGGGGAGCAACAGGCAGGGGAGAGCGGAGCCAGCGCCGCTCAAGCCAACGCGCCGAGTTTAAGCCAGATTTTGCCACCGGCTTGAAATTTTAGGACCACCACCCCCCCCACGGGGGCGTGAGTTTGGAGTTTAAGTGAGGTTTTGCGACCTCCCTGTGTGTGGTTCTGGGATTTAAGTGAGGTTTTGCGACCTCCCTGTGTGTGGTTCTGGGATTTAAGTGAGGTTTTGGTACCTGTTTGAAGTTTTAGGACCTCCTCGTGCATGGTTTTGGAGTTCTAACGAGGTTTTGTGATAGTCCATGTGTGGTTCTGTAGTTTAAGCAAGGCTTTGCCACCGGTTTAAAGTTTTAGGACCCCCCCCGGGTGTGGTTCTGGAGCTTAAACGAGGTTTTGCCTCTGGTTTGAAGTTTTGCGACCTCCGCATGTGTGGTTCCAGGTTTTAAGTGAGGTTTGCTACCTGATTGAAGTTTTAGGACCTCCTCATGTATGGTTCTGGACTTTAAATGAAGTTTTGGGACCTCCCTGTGCATGATGCTGGAGCTTGAGGGATGTTTTGTCACCAGTTTGAAGTTTTAGGACCTCCCTGTGTGTGGTTCTGAAGTTTAAATGAGGCTATGTGACTCCCCCATGCGTAGTTCTGGAGTTTAAGCGGGTTTTGGCACCAGTTTGAAGTTTTGCAACCCTCCCCGTGTGTGGTTCTGGAGTTTAAAAGGGGGTCTCTGGTGTGGGAAAGGGCATGAGGCGACAGGGCTGGTGGGCTCTTCATGGGGTGCTGGGTCTGCCTTGCTCGTGCAGCTCCGGGCGGCTGGGCTTGGGGAAATGACCCTGGCATTGCTCTCCTCTCGAAAACGAGACTAAAACTCTATTTCTGTATAAAACCCCAAGCGTTTGCCTGTCTTCTCTTGGCCTCTTCAGGCAGGGGCTTCTTCCTGCAAGATGGGCCACCAGCATCTCTTGCCATGGGAACTGTCCTTAACATAGTTTGTTATTTAACTTTATTCACAGAACGCTCTCGCTTCCCATCTTTAGCTTCAGAGAGGCCTTTCCTTGATTTAAGAGTTTCTAATTCAGGCTGGGAGTCTTTGCACAGTCTCTGCCACTCTCCCGAGCATCCCAAACCACTTATTCATTCCTCCCGGTGCTTGTCATGCACTCTTCTCTCCTAAATATAGGGTAGTGTGCCAGCGGGAGAGGCTGGGAGTGCTGGGAACACCACTGTTTACTCGGGAGCTATCCGGGGAGCCTGGCTGATCCCAGGTCGCTCCCTTGCTGCGGGGGTTTGTGCCTGCTGCTGCGGGAGCTGCCACGAGTCCAGGGATCACAGGGAGATGATGTTGATGGAGCAGATTGGCTTAGGGATACCCATTGCTTTTCAGTGTTGTGTAAATGGAGTTATAAATTAAGCTTAATTGCTGATATTAGGCCTGGAGGATTGGCAGGAGCCTTGGGACTGGTATTGGTGAAGGTGTCCTTGCTGGTGCCAGTAGGTTTGTATGGAATCTGTTCACCCCAAGCACTTCTCTGTCTGTAGAAGCAGCCAGTACTCATTAGTAGTTCGAGTGCTGCTTATTCACTTCGTTCTCCTTTCTGGTCTCTCACTGCCTGTTGCACTGGGCATGACTGGCCTGGGGGATGAAGGAGGATTTGGAGCAGGTAGAGTGAGACTTTTTCCCAGCTTGAGCCACAAAGCGTGTGGGTACAATGGGCTCCAAGCTCTGACTGTAACTTCTCTTTCCCGGGCGGCTGGCCCGCAGGAATTCTTTTCCCTGGGCTCTGTCAGCGAGAAGGTGACCTCGGGGGGACCCTACTGACAGCCCCAGGGGTGCTCTGGTGCTTTGTGCTGAGGAGTGGGGGGTCCCACCTGGGGTCTGGTGGAGAAGAGGACCCTGTGCTTGCTGCAGCCGGGTCCTGTGGAAGCTTCCGTGTTTCGGATGCACGACGCAGCGTGGCGTCAGGCTGGCAGAGAGCGTGCGATGGGTCAGCCCTGGCAGGGCGGGTGTGCACGGCACCAGCAATGCTGTGTCCTTGCCTGTACCTTCTCCCTTGGGGAGACAAGAAGTGAGACTGTCCTGAGGGGCCTCGGGGTGCTGTGCCAACCCGGGACTCCAGCTGATGGCACTAAAACCCTCTCCCTTTGGCCATGGCAGCTATCAGAAAAGTTTCCCTGCGGGGATGATTTTGGGTGGTTTGTGCCTTTACTCCTGTCAGCTGAGGAGTCATACGGAGGAGTTAATCCTAGCAATGATTAATCTGAGTGAGGAAAAACTCTGAATTCTCCTTGGGCAAGCAGGGGTCATGTAAATAAATGCCTCTGGCATTCTTTGTGGTGCTTGTAGACTGTCCACCAATTACTGCCGGGCTCTTGCTGGATCAGTGGGAGGATGTTGCTCCTTGAGCTCTGAGGACTTTGGTGGTGATTTGGGTGAAATACAAACAGAGTGGGGCTGACCTAGTGTATCCGAGCTCTTGGTATGCTGGAAATGTTTGTTCTTGGGATGTTTGTGCAGTCTGGAGAGCTCTGTACCTTAAACCCCCTTCGCAGAGGACTGTGACCGTGTTGAAGTGGTTAAAATTAAAGATCAACCTGAAGGATCTGTGCTTTTAGGGCTTGTTCTGGAGATCAAATGAGCTCAAGCAAACTGCTAAGGTGCTGCTGGACAGGAAGGTAATATATTACCCTGTGTGAAAGCATAAGGTAGGTGAGCTCTCTTGTCTAATATGCTTTCTGTCTGTGTGTCTCCCTACACTTATCCACTGCCTTAAACTCAGGTTTAGCTTTTCTGGGGATAAAATTTCAGTGGCAAGAATGGTTGTATGTATTTGATGTTTCTGCTTTCTTTGTCTTGACGTTTTTTTGTGAGCATCTGACCTGATCCGATGCCGTCCCAAGGTGGTGGTCCCAGTGCCCTGGCCAGACTGGCTCTGCCCCCCATGGGAGAGCAAAGCTCCTGGCTCTTGCGTGTGTCTGGGAGCCGTTCGGGGTGTTGGGGAGGAGCAAGCAGGGCAAGGTGCATGGTGTGGGGGGGCAGTGAGGGCCTCTCTCTTCGCTTCGATGGGCAGGTGTGTCTCGAAGCCACAGCCTGAATTCAAGCCAGAGCTTCTTGCCCGATGGCAGCTTCTGCCCGCGTTTTTAGCTGGGGCACAAAGCGATATGAGGCGCCCGAGGCGTGCACCCTGTTCTCCCAAATGCCACATCCCACTCAAGGTCACCTCAGCCCAGCAGTGCTGGTCTCTGGGAGCTGGGCTTGTTGCACGCTAGGAAATTCCCTGGAATCTCTGCCAGCAGCAGCAGTGCAGCCTTGCGGCTCTTCCACATCCAGGGTCCTGTCCTTGGGCAGCTGGGACCCATGAGCCAGAGGTGACTGCTGGGCCACAACACTTGCTTACAGTTGGACACTTGGACTGCTCATAACCCCCCAAGACCTTCACACCCGTGGTATCTGGCCATGTGGCCCCAGGGCTGTGTCCATGCCAGTCCCAATGCCACCACGATTGTCCCGAGGTGCAGCAGAGAATGGAGTGCAGGGGACGACTGAGCTGGTGCGAGGAGAGGTCCAACCTCCAGACACGCAGTGTGCAGTTGTCTTGCTGAGCTGATCTGTTTTTCTTTACTGGCTTAACTTTCTGCAAATGAATAACCTGGATTGTCTGCTGGAGAAGTTTCTAAATGCCCTGGCTAGGAGGAGATTGCCAGCACCCAGGTGGTGCAGGTGGGGAGAAATCGAGGCCCAGCGTGGAGGAGGGAGAGGCGGACATGGTCCCAGTCCTGGAGAGTGGTGGTTTAGCTCAGGATGAGCCTCAGCCAGCCTCATGGCTTGATGCTCTTCAAAGGGCCCTTCTTCTTCCCTCTTCACGTGGTGCCCCCTTGCATCCTCCCATGGGCCAGCTGGGCTGCTGAGCTGAACCACCGATCCTGCTAACTTGGCATCAAATCATTCTTGTTTTCAGCTCGACCCTTTCTCCACTGGCTTAGCACAGTGGTCAGGAGGGGAGTGGGACCATCCTTGGATGCAGGGAGGTGTGGAATCAGCTGAGCTCTCTCTTGGGATGGTGCTTTTCGCCATAACAGTTATTTTGTTCTTCAGAGTTGAGTTGGCCCCCCATTTGTGCTGTCCTGCAGGTACTCTCTAGGCCTGGAGAGCAATTCTTGGTGAGATTCAAAGCACGTTATGCCTGGCAGACCTTCACACACAGACGATGGGGACTGGAAACAGCAGTAGGTCTTGTCCCAGCTCTGCAGGTGGGCAGCATTCAGCTATGTTTGGGGATTTTCTTTAGAGAAACAGGCTCCAAGTCTCATCTAACCCATAAACAGGTATTTGAATGAAGGTTTCTGCCGATGTCTTCTCCATTTTCCCCTGGTCTTGTGTTTTGGTTTCTCGCCTCAGTGCTCAGCTGTGGTGTTTGCCACCATTATAACCCCAAATGAGGGTATGGTGCGTATTTTCTGCTGTGCCTCCTGAAGGCTCCATTCAGAGAGAGTTACATGGGCAGCTTCAGAACATTTTGGATCCTGACTCCTTGGAGCTTTCCAACAAATGGGCTTTGAAGCCTCTTGGCGCAGTACATGGTTTTGTGAGTCCTTCTTGGTGGGGACCTGACGGGCAGCATTCCTGTCCTCCCTCCACAGGGGCTGGAAAAGTGATTCCAGGAGAGGTTTCAGTTTACTCCAGCATAGTTAGAGGCCAGGTGAGTGCTGAGTGCATGGAATCGTGGAATGGTTTGGCTTTGGAAGGGTCCTCAAAGTCCATCCAGTTCCTACCCCCCTGCCATGGGCAGGGACACCTCCCACTGGATCAGGGGGCTCCAAGCCCCATCCAGCCTGGCCTCGAACACCTCCAGGGATGGGGCAGCCACCACTTCTCTGGGCAACCTGGGCCAGGGCCTCCCCACCCTCATCGTGAAGAATTTCTTCCTAATGTCCAATCTAAATCTTCTCCCTTCCAATTTAAAGCCATTCCTCCTCGTCCTGTCACTCCAGGCCCTTGAAAAGAGTCCCTGCCCAACTTTCCTGGAGCCCATTTCAGCACAGGGAGGCTACTCTGAGGTCTCCCCAGAGCCTTCTCTGCTCCAGGCTGAACAACCTCAACTGTCTCAGCCTGGAGAGCGATGAATTCATGACAGGTCTTTTCTTTTTTTGAACTAGACCGTTCGTTTAGACTTCAGAGAGCCTCCCCTTGTGAGCAGCGTGGCCCGCAAGGGTGGAGATTGCAGTCGGCAATTTTGATGAGTGTTTCAGCAGCAGATACCCATCGTTTGATATCAGTTCCCGGGGCTAGGGATTGATTTTGGATGAGCTTGAGTGAGAAAAGGCTGGGCCATAGTTTGAACGAGCAGTTTTTCACTTGAGTGTTGAATAGGAGAAGTGACACGAAAACCTTGTGCTGCTGTCACAGGGGCTGTTGGGCCCCTGCTAGGGTGGCATCGCTTGTCACGTAGGTTTCTTCCCTCCAAATGGACTCTTCCAGGCTCTTTGGGAAAGTATCTCTTCCCAGGGCTTCCGTGAAGCCCTGGAGGGATTTCTTTGTGCACGTGGCTGCTTTGGGGCATTCCAGCTCCAGGTGAGAGGGACCAAGCGAGGTGCGTAACGCCAGTCCCTGTCTCTAGCGTGTGGGATGCTGCCCAGACACCTCTTTAATAAGGGTGGAAAGAGTTGCTGGGTTTTTCCAGGATGGCTTCCGTGCCTCTCCCATAAAGTTGTCCTCTGAAGCAGCCCCTCAGTCCTGTTCCACAGCTGGGTTTGCAGAAAGGAGACCTTTCATCAGGCCTTCTCTTGGTATTGCTGAAGTAATGGTGTGGAAATGTCAGGTGAGACCTTTTCTTTGTGTTGCAGCTCCTGGGGTTCCTGCAGGAAGGTCTTGCCTTCTAAGTGGACAGCAAGAGGCATTTGGAGGCGGGAGATGGGAAAAGATGTGTGTGCTGATACTGAATGCTTTGGGGCGCTCTCTTTCCTCCAAGGAAAAGCCTTTCCCTCTGGATCTGCTTTGTCTGAGGGCAGGCACTCCGCTCTTCCCAAAATAAGGCTTTCTTCTAATGGAATGGCTTGGCAGTCTTCTACAAATCCAGACTTTGATTCCAGTGGAACCTGACACTGTGATTGTGACACTGGGATTGTGTTGGTATGAACATTAAAGGCTGCAATGATTACCTCTCTCTGTCCCTTAGACTTTCTAGTTAGGTTTGACATCTGCAGAGTGTCTGAACTCTGTGCAAATTCCTGCATGAACGACCACGCATGGTGTTTTCCCACCCCAAAGGAAATATTTCCAGTGGAATTTTTATGACACCGCCCGAGGCCAGCACTGGAGAATAAATAAAAGGTGGTTCTTTTAAAACCTCTGAATTAAACTTTGCAGGTTCCCATTGGGAAGATGCGCAGAATCAGTGTGGCTTTGTCTCTTTTTCTCTAAAAAATAGGCTTCTGCCTCTAGAGACAGAGGGTAACGACTGGTTGGGGATGAGGGGGTCGAAAGGGAAATCTTCCTCTTAGATCTTTTTTATCCTATGGCCCCAGAACTGCCCCCAGTGCTCAAGGTGGGGCCTCCCCAGTGTGGAGCAGAGTGGGACAATCCCCTCCCTCGCCCGGTGGGTGATGCCGTGCTGGATGCCCCCAGGACACCGTTGCCCTCTTGGCTGGCAGGGCACTGTTTGCTCATGGTCAGCTTGACCAGAACCCGCTCCAGAGGGCTGCTCTCCAGCCTCTCCCTGCCCAGTCTGTCTGTCCATCCAGGGCTGCTGCATCCCAGGGGCAAAACCCAGCACTTGCCCTCGGTAAACCCCACGTGGTTGGTGAGTTTATTTGGCCAAAATGTGAAGCTTCGCCCCCTCTGTGTGAGGAGTTCTGTGCTCCCCGCGGAGCCAGCGCGCTCTGCTTATCCGAATGCCGGCAGCCGTGGGCCAGTTGCTCTTTCAGGAAACACTTCACCACATCCTAGAACAGAATTGTGTTTGAGTACCAGGGCTCAGCCCTGGGGAGGGAAGAAGTTTGATCTGCTGAGAATGAATGCAAATCCCCTTCAGAAAGGTACAGGGGAGCCTAAAGCATCTTGTTGTCAGGGTGCTGCCCGCAAAACCCCAGGAGCCCTTGATAGTAAGCTAAAAAAGTATAAAATAGGGCTTTATAAACTCGTAAAAACTTTGTAATGGAAGCTGAAGTGCAAAAGGGTTTCTTTTGCTACTGGCAGAGATGTGGCGTTGTGCATTGTGGACGCGAAGCACTGAGAAGGCAGCAGTGTTCCGTTCCCTGGGAGGTGCAGGTGATCACTGGGGATGGAAGTCGTGTGCGGTGCTGCCGGTGGCGGAGTGAAACGCTCCACCATTCCTGTGGCTGATTCAGGTGAGAGAAGGCTTGCTTGGAAGCCTGGGTCAGAGGTGGATGAGCTCCTGGATCCTGGAGCAGCGCTGCAGCCCTGAGATGTTCAGTCACCATCGGCCCCTCAAACCATCGTCCCAGTGCTGGGACCACAGCACTGCACACCCCATATGCCTGGAAACTGGAATCCCGACCCTCTTCCTAGGTCTGTACTGCAACACCAAATCCTGCCGTGCTCCAGGGATGTCCCAGTCCTTGGGTCAAGTGGGAATAACACAGCAACTCCTCAGCTCTGCCTCCTGCTTTCCCAGCCCCTCCAGCGGCTGTTCCAGGTGGGAGTCAGGACCTGCTGCGACAGGTAGGGCTGGGCTCTGCTCACTGGCAGCTCCTGATCTGCAAACTGGATGTGGCTGTGAGCTCAGCCCGGTCTGGCAGCTGGCCCTGGGTGTCCCGGGGGAGAGAGGGGTCCTGGTTCTGTCCTGCCGTCACAGGAAGAAGCTGTTTCCTGCAGCCCTCCGTGCTGCATCCTGGTGCTGCGCGCATTGCTCCGCCGTGAGCCAGCCCAGCAGCCGCCAGCCCTTTCTGTTCCCTGAGCTGCAGACTCCTAAAGCTTCCCCTGAAGGTGCATAACTTTGTGTAGCGAGATTCATCCTGCTGGCTTCAGGTAAGCCTTTCCAAACTTCTTATGGATTTCTTAGTCTGCTCACATGCTGGGTGGAAACCCTTGCCTTGGTAGGATGCTTTAGGAGATGTTTGAGGCAGCTTCTCCCCTGCTTTACAAAGAAAAGCAGAGAACAAAGGAGACAGAGAGGTGTAGGATTTGATTTTTCCTGCAGCTAAGATGAAATCAAGGTGCTGCAAACAGGGGCCGTTGTGCCCTTTGAGCCTTGGCCACGTGTACCTGTGTTGGATGGTGAGTTGTCAGCTCAGATGCTGCTGGAAGAGCAGCCTGACACCAGAGCGAGGGAGACCACGGACAGCAAGGCTGGATGGGTGTAGAGCTGTGCCCTGCGAGTGCCCTTTGGACTGGTGTAGCGTATGGCTTGGTCACTGCGGCCGAGAGCCCAGGAAAGTGTGCTTCACACGCTGAACTCCCAATTTTCTGGTCATATATGGGAATTCAGGCTGGCTGAGCTACTCCCTGTGCAAGTGTTTAGGGATGGGATTCTTCTTTCAGCAGTGACTTAAGATGATGATTCGTACCGAGTTCTGCGCAGCTGAGCCTAAGCCCTGTTTGGGACCAGCAGTCCTGGACTGTGCCAACTGGAAAAGGTCAGCTGAAGCTCGTAGCTGCCTAAGCACATGGCATTGGAGCGAGGAAGAGCAGCCTGCGGTGTCAGGAGAAGCAGATGGCTCTGCTCTGCAGCCTGCACTGATCCAGGAGCAGGCACCTTTGATTTCCCAAGGAGTTGGTGTCTGCTCCGGTTCAAGCAAACCCAGGCACAGAAGGTTGTGAGCACACGGGTCCACATCTCAACAGAGCAGAAAGGCTGTCTGCTCCCCGCCGGGAGCGGGTGAAGAGTCTTGGGGGGAGGCCTGATGATGTAAATCTGCTCAAAGGAGATGGTCTTGAGGATCAGCTGGAGTAATTGAAGTGGTCAGTGCTTTCCTGCTTGGGCTTTGTGGAGGGAGCCAGCTGGGCTGGTTGGGAAAACACTTTTAAAGGCAAACAGTTGTCCTGTTTACCTCGCCCCTCCTCAATGGAGAGGAATTGCCTGTGTCAGCAGAGCTGGGAAGTTGTTTTTCATCTTTAGGCTCAGCTGGGAGGAGCTGGAACTCCTGGGTGTAACGAGTTAAAGATCCTTCTGGAGCAGAAACAGTGCCAGACACTGCTGCTCCCTGTCGGGGTGGCGATCCTGAGCGGAAGCACGGCGTTCCGGGGAGCGGAGCGGTGCCGCATCAGTACCCGATGCTGCCGAGAGGACCGCGCTGCTGCTCCAGGTTTTTCCCTCAGGTTAGGCCGCAGAGGCCGTTTGTGCAGGAGAGAGGTCTTGCAGGAGCGGCTGTTCCATGTGCCGTTGGCAGGCTTTGGAGCAGTGGAAAAATCACATGAGAAAAGCATTTAATGTATTTTTAGATGTCTTTAAAAGTGGCTCAGTGGCTGGAAAGAAACCTGCATCAGGTCAGTCACCTGCTTGCTGTGGTTTACCCACAAGTTTTCAACTGGACTGGTAATGTGGAATGGATCCAGTCGGAGACCTGTGCCGTGAGAGGGTGGCGTCGCGTGCTGCGAGGAGGCAGCTGCCTCTGCGAGGTGGCCCTTGCTGTGTTCCAACCAATATCTGAGCAGCAATAGTGGGAAATGAATGGGAGGTGTCCTGCTGAAACCAGTTGAATTCCTTTTTCCCTTTATCTTTTGGAGTCAAGGTTGTCTGTAGCAACTGGGTGCCGTGCTCTCACAGAGCACAGAGTTTTGCAGAGTCCAGGCTTAGCACTGTGGCTTCTCGGTTGGTTTGAGCTGCCGCTGCTGGCAAAAGTCCTGCCTTTCACTTGTCCCGGTGCAAGAGAAGAGAGAAGTGATCTTGCAGAGCCCCCATCCAGCCAGGAAGCTGAGCCAGATGGAAACTGCTCTCTTGTCTGGGTTTCTGTAACGGGTGTCGGATCCCCAGTTGCTTCTCCGTGTGACTCTAACTCTTAGACCAGCACAAAGGGGGAGAGGAGTGGGATGGTGATGTGCGTGGAAATGCTTCCTCTGGAAGCAACACCAGCTTCAAAGGACAGTGAAGGTGGCTGTGGTGCTGCTGCTGGTCTCCATGCAGGTCAGGGCACACCTGCTCTGGGAGGAAGGGTCAGAGAGAAGGCTCAGCCTTCCCTTTCTCTATAAAACATAGAGCTTCTAAGTCTGCCACCATGGGGTAACGCGTGCTGCCCGTGGGCTCTGTGTTGTGTGATCTCTTGAGATCTTTGTGGGCCATTGAATAGGAAGAAGAGTGCAGCGGGGTGGGAAGGAAGCAGGATGCACTGCATTGCCCTGCGCCAGGGCGGGAGTGTCGCTGTCATGCCTGCACCAGGGGGTGGGAGCTGCTCCTGTGGGAGCATGAGCTGAAATCCTGGGTTGCACATGGGACAAGATCATTGGTGTGGAGTCACTTGGTGCTTGCGTGGTGGCTGGGCTGTTACACCAGTGCCTATAGATCAGAACACTTATTTCCCTTCAGATTAAGCTGAAAGAACGAGAAGTGATGGCAGGTGATGAGAGCAGGGGACTTGAGAGAAGCCTCCTTTAAGAACAGCAGTATTTGAGTGCCTGTGAACAAAAATATTCATTTAAATAAGCCAAGCTGTGATTTCTACCTTGAAGCATCTGCTGAGGTGACTCCAGTGCTGGCACGTAGGCAGGTGGGGCAGGAGAGCTGGGAAGTGCCAGATCACTCTCCTTGTTCTCAAACACATTTGACTGTGAGAGATGAGTCTGTGTGTAACAAGAGGAGAAGGAAGCCAGACAAATTAAAACCTGGAAAGAGGTAGACTTCCCATGGCTATTTGCTAGGATGCTCGGTAACAGGAAGAAATGGCCAAGGGGAGACTGTGGATTTCCTGTCTCGTGATGCTGTAATCAAGTAGGGGAAACTTTAGGGACCCATAAAACAGATCTCACTGAGCCATAGAGTCATAGAATGGTTTGGGTCGGAAGGGACCTCGGAGCCCATCCAGTTCCACCCCCGTGTCATGGGCAGGGACACCTCCCACTGGATCCAGGAACTCGAAGTCCCATCCAGCCTGGCCTTGAACACCTCCAGGGATGGGGCAGCCACCACTTCTCTGGTCTTGAGCGTTTATGAAATAATCTAAACTACAAATGCTGAGCTTTTAACATGACCAGCTAAACTAAATCTGTATTTAGTGAGCAAATTTGTTTTCCTCATCCCGGTTGCTTAAAATGAGCGTGGCTGTGCTCAGAGCTCCGAGATGTCACTGCCTCTCACCCAAAGCCCTAAATCACTGCTTCATTCACAACACCCCAGTTTCAGCCCGGGTTTCTGCAGGTACATCGGAACAGCAAACCCAGAGCCGGGTCTGGAGCTGGTGTTTGGGGAGGGGGTGCTGGTAGAGGTGGGATCTGAGGGTGCCACAAAGCCACGTGCCCAGCCCGTGTTGCGTTGGGTGGATCAGAGCTCAGTGTGCGCTCCCTGGGCGGCGATGAGGCGGGAGCGCGGCGGCAGATGGACGGCTGCGCGTGCCGCTGGCGGCACTGCCTTCTAGGGAGATGTGCCGGCAGCCCGCGACCTGCCTGGCCCTCCCAGCCCTTTCTGGGAAGGCTCCTGGGGCTGTGGCTGCTGTGAGCCCTGCCCGCCAGGCTGGGGATGCGCATGCCTGGCGTTTCGCCCTGAGCCCCTTTCGGTGCCTGTATAAATACCAGCAGGGTTGTGATATGCTGCAGAGTCTCCCCTGCTCCTTTTTAAAGCCCAAGTTGTAAATAGGTTGGTGCTTGTTTGAGGGTCCTGGCTGCCCTGTCCCTAGCAATGATGTCAGGGTTAAACTGGGTGTTGTGCTGGTTCTCCCACCGTGCTACTCTCCCAGGTCTTGTTTTCCTCTCCTCTTCAAGCCTGAGACTGCAGGTGCCGGGTGAGATAACTGGGGAAAAGTTAATTAAGCCAAACTGGCTACGAAACAACATTCTTTGCGCTCTCCTTCTTCTGACACTGATTGTGCTCGTTCCGCTTCCTGGGATCCCATCCCACCTGCAGCAACGGCTCTGCTTTCTGTTTTGTAGTTAATGCTCTTTGGAAGAAGTGTCGTTTGAAGAGTATCCAGCCAAGAAAGAGTACAAGGTGTAATTCCAGTGACTGCTGGGTGGTTTTTTTTAGGCTGATGGTTTCTATTAAAGGGAATCAGCAGCGCCCAGCCTTCAGCCCTGGGCAGGAGCCGACCTTTGAGGCCGTGCCCCGTCGCTGTGGGGCGGCCATGGGGTTCTGATCTCCTCTGAACAGCACAAAGCTCAAAGCACCACAGTCGTTGTCTGTCTGGTGTTTTTATAGTTAAGCTGTGAGGCTTCTGTGCGTGAGGCAGAGGTCCTGGGAAGGGATGAGAAACAAGCTATTTTTACCCCATCACAAACAGGGCTCGGCGTGTTTATTTCAGACTCCGGAGCCGCTCAGGACAGTGAGGGGGGGTTATAGGCTTCTGCTGTTACTGCCAGATTAGAAAATAAACTTTAACTCTGGAAATCACAGGAAAATTGGGTGTCGTGGTGTGCTTGGCTCCGAGGAAGTTGCAGGGAGGAGCTGGTGGCATCGCCTGTGTCATGCATCGTGCTGCTCCTGGAGTCTCCCGCGTATGGGAGGAGCGTTTGGGCCACCAGCTCACAATGGACTCCAAGCCCTTCCATTGCATGAACCACCCCGCAGAGAAGCAGCTGCTGTCCCAGGTGTCCCAGCTGGGTTTTAAACAAGCCTCCAGCTGAACAACTTGAGGAGCTCTGGGGAGCAAGAGCAGAGCCTGACCATGAGGTGAGCAATGCTGCAGCAGGTCCTTTGCTTCCTCCAGCTCCAGAGAAGATTCCAGTTGCCAGAAGCTTTGGATCTTATTTTTTTTTTTTGCTGGTAGAGAAGTTCACCAGGCAGCAGGAGGTGAAATTAATGAGACGGGCTCGTTTTTCTCCAGCCACCAGAGTCTGAAAGAGGGAGAAATTAGGTCAGTCCTGCTCAAAGAGCGGGAGGACCTGAGGTGGGCGCTGTCCCCAGCTCCTTGTTCTTGCTGAGGCGGTGTGGTTGAGGAGTGTCTCTTTAATTGCAGGTGTGCTTGTTGCAGGCATTTAAAACTTTTAAGCTCTTTATCCTGGTTTATTATTAGAAGCTATTAAAAGTGTGGCCAATGGTGTGTCCGCACCGCAGCGGTGCAGTTTTCAGTGGTGGGTCATGGCCTCTTCGTGTCAGGCATCGTCTAAACACGCAACGTGAGCAGCCCAGGCTGCTTCTGCCCATGCAGGCTTAACAGAGCTCCTTTGCTCAGCCCAGATACCCAGGCAGCAGCCAGTCCAGCTCCAGCCCAGAAGGCCATCCGTGTCCTGGGCTGCCTCCAAAACAGTAGGACCAGCAGGGTGAGAGAGGGGATTCTGCTCCTCTCTCCTGAGACCCCACCTGAAGTCCTGTGTCCAGTTCTGGAACCCCCAACATAAGAAGGATATAGAACTCTTGGAGCGAGTCCAGAGGAGGCCATGGAGATGATCCGAGGGCTGGAGCACCTCTGCTACGAGGACAGGCTGAAAGAGTTGGGGTTGTTCAGCCTGGAGAAGAGAAGGCTTTGGGGAGACCTCATAGCTGCCTTCCAGTACTGAAAGGGGCTCCAGGAAAGCTGAGCAGGGACTTTTTCCAAGGGCCTGAATGACAGGACGAGGGGAACAGCTTTAAGCTGGAAGGGGGAAGGTTTGATTAGACATTAGGAAGAAATTCTTCACAATGAGGGTGGGGAGGCCCTGGCACAGGTTGCCCAGAAACGTGGTGGCTGCCCCATCCTTGGAGGTGTTCAAGGCCAGGTTGGGTGGGGCTTGAAGCCCCCTGATCCAGTGGGAGGTGTCCCTGCCCATGGCAGGGGGTAGAACTGGATGGGCTTTGAGGTCCCTTCCAACCCAAACCATTCCATGATGTCTGGGCCAGGAGACCTCAGTGCGCCCCTGCTCTGATCCAGCCCCTCTGGGCTGCAGGAGATGTAGCAGATCTGAGACTGTGATGTTTGTTATGGAGCAATATTTTACCGAGAAGCTGGTCGAGTTATTGACTATTTAATTGATTCCTTAATAAACACACTGACACTAATTTACAGTTGCAGCATTTTGCACACGTGCAATGCTAAAGCTGGTAATTGTTGCTCCTAAATCTGACAAATTGCACAACTGCTGAGTTGCAGATCTGCCACCCTTCCCTCCGACGGTACTTGCTGTTAGGGTGCGAGTCTGTCCTGGTTTGCCCTCCCGCAGCAAGCCTTTACGACAAAGTTTGGGTGGAGAGTCCACCAGGGTGTCCGTAGGGGTTCCCCGGCATTCTGGGGGGTCAGTCTGCACCCTGGGGCCACGGCTGTCCCTGGGTGCCCCTGCTCCTACCACAGGAAGGTCAACCTTCCTTTGTTCTTTATCTTGCACCTTATTCTACATTTTTTTCTCTTATTTCAAGACCCAGGTCTTAGAATCATAGAATCACAGAATGGATTGGGTCGGAAGTGACCTCAAAACCCATCCAGTTCCAAACCCTTGCCATGGGCAGCAGTGCTGCACCAGCACCTCCTGCTCGCAGCTGCCCCTGAAGGATTTACAGCCTGACCTGTAAGGGTAGGAAAGGAGACAGAGGGGTCATCGAGCCCAGTTTGGCTGGAATGGTCACGGAGTGTGGTTCCTGTAACCAGAAGGAGCAGGTAACCGGTGAGACACGTGGGCAGGCAGCAACCTGCCCCATGTGCCTGACCCAGCAGGCGTGCCTCGAGACGGCTGCACACACCTCGAGGGGGTTTTCCCCCTTTCAACAGCAACCAGGAGGCTGCGGTGAGGGTTGGTATTTCAGCTTATCTCTTGAGTTGACTTAAATCTGGCTTTCAGAAATAAGTAAGGCACCCAGGCTTGGAGTGTCTGGTCTGCTCTCCAAAGAAAACACGTTCTTGGCCACAGCTGTGAGTTTTTTTGAGTAAGCAAGCCTGGATTTATTTATGAATATATTTTTGTACTGTAAAGTGCTGGTGGAAATCAATGCTCTGAAGGTTAAGCTGTGTTTTGTGGGTGTCTGTGGTGCATAAGAACCCGTACCCCTGAAGGGCTGGGAGCTTGGGGTGGTGCTGCGCCCCAGAGGGCTGGGACCTGTCCGTGGCGGAACCCCACTGTTGGAGAGTGCTTTGGGCCTTCCTCAGCCCCAGCTGCTGTGGCTGGGATTGCCCTCGCTGCCTGTCAGGGGGCAGGGTTGGATATCCCCGTGAATGCCGGCTGTTTCGTGGGTCTGGGCCTGTCTGTGGGCAGGGTGCACTTAGGGCCTGGGCTGAGCTGCTTTCCCTCCGCACGCTGCGTCGCTGTGCCTAAAGAGGAGAAGGGGAGCCTTGGCACGGCGTCGGGTGGTTGGCGTGTTATGTGCAGGACTTGTATCCTGGCAGCTCCTCTGCAAGTGGAGCTCCTGGAGTCGCTGCCAGTTGTCTGTGCTGTGGCTTTTTCAGTGACAAAAGCACCTGGTTCTAGAGAGTTACTGGGCATGCGGAGTTCCTGGTGTATTTTCATTTGCTTATTGGTCTCAAAAAAGGGGACACCCCCCCCCCCCACTCCTAGATTTGAAAATAAAACCAGCAGTGTTGGTTTGTGAGCAAAGATGTGTTAATGCAGAGAACAAAGGCTTGATGTATTGGTGGAGACCTAATGTTATAATGTAGAATATATGTGTTTGTAGAAAAGCACCTGCAAAAAACCCCACGGTTGATCCTGTGGTGGCACCCAGGGAGCAGGGCACGGCTTTAAAAAGGGGCAGCAAATTTGGCTGGCAGCCTCAAGGCCTAAAATCTGAAGCAAAGTGACTTAAAATGCTTATTTATAGAAAATATACTCAGGGACTGGAATGTAACTGGAGTAATGCTCGAAATATCCCTGGAGGAGTTGTCTGGCTGGTCCGTGCTCTTTTCCCAAACTTAATTTTTCAACTCTTCCAAGCATTTCTGTAGGTGTTTGGGACAGCTTTTTCCCAGTGGTTCCACAGCAGGGCACTGAGAGGGGTGTTGTCAGCCCCTTCCCAGCATTTCTGGGCTCTTTGCTGGCAGGGGTTCTCCTTCCATGGTCCAGGATATCTGTGAGGGATGAGCACCCCACAACACACACTGATCCTCTTAATCCATCCTAAGCAACTCGCCTTATTCCTTATATTTCCTGTGTTTGCACTGGCATCAGCCTGGCTTTTCCCATCCTCCTGGTTTCCTCAAAGCCATGATCCTGACTGTCAGGTGCATTTTTATCAACAGAATAGCCCTAATGGGCAACTCTCAAATAACCTTCTGAGGGGAAAGGAAGTCAGAAGGGTTGGGGACAATGTCTGTGACTGCCTTATTGCTGGCAGCTTCCAGATCTGGAAGGATTTGAAGTCAACTTGTTTGTCATTTCCCACGGAATAAGCAGCCTCGCCAGGACTTTGGCAAGTGGAGCTGTGGCTCTTCCTGAGGCTGCTGTAGGGTTTGCTTTTTGGAACGTCTGGACTGCACTGGGGGCTTTAGGGGAAACAGAAATTATTAGTTTGTGGTGAATGGTGAGTGGCTTTGGTTGCTTTGTGAGTGTGTTCTCACCAGCTTCCCACCGCGTGGGCTTGGACCCACCTTCTCCAGCTTTGGGAGGAGAAGCTGCCGCTGCGGAGGCCGTTTGCCGTGTCCTGGGAACTGGGGGTGAGCAGACCTTTCCCGACCTTCCGCTGCCTTGAGAAAACATGCTCATTTTATGGGCCGTTAATTTATAGAAAGTTCCTGTTCACATTTCCTCCAAGAGCCATAAAGCAGCACACAGCTGCGCCCGCCGCCAGCTGATCAAACGCGGCTCCCACCTGGCTCGCCCTCCCCTTCCCTGCATGCGTCGGGAGAGCTGGTGGGCAGCTGCTCTGTGAAGGGGGTGGCCAGTGCCACGGTGTTCGGGGTGTCCTGCTTGCTGAGCCACAGCTCCCGGGGCTTGGCTTTTTCTCAGGATGAGTCTGGTTTTGTTATCGCATTCCCCCTGGTTTGTAAAGCCCCTTAAGGATAGGAATAACCACCCTGCACCAAAATTAAAACCCGGTTTGCATTTTGCTGCTCTTCCAGACATGGGGAAAGCTGCATTTCTGTCCTGCTGCCTTCTCTGGAACAGGTCCAGAGGAGGCCATCGAGGTGATCCAAGGGCTGGAGTACCTCACATACGAGGACAGGCTAGGAGAGCTGGGGTTGTTCAGCCTGGAGAAGAGAAGGCTCTGGTGATACCTTAGAGCAGCCTCCCAGTGCTGGAAGGGGCTCCAGGAAAGCTGATCCAGTGGGAGGTGTCCCTGCCCGTGACAGGGGGTGGAAGTGGATGAGTTTTAGATGCCTTCCAACCCAAGCCATTCCGTTATTTGCCCTCCTTACACAAAAAATGCAAATAAGTAAGAACCTGTGGACTTGTTTGCAGTTGTGTTCATCTTTCAGGGAAAGGAAATCCCGTTTAGAGAGGTGCTGGGGCACCCTGCTCCCCACACCCTGTGGCAGCCAGGCGGGTGGGATTGTGGAACGGGGATGTGCTCTGATGGATTTGATCCTAAAGGCTGATTTTGGTCTAGTCTGACAGAGTCTCGGATCTTAAAGACACCGAGCTCTTTGGAGCTGCTCAGAGGAGGAACCTTGGACAAACTGGCTCACAATCTGCCCCTCTGGCTTCGAGGCTCCGCTATATTTGTACCAGTTTGTTTTTCCGTCACCTTCCTAAAACTCTGCCGTGAAGGGAAGAAGGAGCTCCCATCCCACATCCAGGGCTGCAAACCAGCACGAACCTCCCGCTCCTCGGCCCCCAGCAATCCCGGTGGTCGTGCGGCGCAGCTGTCCCGACGGCTCTCCCGGCTGTCCCTGCCCATCAGCGAAGCCTCTGCCCTTTGGGGAAGGCTGGCGCGTTTCCACCCTATCTCCCTTTTATTCCAGGGAGTGGTTGACCAGTGCACAAAATGCCGAGGCTGGAGGCTGCAGTGACTTCTCTGGAACCCACAGCTTTGTTTGCCAGGAATGAGATAGAGGTGGAGAGGCAGGAATCAGCCAAGGGGAGCACTTAATGCCCATTATAAGTTCCCGAGGCTCCTGGAATGACCCCCTCCAGCAGGTTCCCCACCTGATGCAAGAAAACTGCCTTTGGCATGCTCGAGGCCTGGTATCTCTTGGTTTTGTTTAAGCTGGGGCCTGTTTCCCTGCCTTTTAATCTCTGCAGCAGTTGATAAGCAGCCGGTCCCTTCTGGGGGGGGGGTGGGGGGAAAGAAATGCCAGGAATGCGAGCAGCAGGTGGGGACTGGCAGATGCACTGATGGCTCATGAAGAGGGGGTTATTCCTCTAAAGAGCTGCTGTTTGCCTCCAGCTTGGTTTGTGTCCTCTGCACCCCACCCCGCCCTCTGCTGAGGTTGAACTGGGGTTGAAGATCAGGAGTAGGGTAGCTTTCCCATTTTTCCTGCGTGCTCTGTGCAAGAGTCCCTGCTCCAGGAGGAGGGGATGGGGCAGGCAAACCCTCTGGATCATGGTGCGAGGTTCACAGCAGTATACTAAGTAAATAATACCTTACATCTTTAGGACTGGCTTTGGGAAATCCTGCTTCTGCCTTGCAGACAAGATTAGTGAATTGAATTTGCTGTGCTGTTGCCTTTCAAAACGTGACTTCCCATCTCGGAGGAGTCTGGAGTTATTGCTATGGCCAAACCCCTGGTTTAAGGTGGTGATGCTTTGAGGGGACCCACCACCCTGAGAAGTGGGAAGAGCCTCTCTGGATTGCAGAGCTGCCCTTGTGGAAAGGGGAGCAGGACTCTCTGGTTGGGAGAGGCTGAAGGGATTCAGCCACAGTGCTTGATTCTTCCTGCTGCTCCTGGGTTTTTTGAGCACCATTATAGAACCATGGAATGGTTTGGGTTGAAAGGGACCTCAAAGCCCATCCTGTTTCACCCCCTGCCATGGGCGGGGACACCTCCCACTGGATCAATGGGCTCAAAGCCCCATCCAACCTGGCCTTGAACACCTCCAGGGATGGGGCAGCCAACACTTCCCTGGGCAACCTGGGCCAGGGCCTCACTACCCTCACAGGAAAACATTTCTTCCTAAGATCTCATCTCAATCTTCCCTCTTTCAGCTGAAAACTTGTCCCCCCTTGTCCTCTCCCTGCACTCCCCAATCAAGAGCCCCTCCCCAGCTTTCCTGTAGACCTTGCACTTCATATGGAGATGCCTTTTGGTGCCAGAGTGCCCGATTTTCATGAGATAACAAGCTGAATGGTGAAAGGCCTTTATCTGTTGATCTCTCAGCAGCTTTCCTGGTGAGCTGGCAGGGTGTGTTAGAAGCAGAGCAAACCTGCCGTCATAAATGACATTATGGATGCTTTTCCCTGTCTCTAAGCTTTCCTTCTGGCTGCTGTGCTGGTGTCCGAATCCATGTTATCCTAGTGCTTTGGATCCTCTCCAGTTCTGTGCACTGGGCCTTGTAAAACCCAGAAGGAGATAAGACCTTTCCTTAAATGATGTGCCAGGTGTTTTCGGAGGCTACCTCAGCAGGTCTTCAGGGCACCCATGGCCTTCCTAGAGGCCCTGCTGAGACAGAGAGTCAATACCTTTAAAAAGCATGAAAGCACATCTGCCCCAAGTCTTGTTATCAGTTTTTCTTGGAGTTGTTTCTTGTTTTTGTGAGAGAGCAGTGTGAGAAAGAAAGAGCTTTCCCAAGGAAGAAGAGCAGCGATGGGAGGGAGCAGGCAGGACTAGGGCACGGAATAAAGTCCTTGGGAATATAACTTTTTGCAGCAGCAAAATGCTACTTTCAGACTCCGCTCAGCCAGCACTACCTAACCAGGGCTTGTGTGTGGGAGGTGCTTCCTGCTGGGAGTTTGGATTCTGGAGCAAAGGCAGTACTTGGAGCAGTGATGGTAATCAGAGTGCTATTTGCATTGCTCCCTAATTGAGTTTGGTATGGCTCCTGGCCCATGGATGGAGCATCCCCCCTCACCTGTGGATGGAGGCTTCCTCACGTGGAGGCCAGCACCCTGCCTGCACACTGCCCTGCCTGGCTCCTGGCCGAACGTTGTGTTCCCATGGAGCTGCCTTCTATCAAGTGGAGGTTGGGACAGAGCAGGGTGCAGCAGCAGTAACCAGGAGCATCCAGGTGCCTTGAGCCCCTTAGCACATTCCTTAGAAACTGCCTTCCAGCTGCCTGAGCTCCCTTGTGCAGGACTTCCCCAAGTCAATTCCCAGTTGGAGTGGATTCAGTCTGAAAAAGGGGGCATGATGCAGCCTGCTTGAGCTGCTGTGGCAGTTTGTGAGCATCTGGGTGACACCAGTCCCACTGCCGGTGTGGGGGTGCATTTAACTCGTTGAACTTAATTGCTCCCACAGGAATTTCCCAGGCTGTGTCCCTGCCTCAGGCTTTGTTTCAGGTTTTCCACAAAGGTAGTTCATCCATTTCCAAGAGTTGAAGCATAATCAAAAGCTTTAAGATGTCAGCATGAAAACCCAAACCGAGCCTAAGTGCTCGCTTTGGGAGGTGCTTGGTCTGACGCAAGGCCTAAAAGTTGGCAGCTCTGGTCTGGTTTTGCCACTGTATCTCATGGATCTTATCTCGTGGATCTTATCAGGCTGCAGGCTCTGAAAGGCTGCCTTCACCAGTGCTGTGTAGATGTGATCTGCCAAGTGAAGGTTTCCAAAGATCCTGTGCCCACAGGGCCTCCCCAGGGCTGGAGGGGCTGGGTCATTGCTGGGAGGGGAAGGGAGGTGCTGCCACCTCCAAGCCTGACCCACAGCCGTGGATGGGTGAAGGACTTGCCTGTCTTGGAGGCAGAGAGAACAAGAAGCTGAAGTAGGGGTGGAGAACAGGAGTGAATTGTGGTGCTCCCTGTGACCAGTTCATGGACAGCCTTAATTCTCAGGTATTCTGACTTTTTAACTTATTATTTGCAACCTTGAGGTTATGGATAGACATATCAGAGCAACATCGTATATTGAGGGGGGAATTAGGCTCAGCCTACAGCAAGGAGCAAAATTCCTGGCTGCCATCAAGTCTTGAGGAAGGAATAAATGAAAGGCAGGCTGTCTGCTGCTGCTGCCTGGCGGAGGGAGGCACCGCTCTTAGCTTTGAAAGCGTTTTTTCCATTTTTATTGTGGCAGGTGGTTTGGTTTGTGCTGGGCTCTGCTGCACCAGGGTAGCAAGAGGTCTTTGGAGAACAGCACTGAACTTAGATTACGTATGAGAAGCTCCAAAACTGCATTGTTCTTGGTCATTACAGCGTGTTTCCCTCTGCAGCTGCCAACCGGCTGTTGTAGCTGATGCCAGGCAGGACTCTGGGAAGTGCCAGAGCCAAAACTGCCTGAGGGCTTCAGCCTGTCCAGCAGAAAGGCTGGAGATGCAGCAAAGCTACAGCAGAGACCTTGTCTGAGCTGGAAGCTAGTGAAGGGGCTGGAGAACAAGCCTTATGAAAGGTGGCTGAGGGGCCTGGGGTTGTTTAGCCTGGCAAAAAGGAGGCTGAGGGGAGACCTCTTCACTGTCTGCAACTTCCTTGGAGGAGATTGTGGTGAGGTGGGTGCTGGGCTTTTCTCCCAAGTGACCCGAGATAGTGTGAGAGAAAGTGGCCTCAAGTTGTGCCAGGGGAGGTTCAGGTTGGACATCAGGAAACATTTCTTCACTGAAAGGGCTCCCAGGCCCTGGCAGAGGCTTCCCAGGGAGGTGGTGGAGTCTCCATCCCTGAAGGTGTTTAAAAGCCAGGCAGATGAGTTTCTCAGGGATGATTCAGTAGTGGACAGGGCCGGTTGGACTCGATGATCTCAAAGGTCTTTTCCACACAAGAGATTCCATGATTCTGTCAGGTGGTTCCTGAGCCTGCAATCTTCTGCTGACAGTAATCCAAACAAGTGCTATCAAACCATTGAAGTGACGCCGCGGGAGCGAAGCGCAGCCTTGGCGCCCGTACCCGGGTACCCAATTGCTGCGCTCGCCACCTGGGAATTGGAATTGCTTCCCGGCTCTGGAGGCTGAATGGGCCCCACCGTGCTAAGCACTTTAATTGTTTCCCCACATCTGCAGCAGCGCTGGCGGCGGTGGCTGAGCGCAGGCTGAGCGCAGGCTGAACGCAGGCTGAACGCACCTTCAGAGCTTCCTGGCCTCTCTGCAGCTTTTTCCCTGTGGCACTTGAGCATCTCTCTCCGTGCAGCCCCTGTGCTCTCGCTGAGCTGTTTGTGTCCTCGGCTGTTTGATAGCAATGAGCCATCAGGTTTCTCTGGGAGGCATCTCACATTGACTTGGGTATAACAGCCACAGGAGTGTGACTGTGTGAGCAGTGGGTGCTGGTAACCTCTTAAACTAATTACTGGGGTCTAGGCACAGTGTTGGTAACGAAGATCAATCGAGTGCTGAGCAGAAATCAAAGTGAGAGCGACTTGAGGGGGTGGAAGCAAAAGCTTGGAGTGATTAAGGACTGCTTGTCTGCTGTTTCACGCTCTCAGGAACACTCAGGGCTGGTGTCAGTGGTGGTTGGGCTGGGTGGTTGTCCTCTTTTCTCTCTCAGGTTGAGCACAGACTGAGCCCAGAGCTCTGCTCTGCTCTAGTGCCCCAAGGCAGAGGAGATGGTGCTGTGGGAGCAGCGCTCGAAGGGATGAAAGCGTGGGCCTGGAGGCTGTGCTCTGTGGGAAGAGTGAGAGCGTGGGGATGCCTGACCCAACTGAAAAATGCAGGAATGGTGGGGGGCGAGTAGCTTTGGGGATGTCCAAAGTGTTTGTGGGGAGCAAGTAGAGACAGTGCTTGGCTTGGAGAGGCTCAAGCTGATCCAGAGCCCGGCTGAGCACCAGCTTAATTTTCCTTCTTGCATCAGACCCACATCCAGGACTGGTTTCCTGGGGCAAACATTGGAGCGGTGATGACTTTGCCCCCATTCTTGGCATTCTTGGAGTGACACATGCTTCGCCCATGTTGCTTTGCACTGAGAAAGCAGTCAGGACAGGATCTATCCCATCTTATTCCATTTTTTTCCTCTTTACAGCTTCAGTTCATGTTTTAATCTGCCCACTGGAGCCAGGAAGAGGGCACGACTGTTGCCGCGTTCCGTGTCTTTGTGCAGCTCTGAGCCGGTGCTGCTGTCCCTTTTGCCTTGTCTCGTCCTTCCTGTCTCTCTGCCTCCCCTTTCTCCTGCCCATACTCTGCCTTTTCCCAGGTCCCGGGTTTAAATAACATCTCTGGTGGCTGAGCACCTCTGTCTGATCCTGTTCTTTTCAGTTATTCACAGGGCTTTCCCTGCCAGCAGGAAAAGTCAGGAGTCTACAGAAACTCTTGTTAAGTGTCTTGGCTGCCACATAAAGACTGAAAGCTGAAACTTGTCAGAAATGGATTTAAACCCATACTTTCTGGAAAGCACTTTTTTTTCTTCAGTCCCTTGGACTCTGTTGTTTGTGGAATTTGGGCACCGGTGTTGGAATTGCTGCAGGGGGGTTGCTTGGAGCAACCTTGAAACTCCTTTGATGTGCAGGTGCTATGATGCTTGCAGAGAAAACCTGTGAGCAGATCCTGCTGGCTTTGTGTGAGCAGGGCTGGTTCTCCAGGCCCTTTTTGGCCAGATCCCGAATGAAGTGAAGTGGTTTGGTCTTACACTGAAAGAATTCAACTTGTCTCTTGATTTCTCAATACCGGAGCAGGGTGAGGAGAGGAGCTGGTGCTATCCCTGCATTGGTGAACCTGTCATGAGCAGCTCTAGCCTTCCCCACTCCTGGCTGAAGCTGTGAAGGCCGTGGTCTAAACTGGATGAGGGTTACTTTTTAATTATGTTGTGCAGGTAAACAACATAATTTAGCTGTAAGATCATGCAGTGAAGTTAATGCTGCAGGAATGCAATGCAAGTTCTGTTGCTGTCTTGCCTTTTAAAGTGCTCATCTCTGCTTTTTCATTTAAATCAGTCTTCTTGGGAGCGGGCGGACCTGGGAAGCCGAAGCCACTGCCTTTCTGCCTTGCTGAACTCGTGCTGGTGCTGAGCTGCTGCTTTGGTGCTTACAGTGTGAGCAAAAGGCTGGCAGCTCGTGGCAGAGGTTATTGTGAAGATCAGACAGCTTTCCTGAAGCAGGGCAGCCCTTTGCTCCCTGGGCTTTAGCAAGAGAAGCAGCCACCTTTAAAACCTGCACATGCAGGAAGAGGTTATCAGTTTGCTGGGTTTTGGCAGCTCCTGAGTTTCTGCAGGTTGAAAGGAATGTGCTGCCCTGCTGGAAGCTGCCGATCGATCCTCAGGGAGTTAATTCCTCCTCCAGAAGCTTTCTCTGCCTCTGTGGCATGGGAGCAATGCTGCTTGTTTCACAGCTTTCCCATTTTATGCTTGATGGTTAAAGTTGGAACACTTGGATCTCATTCTGCCAAGAAGCTTTTAGAGCAGTTTTCATGAAAAACACCAAACGTTGCAGGTCTGTGGGTGATGTCCTGGCTGCTCTGCTGAAGTCTCTGCCTTGTAAATGTATTTAAATGAAGAGCTGTGGCAGGCTTGCTAGTCCAGTAATAAATCAGGGCTGAGAAGCTCCATGAAGTTGAATCTTAATGCCTTGGCTCGTGGTTTGTAGGGTGGGGTGGTGAAGCTGCTGGAACAGCGGGATATTTCTAAACAGAGTGAGCCTGCCCTTAGTTACACGGCCACAAAGAATATAAACCATGCTGAAAATTTTTTATTGGTGTTCTTGCCTTGTTTCGTGTGTCGGGGTAGCATCAGCTGTTTGTGCTTTCCCTCTCCTCAGCAGCAGTGGCAGTCAGGTCCCTGGCAGGTAGGGGAGTGATCCAGAGTCCTGCCGCTGTGACATCAGCCTGTAGGAAATGATGGTGCTTAAACACTTTCAGGGACCTTCATGAAATATTTCATTATCTGAGGAATTTTGTGGAATACCAAGCAGGTGATTATAAACCCTTGGAATGTGTCTGCCTCTCCATAAAGCAGCCCAGCCAAGCAGCATTTTGAGGCAACTCTTGAATATGAAACCTCATCAAAATTTTCATTTTTTTCAGGTTTGGGTTTGGTTCCTGCAGCCCTCGGGCTGTTTGTTCCTCACCCTGGAGGTGCACCTGCCCAAGCTGCCTGCTCTTGGGTGCTCCAGGGCTTTGCTCCCTGCTTCGGCACCATCGGCAAAGCCAGTATTCCTGCTCAAGGGATGCTTTAGTTGTGGACAGCTACGGTTGAACTTGATGATCTCAAAGGTCTTTCCCAATCAAATGATTCTGTGTTTCTATGATTCTAGTGCTTGTCTTGGTGGCTGCCAGGTTGGGTGGGGCTTTGAGCACCCTGATCCATTGGAAGGTGTCCCTGCCCATGGCAGGGAGGTAGAACTGGATGGGCTTTGAGGTCTCTTCCAAACCAAACCTTTCCGTGATTCTGTGTTTTTGTTCCATTGGAGCACAGAGGACAGACTGTAATCGCCTGGTGGTTTAAACCCCTTTGTGAAGCATCACCTTCAATAGAAACCTGCTTTCTGGGTAGAAACCTGCTTTCCAAAGAAGTGACTTCTGACAAAGATCATCGGCTGTTGTGATTTAGACTGGAAGCAGCTGGTGGGTGGTGAGTGATAGCAGGGGACAGGAGGCACAGCGGGGACTGTCACACCAGCCTCTCGTGTGCGCGTGTCCTTGAGCGCTGCCTGGGAACCACCTCCCTGCTGAGGGGCTCGAGCTCAGACTCTCGTGCCTTGCAGTCCTCTCATTTGAAAAATTATGTCTTGTGTCTCGCTGCTTGGTTTTGTGACCTTTCTTGTCTTGTCATTGGGTGCCTTGACTGTGCTTTCTGCTAGAGCTGCGGATTCACTCGGTGTCTCGTTAGATTGCCTTTTAAACAAGGTTTATTGTGCTTTCTTAGAAATCATCATTTCTAAGGGGTGGCAGACAGGCAGTCTGGCCTAATCTTAGTGTACTTGAAGACTTGCATTTTGGTACAAAAATCCACATTAGTTTTAAAACTACATAAAACTGGGCTTTGTCCCTGCAAAATCACCTGTAAAACAGGTGGGGACCCTGTGTAAATTGTTTCTGGAGAGTCCAGAGTCTGGTTTCAGTGAACTCAAGCTGCTGTGGCACCACAAACCTGTGGAGGGCTTCACTTCAATATTAGCTTTGAGCAAATTCAGCAGGATGTGAAATTTTCCTGACAAAAGAGAAATTGAGAGATTTAGAAATACCTGTTTTATCTTGGTGCCTCAAGTCCTGTTTTTTACTAAAGCTTGGAGACTGATAAAGCCCATGTGCACGTGTGTATATACATGCCTGTCGTGTTTGTCTTCAAAATATGCATTTTATAGCACTCATATGGAAGGAGCTCTTAGCAACATATTTTTTTTGCCCTTAACCTCTTCCAGTTTAATTTCCTGTAGGTTTCAGTACTGGCTTTCACTTTCATTCTCTTAAATGCAGAATTAACTATTAGGTTTTTACCCGTTCTCACTGTTTCCAGACAGAACCCGGAGGTACAGGTAGGGTTTTGAGGGCTGGCTCTGGCTGGCAGCAGCCTGGCAGCCCGAGCACAGCAGCCCCTCGCTCTGCCCCACTGCACCCACATATTTAGCCCGTGCACCCTTTCCAGTAACAGCTGGGAGAGGCTGCTTAGAGAGGAATGTGAGCCATCGTTCCCTGAGTGCTGTCCCGGGACCCTGCTCTGCGTCGTGAAGCGCTGCTTGAGCCAGAAATGCTGCCTGGGTAACTCTGCCTGGGTAACTCTGCCTGCTCTAAATCTGTCCCATCCCACCCTTGTTTCATTAACCCATGTGAAGCTCCAGTGTTCCTGTTCTCAACCCCGCTGGGTGCTGGTGGAGCTCTCTTTTTGCTTGGGTTGGAGCCCAGTTCAGGTTAATTCAGCTTCTGGTCCTTTTATTAGAGGAGAGCATGAGCCCCTGTTCCCCATCGCTCTTGGGCCCCAGTGCATCCTGCTCTGCTCTCCCCCAGCTCCTTCGAGGATGGATCGATCCGGTTTGTGCCTTTGATCCCCGTCGCCCCCATCTGCCTCAGACAGGGTTTGCTCACGGGGTGCAGGCGCTGTTGGGCGTGCAGAGTGAGCCATCCCCAGTCATTATTTGGAGTCCCCTCCTCGTTGGTGGACGTTGAGCTCCTAATTCACCTGTTTGCTGCCAGCGGCCAGAGAATGGCAGTTCCACCTGGCTGTGACATTTGTGATTGCAGGGCAAAAGTGTCCTCTGAGGCCTCTAAATGCTTGGGAAGATGATATCAGAGCTCTTTTTCAACTGAATGGGCTTGGAGATACATCTGAGTTGCTGCCTGGGAATAACAAAGTGGGAGGAAGGGATTGCTTGTGGTTGCTGAAGCTTTCATCAAGGAGTCCAAATCCATGGTCGCCCTGTGGCTGCTGGAGGCTCTGCTGGAGCAGAGGGCAGGTGGGGTGCACAGGCTGCAAGGGGCCGCACGAGCAGGACTGTCTGTGAAACCCTGTCCCAAAGAGCCACGGCCACAGGCTTTGTGAACCTCTCCACAGAGGGAGACTCCCCCACTGCCCTGGGCAGCCTCTGCCAGGACTTCACCGCTCTCTAAGGAAAAAAATGTTTCCTAATATCTGATTTAAACCTCCCCTGGTGCAACCTGAGGCCATTTCCTCTCATCCCATCGCTTGTTCCTTGGGAACAGCTTATCCTCAGTGCTTACTTTTTCCAGGGCAAGAAAGGGCAGAGTCCCCAGCTGGGAAGGGTGGTTTAGCAGCCCAGTTTCTGGACAAGCAGATGCAAAACAGGGGGAAAGGTTGGAAATTTTGCTTTTTGCATCTTTTCTCTCTATCTTAGAGCTGCCTCTGCACTCTCTCTGCAGAAAGTGCCAGAGATCACACAACCCAGTGATACACGAAGCCTGTGAGGAGTCTTGAGTGGCCCAGGTTCCCATTGCTGCTCACTCAGTGCTTCGCTGTGTCTCAGCCAGAGCAGAGGCACCAGTGCGTGTCTCTGGTCCCAGCTGGGGGTTCTGGGGCGGTGTCTCTGGTCCCACGCTGGGGGAGAACTACAGGCAGGTTTTGTTGGCCAAGGGGAGACAGGGGAAGCAAATGAGGGGCCTGTGGGAAGGCATCATCCCTTCTTGGGGGCACAAAAATGCAGTTTGAAACAAAAGGAAGAGGAAGCTTTCTGCTATCTTCCATTAGCGAAGGGAAAGTTAAATACCTTGGTGCTTACTCTAGCGGAATGAAAACCACTGCGAGGTGGTGATGGCTGTGACCACATCCCATCCTCCAAGCTGCTTGTGGCGTCTGTGACTTGAAGCAACAAGTCCCTGGCAGTTCACAGCCGAGTTCCCCCCAGCAGGAAGGTGCTGCTTCTTTCCCTGCCTGGAACTCACTTTCAGTGCTACTGGTTTGGGTTTGTTTGGGTTCCCCCCTGCCCCAGGTTGTTTTTCATCATGAGGGTTTCCTGTCAGTGACACCACGTGTGCTGAAGACGGGAGATGCAGAAGTTTGAGAAGGGACAGGACTGAAAAAAGCATGGTTTTTGTGTTGTGTGCTTTGATGTAGGTGTTGGGTCTGCTGGGTGTGTCATTTGGTGACAGTACAGGGTGGGTGCAACTGCAGAAGGGTGTCCTGAAATGCAATTTTAAGGTGAAGAAGCAAGTAGAGCTTGATGGGCTGGTGGTGCCAGGGGTGAGCAGCTAATGATGGGAGCAGAGGGTGGAGATAATCCCCAGAGACATTTCCAACACATTCCTTGAGGTCATTAGCCTGGGCTGCTGCCTTGGTTTCAGAGTACGTCCAGAGCTGGGCAAATGTGGAAACTCTTACTGTTCCCTAAATTTCACATCCAGAGTGCTCTTCCTGCACAAAAAGTGTCCGGCTCGCAGACGGGTGTGCTCTGGTATCCCTTAGCTCATAGACCTGGTGCTGGGCTGCCCTGCCTCTGAGCTGCCCCTCCCTCTGTCCCCTCCCGGCACCCCGCGAGCCCCAGCCACCTCCGCCCGGGCCGGGGCGCCGCACTGGCATCGTGGGCGCTTGCTGGCGCGCTGCAGCCAGGGAGTGCCCGGCAGTGCCATCTTTGTGTGCCCGGCTGGGGACGGCGCGGTTCATTGCTCCTCGCGCTCGCTGCCCCGACACGCCGAGGCGCGGGTGCTGACGGGACTTGCCCAGAGATGCTCCTGTGGAGACACGCGCGGGAGATCTTGGCAAAGACAAGGGCTCCGTTTGGGGGAGTTGCAGTGACCCCTTTTAGCTGAGCTGAGTTTGCTTTCTTAGAGAAAGGCCACTCGTTTAACGCTCCCTTTGATGAGGGTGTTGGGAAATAAGCAGCCAGGTAAGTGGGATGGCTCCTCACTTCTTGTCTGGAGCAGGGGTTGCGGGCGGTTACCTGAGCTCTCTGCGTGCTGCGCTCGGCGCTGTCACCGTGCTGGCAGTGATTAGTTACCGCGGGCCAGTGATGTGATTGTGTGCTTGAGCAATTGGATTAGATCCAGCCGGAGAGAGGCTTCACTTTCCCTGATTCTTGCTGAAGTGCTGCTGTAATCGGCCACGGAGGAAGAGGGATTTCTAGGGCAGCCGTGCTCCTGCTGCCATGACTCTTCCCCTGGCCCCATGCTCCTCATCGCACAGGGAGCAGAAGGAAAGGCCCATGGGAAGGTGCGTGGCTGGGAGTGGCTGCTTTGTCCTGCTCTCAGTCCCATCTTCTGTCTGCACTGCTCTGTGTTCCTGAGTAATGAAGGCAGAACATGTCCGTAACGCGTCTCGTGGCTGCGTGGAGCCCCAGCGCTGTCTTGACAAGTCAGCATTGTATCAAGTGCAGCATCACATCAACAATAACTCCACCAAGCAGGCCCAGCTCCGCATCTCCAAGGTGGGGATTTGGCACTGGGGATCAGGCATCGATGCTGGCACGTGCACAGAGCACTGGGGCTGAGGCAGATGTTGGTACCGGCTTTGATGTTTCTTCCAATGCTCTGGAGGCTCAAAGCTGAGACCAAAAGAGCTCTCACAGAAGCAGCAGGATAAAGAGAAAGTCGGTTCTTTCAGAAGATCAGGTGGGATGAAACATCCTGAAATTCAGGACTAACCGGAACCTTTGTTTGTTCTGCGGAACTGGGCAGCGTGGGTCCCGCTGGGAGGAGGAGCGTTGAGCTATGTGGAGAAGCTGGGGTGGTCTGGCTCTCCATGATGACCTGAGAGTGCTGTCCATGTCAGTCAGCCCCACAGCCTGATGCTTCCCAGACATCAGTAGACGACCACACAGGATGACATCTGTCTTTGGGGTTTGGCCCTCTTTTGAGCTTGCGTGAAGGGTTGAGATTGTTGCTTCTGGAGAGCTCCAGCTCTGTGGCTGTGGGCAATGATCCTGAGAACTGGCTTTTCCCATGTGTGACTGGGATGGTGTCACAGACAAGGGAGTTGGGATTTGCCTGTGGTAAGTACCATGTGAGATTGTGTGGGTTCTTGAGCCTGACAGAGGCAACACGCAGGTCCCCAGGGCCTGTTGGGCCTTGCTGCAAGTACCACTTGCTCTGTTCTGCAGCTGCTTCAAGACCTGCAGGGCTGGTGGGCTTGCTGAGCAGGGCTGCTGGCTCAGAGGCAGAGGACCTCATAGCCCAAGAGCTGTTTTGCCTTGGAGTGGTGGTCATAGAATCACTGAGGTTGGAAGAGCTCTCTGAGGTCACGCAGGCCAGTCACCAGCCCAGCCCCACCATGCCTGCTAAACCCTGTCCCCAGGTGTTAAGTCTGCTTGCTTTTTTAACCTCTCCAGGGATGGAGACTCTCCTGCTGCCCAGGGCAGCCTCTGTCAGTAAAGATATTTTTCCTAATATCCAATCTCCTAAACCTTCCCTGGTGCAACCAGAGGCCATTTCCTCTCATCCCATCACGTGTCACTTGGGAGAAGAGCCCAGCACCCACCTCACCACAACCTTTCTGGGAGCTGCAGAGAGCAATGAGGTCTCCCCTCAGCCTCCTCTTCTCCAGACTAAACAACCCCAGGTCCTTCTGCCGCTCCCACAACCCCTGTTCTCCAGCCCCTTCCCCAACTCCATTCCCTTCTCTGGATGCTCTCCAGCCCCTCAATGTCCTTCCTGAACTGAGGGTCCCAGACTGACCCCAGGATTCGAGGTGTGGCCCCGCCAGCGCTTAGCCCAGGGGCACAGACAGCGGGGCAGGGCCGTGTTCCACCGCGTTCCCTTCCTCCCCAGCACAGCACGAGAGCCTGGCACTGTTTCAGCTCCAGTCAATTGTTTGCTGAGGTGGAGCTGTGTTAAGAGAATTTTTTTGGTGGTGCGGGTTTGTTCTCAGCTCTTATGTTTTTTTTTTCCTTCTGTTATCAGTTCCTGCATTCCTGCTGTCCCTCCTGTGTGCTCCAGTTCCACAGGCAGAGCCTCTTGGTCTGTAGTTCCCCTTACATGAGATTCTGCCTTTGTGTGACGCCCGAGTGTCACACGAGGCCGGTGCGCGAGTCGCTGGGCTGAGTGGCCCGTGTTGGATGGGCAGTGTTTGTTGCCTGCTAATTGTTTCTGAAAGGGGCGATGACTTTATCCTCCTCTCCTGCTCACCACAGATATCAAGAACCAGCTCCTTTCTGCCCAGATGCTCCTCTCTGTCCCACAAAACTGCCTCGGGCCAGGTCGTGTTGTTTGGCTGAGCCGCACGGAGCGGCGCCGTGAGCTCCTCTGCAGCTGAAACAGGGCAGGGGCTGCCTGGCGACTGGAGCCAAACCTGTGCGGGCATCTGCCCAGCTCCTGGCGGTCTGGCTGGCTGGGGCGTTGCTGCTTGGCCCAGGTGTGCAGCCAGTCAGTTGTCCATGCTGATAGCATCTGGGCCCCGCAGCAGCCACAGGGCTGCCGTGTTCCGCTGCCGCCGCGTTCCTGTTCCTGCCGCGCCAGTGAGGCTCTGGTCCTGCCTGTACTTGCTGTGCAGGTGACTCTCCCTCACGCTGCAGGGCTTTTCAGGAGAAGCAACTAATGGACGAAGTATCCTCACTGCAGTGTCCGTGCCCCAGACTCCACAGATGGTGAGGGTGGTTCTTTTGGGTTTCTCTAAGGCACTGGGCAGGCATGAGAGTCCCCCAGTCTCCTGCAGTGGGAACTCTTGCAGACGTCTCTCCGTCCCTGTAGCTCATTCACCCGGCCCGCTGGATGTTCTCCACCAGACATCTCCTGTGGCAGCCATCTGCTTGCCAAGGTGACTCTACGTTCATCCAAAATCCATTGCTGTGTGTCTTCCTCTGGCCACACAGGGAGCTGGTAGGAGGGGTATGCCTGTGGGAGGTGTGACTTGTCCTTACCCACCAGCTGATACCAAAAATGCTGGCAAATAAATTCTCTTAAGACTCGTTTTGGAGTTTTAGAAAGCAGCTCCTTTATTTCAGCACTGGGCAGCAAGAGGGAATGATTTCCATCAATCCCGTGCAACGAGACAAGAGCTGGGGACAAAATACCCATCCAACTTACATGCATGTATATAGATTCTCCTGGCAATCTCAAGCATGTTCTGCTACTTTCCAGGGACTAATCTGAATTTTATTATGAACTTCACATTAGCCAAGTCTCTGCTCATTAGAGCTTCGAAGCCAGCTCTCTGTCCAGCCTTGAGTTCTTTAGATAAGTGAAGAAATACTGTCTGGATACAGCACTATTTAAAAAAAAAGACAGAAGAACAGTCTGTGTCTGTCTAACTTTCGCAAATGCTGCCACTTACATATTGCTTAACTGAAGTTAGATAAACAATTCTATAGAAAAAACACTCTATTAAGTCAAAATATTCCACACTCTGCCGGCCTCCCATCTGTCTCATGGTTTCCAGCAACATTGTTCTGCCTCTGCTGCCTCTTCTGCCTTTCACTTGAGACAGGTTTTCCACAGCTGACAGCGATCAAATCCGATGCCTGCCGCGGGGATGCTGTAGCCAGAGGTTATGGCATTCAGATCATGATTTGTGCTACCCACAGCCCTTTTTGCTCGCTGCAGCTTGTTGCCTCGGAATGGGAGGTGGGAAGAAGCCCATCAAAGGGTGAGGGTGTGCCTGTCCTTGCACACTGCGTCTCAGCTTCTCTAGAGTGCAGGTTTTGGGGTGAGCAACCACATCCTCTCCCCTGTTATTCCTCGAGTCCGCTGTGGTACCCTTGGGCTCGGTTGCCTGCATGGACAAACACTCTGCCTGTTTCTGCAAGCCTGTGGTGGGTGACGCACGCTTGCCTGGCCACAGCACAGCAGCTTGGCTGTCCTGCTACCCTAGGAGCTCTGCAAGGGCAAGGTGCAGTGGGATTTCCCTTCCCACCCCATCCTTCTCCAAGGTCTCTTGGGACGGCCTGATGTGCATCACACAATGCAACTGGAACGAGCTAAAATAAACTGAAGCTGTGCTGAGGGGACTGGGAGGCAGCAGTTGGACGTTGGGCTGGGTTTGCAACTGGAATGCAGTTGAGTGCATGGGGTTGTTTAGTCTGGAGAAAAGGAGGCTGAGGGGGGACCTCATCACTGTCTACAACTGCCTGAAGGGAGGTTGTGGCGAGGTGGGTGCTGGGCTCTTCTCGCAAGTGACAAGTAATGGGACAAGAGGTAATGGCCACAAGTTGCACCAGGGGAGGTTTAGACTGAATATTAGGAAAAAATTCTTCACTGAAAGGGTGTTTGGGTACTGGCAGAGACTGCCCAGGGAGGTCTTGAGTCCCCATCCCTGGAGGTATTTAAAAGACAAGTTGATGAGCTTCTCAGGGACGTGGTTTAGTATTGGACAGGTACAGTTGGACTCGATGATCTCAAAGGTGAGACCAGATGATTCTATGATTCTATGAAAAGGAGGAGGGTCTCATTTCTCTAGAGATGCTGCAAGTCAGAAGAGGAGCTGAGAAGCTCTTGCTCTCTTTAACAGTGGTGGTAACTCTTGCAGTTAAATGGAAGACAGAATGGCAGAGGATGGTGTGGCAGGTCGCCCTCCGTCGCCTGCAGAGAGGTCTGTGTGCCTCAGCTTGGGTATCGTAATTAATGTGCTGACTGGGTTTCCTTTGTTGAACCAGGTTCCCAGGACTCCTAGGATGAGGCTACAGTGAAGGCCTGGCAGATCCCCTGCCTGCGCTGTGGTGCCTGCAGACCCCCTGCCATCCCCTTTCTGGCTGGAGCGCCGTCGCCGAGGCCGCTGGGAAGAATGACTGTTGGATGCCTGCTGCAACCCCCGTTCCTGGGGAGGACTTGGCTCCCCGTGCTGCTGCTGGCAGCCTCCGCTCGCTGCCACTGGCCCAGCGAGCCAGCAGAGGTGGTTCGGGACTGGGAAAACCAGCTGGAGGCCTCCATGCACTCCGTGCTCTCGGACCTCCGAGAGACTGTGCCGGCCGTGGTGGGCATACCCGACAGCTCTGCCGTGGTGGGACGCTTCTTCAGAGTCTCCATCCCCACAGATTTAATTGCTTCCAATGGAGAAATTGTCCAGGTGAGAAATGCCCTTCCCTAGGGCTCGTTTTCCGTTCTGTTCTTGCAGGAGTTGAGCTGGTCTCCCCCACCAACAAACCTGGTCACGGGGGACGGTGAGGCAGCGCAGAGGTTTGTGGGAGTGTGGGAGAAGGGTTTAAAAGTCATTAAGGTCTTCACCTCATTGAGAAGCTCCTTTCCTCTGTAGTGAGGAGAGGAGACTCTTCGGGGCTGAGCGATCGGGTTTGTTGGCTGTGTTTAAATTGCAATCTCGGCCCCCGGAACGATGGGCACATTCACAGGGAGATGGTGCCGTGGGATCTGGGGATCCAAGGACTCCCTGGCTGCTCTGACGCGTGGGGCGTTTGCTTTGCTGTGGTAACAAAACACTGCTGAGAAACAGACGTCGTTCTGACAGCAGGACTCGGGACTGCCTTTGGCACGGTCTCTCCTGACCGGGTGCCCAAGGCCTCTTGGGAAAGATGGGAGCCTTTCTCTTTGTCTGCCTTGCCCTCGTGTCGCTGCAGACCCTGAAATCTGGGGTTTGGAATCAGTCCTGAGGGCGAGGAAGTGTCAGAACAACCCAGAGGAGGGAGCGCAGTGCTGAGCTCTCCCTTGCACATACGATAGAATCACAGAATCATTGAGGCTGGAGAAGACCTCTCAGCTCATCCAGTCCAACCGCCAGCCCAGCCTCCCCGGAGCAGCAGTGGAGTCTCCATCCTGGAGGTGTTCAAGGCCAGATTGGATGGAGCTTTGAGCCCCCTGATCCAGTGGAAGGTGTCCCTGCCCACGGCAGGGAGTGGAACTGGATGGGCTTTGAGGTCACTTTTGACCCAAACCATTCTATGATTCTACGATCTCAGCTTCTCCTCGGGGCAGGTTTGTTGTAGCTCTGTGTGCTGTCACGCAATTATCTCGGTCCAGCTACGTGGTCCCGCTGGCTCCGGTGAGGGTGCCGGGCACACAGCGTGCCAGTGGTGGGCACAGCATCCGAGGAGTGCGTCTGTTATCGATGAGCAGTTGGGGAAGGGATGGGGAGGAGGGGACCAGTGGGTGAACCCTGGTGCGAGGAGCCGGGGAGGGGAGCGGGCTGGGTTCAAGGCGAGAGCTGTGGCGTTACCGGCCTCTGTGCCGAGGAGAGCGGCTGGGGCAGGAGGTGGGGGCCCGCCCTGCTCCCCCCACAGCCTGTTCACCGTGCAAGTCCCGACGGGCACACTGAGCCCAAGGGCTTGTGTTGCAGAAGTGATAACTTTGCTGTGGGATTTTGCGCGGAGCAGCTCGTTCTGGTGTTGCCCAAGAGCTGCTTTGATGGCAGGAGTGACTGTCAGTGTTTGTACAACACCACAGCTTCCTCTGTCTCCTTTTCCTGGCACAAATTCCTCTCTGGTGGCTTCAGGAAAGTCCTGATAGATTCTTTCCACCCCACCCGGTAGCTTTGAACAATACCTCTGTCGCTCCGGTGTTGGGCCGTGTTTGCTAACGCCAAGAGATGCCTCAAGAGACGCAACAGGACCCAACAGCTGCTCCTTGTGTGGAGCTGAGCAAACACTGGGAGCGATTTCCACGCTGGCCTGTGGGCTCACCCGAGTGCGCTGCATCTGCTCCCCCTGAAATCGATTTGAGGAGCGCAGCCGGCTCCAAGGCACCGTTGGCAGCCTGGGTGGGTCTGGGAAGGTCTCTGCCTCGCAGGGAATGCGTGTTGGCTGCTCTGCACGGCCAACCTTTGCAATGGGGATTTCAGTCTTGGCCGGCGACCACTGCGTGGGCACATTTTGGGTGCTGGGTTGCATTTTTGCCTTATGGAAAGTTCTAGGGCAAGTGTTTCTGGTCCTTTTCTCAGGCCACTTTGCATTTCTGAGCCAGAGCAGTGAAAGTGTAATGCTCCAGGCTCTGGCTGACTGGGGTACAATAAACCCTAACAACAACGAATAAAGACTGTGCCCCTTGGGACACAGCAGCAGGTCTGTGTTTACCATGAGATGTGGTTGCCTCTACTCGGTCCTCTTCCGTTTCTAAGAAACTGGCTATAATTTTTTTTTTTTAAATAAAAAGCTGACAGTTGAATTCCCTGAGCTCCCAGGAGCTCCCCGTCTGGAGCCTGGAGAAGGTGGGATTGTTTCATTCTTAGATAATTCCCTCTGATGGTTCCTCGGCTGGGTTCGTGTGTGGTGCGAAGCCGCTGCTCAGATCCTCTCCCTGCTCGTTCGCGGATTCCAGCGGCTGCAGACAAAACACTTCTCTGTGCAGACCTGGTTGTGGGGTGGAAACAACGCCAGGCATCCACCGCGGGGCAGGGGAGCGCAGGGCAGCGCGGTCCTGCACAGACCCGTGGGCTCTGCGGAGGCAGGATGTGCTCCTGGGCACCCTGCCACCCCTGAGCGGGGACGTCATGGTTCAGCACGGAGGCAAGTTGACTCTAATGCCCTCCAGATGCAAAGGTGGACATGCAGAAAAGTAATAAGAAACCTACTTTGTGCCTTAATTCCAGTTTCTGTGCTGTTCAGAGCCCGCTGCCAGCAGGGCGTTGTGGCTGTTGTGACTCATGGCTGGCAGTTGGTAACCCACTCGTCTCGCTGCGTGGTGCCTTGGTCACTCATTAACGTGCCTTTGGAAGGGTGGCTGCAGCGGGCAAGAATTCCGGCTCTTGAGTTTGGTGGCAAGATCAGTGTGGATGCTGACCTGGAGCTTCCTCCCTACAGCAAGGCCTCTTGCTGCAAGATGGCTCTCCTGGTGTCTGAAGGTGACCTGGAATCGAGAGCTTTTTGTGCCTTCCCAAAGGGGTGAACAGCAGCTTGGCACCTTGCAGCGCTTCCCGACGAGTTTGACACCAAAACCTCTGTATGTTTAGAGTGACAGAACCATGGAATGGGTTGGCTTGGAAGGGACATCAAAGCCCATCCAGTTCCACCCCCTGCCATGAGCAGGGACACCTCCCACTGGATCAGGGGGCTCAAAGCCCCATCCAACCTGGCCTTTTAACACCTCCAGAGAGGGAGAAGTTTGGTTGAACATCTGCATCATTAACCAAGAGCTTGGATGAACATCACATCTCTAGCCAAGAGCTTGGTTATAACATCCGCTCTCCGCCTGTCGCACCGTGCAGCCAGGTCGTGCAGGATCCCGCGAGCTCCTGGCAGGTGCTGGCTGGGAGCAGGGTAAGCAGGGACATTGGTGCTGTTATCCTCACCACCATCAGATCCCCTTACCCCATCTCCACCAGGGTGTGTGTGGACCTGACCCCTCACCTCTCAGCTGTGTCCTGTTGTTAAAGAGCAGCTCACGCTTAGACCAGGTGGATTTCCTGTTCTTGCCACTTCCTTTTAGAGCTGCTCCAGAATCTCCTGCTCTGATTAAAATCACAGCTTCGATCCTAAATTTACAGCTGGGGAGAAATATTTATATGTGTTGCCCTTTAGCTTAAATCAACTCTACCTTCATAACATTTACTTCCTTTCTGTATTTGGAAGTGACAGGCGTATCTCCCCTGTCCTGGTTTTATTGGGTTCCTAAGCCAACCTCTTCAGTCTTTTTCAGCAAATAAGCTTCTTTTCCTCTCCTCATCTTTGCAGCTCCATTCTGCACCCCCTCCAGCTTGAGGTGATTTTTCATATTCTTGCATGACCAAAATATTGCACAAGATACTCCAGGTGTGTCGCTGCTTCCCCAGGCACATCCCTGTGCCAGCTGGTGATTGCCTTGGAGATCCATAAAGCTGCCTTTGTCCTGGGAACCTTAGATACGAGATGGGCACAGAGCAGATCTGCTCAGGTTCGTCAGCCGATGCTAAGGAGGAGCTCTCAGGTGAGCCCAGCTCAGCCCTCCCCTTCTCGGCTGTGTCTTGGCTCCTGGATTTTTCAATTTGGAGGTGCACGGTCTCCCCAGGGACAGAACACGCATGGGGACCCCAAGGAGCCGTGCTGGTGGCAGAGGGTTGGGAACAGCTGCTTCAGCTAACGTGACCATGTGCACGGTGCGGCAGGTCTGCGCGGTTATCGGAGCGCTGGGTCTTAATCTGCACAGAAAGGAGCCCTGCGTTCCCAGCCCAGTTTTCCAATGGTTGCTCTATTTGCTGTCTGCTGAAGTGGCTTTTATTGAGCAGCTTTACTCTCATCAGACTTCAGGGACCTTGTTTTATGAACAGATCCCACAGAGGCTGGGCTGCAGGAGTCCTGACCTCAGTGCCTGCTGTCGGGGCTGAGCTGCAACCAGGACACACTCGGGAAAGGAAAACCCAAAATACTGTCTTATGGTTTAGTTTTGTCTTGCAACCATCCTTATTTCAAAGAGTTTTAACTAGATGTGATTTTTTTTAAAGCAAAAGAAGGGATGTGTCATCAAGTTGTGTATCTTAAGAGGTTCTCTGTGTCAGAGCCTTCGAGCTTCCCTTTGCCTCTGCTTTCCCAGCTTCCCTGACTCGCCTGGAGGAGCAGCGGCAGCGGCGCTCACGGGGCAGTGCGCGGGTGTGACTGGCAGAGCCTGGAACAAGTCCAGGCAAAGGGCTTCTCGGACAGGGCTTGTTGCAATCGTAGGGGTAAGATGAGCTGATAAGATTTCTGCTGGGGGGGCTGAGGGGGCCGCTTATCTTTTTCCTGCAGCGAGACCGAGTCAGGGCATTTGGCATTTTCAGTGTGCGCTCAGTAACGAGCTCGAAGCTCGGAGCAGTGGAAAATGTGACTCAATCTAATTATAACCCAGCTTTCTCAGACGGGCTGGGAAGTTCCTTGTTTTGTCCTGCTCTGTGGGCCCTTGCCCTGAGCATCTGGGGAGGCCGAGGACCGTGGTGGCAAGGAGAATCCTGCGGAGGAACTGAGGACTGAGGACCTGGCTGGCCTCTCCCGAATGCCAGTCTGCCAGCAATCTGCTGATGGCAGGAATAAACCTCCAGGGCTGGTTTGCTGCGCGGTGGCGGTACTGAACCCCCAGCGCTTGGCATCCCCACTGCATGGTATTTTCCCTTCCCTTTGGCCTTTCCCTTACAAAAAGCCATGCTGAAAGAACCACCCGACTGAACTTGTTTTCTTGAAGCTGTTTGAGGCTTTTCCTGCCCCGCACTCGCCCCCCGAACAAGGGAGAAAGCTGGGTGTGGGCAGCCTGTGGTGACCCCAGCCCCGGCGCGGGCGGGCTGCGCCTGCCTGCTCCAACAATGAGGCTAAACAAGCCCTTCCAAGCTGCTTGCAGAGACCCATGAAAGGAGGATTTCTTGGGACACTCAATGTTTTGTAGTGACTTCCCCGTGAAACAGCTGTTGTGTTCCCTTGTCCGGTCAGAGTGGGATGCTGAATGGTGCCCTCGGAGCCTGCACGGAGGCGCAGCTGGAGGAGAAACCGTCATGGCAGGGGCATGCGAGGGTGGCACGAGCTGGGGTGCAGCCTGCGTCGCTGCGAAGCCATTTTACTGACTGTGAAGAAGTTGATAGGACAAAGCACGGCTCTAGGGACAGGCTGTGTCCATGCTCGCAGCCACAAAGCCAGGGGGAGCTGCTTTCTGTGCACGAGGCTTTGCTTGCCCCCTCCAGAATGCAGCAGGCACATAAACTTCTCGTCTGGGTTTCATGAGCACGTAGAGCAGCTGCTGCAAGAAGCTTTGCTCCCTGGTCCCTCGGGACTGATGTCTGCTGTGGGAGCCGAAGGTTGGGACCTGTGGTGCAGCCTCTGCAGCTCCCTGTCCCCTCAGCACAGCTCTGGGCTGGAGGGTTTGATTTTTCAAAGGCAACAGCTCCAGTGCACGCATAGGTGCAGGAAGGACTCTGAAGGGCTTTGTGGGACCTGCTGAAATGCAGTTACTGGCTGTTCCCATGCAGCTTTCCACCTCTGAACAGAGTTGGGGAGCTCCTGCTGGCAGTGACAACTCGGGTCACTGAGGCTGGAGGTACTTCTGAGAGCCCATGAAGCCTCTGGACTGCTTTTAGACTTGGAGGGGCAGATGTGTCTGCATGAAATGTCCTGGAGGAACCACACACACACACTGCCCTAAATCAGTTGGGAATTTTCTAGGACTGATTGAAGGGTCGCAGAAAGGAGCTGGGTCCCTGGATGGTGCTGCCTGGGGGAAGCACGGTGAGGGGATCCCATCGGATCCCTCTGGCGCCGGGAGGGTTTCATAGTGCTGTGCCAAAGGGGGACCTGGGGCAGGATCCTACGGTACCCAGCTCCTTTGTTGGAGGGTTCATCAGGAGGAGGAGGACTAAATCCTTGGAGCATTAGAGAGCATTCTGGTAGGGAAGAAGGTGGGGTTTGCCTGAATTCCCTCATGGGCAGCATTTTTGCTCACTGCTCCCTTGCTTATCTTTGTCCTGTTGGCTATAGGGCTTTAAGATCTAAGTTTAAAAGAAAACCAAATCAAATGGAGCTATATTCTTCCATGAGCTGATTGCTCCTGGCTGACCTAAAAATAACAGGGCCTGTCTATCCAAAAGGACCTTATGAACATGGGCTTCAGACCCAGCCAGGCTGCTCTGTGTATTTAAAATCACAAACAGGGCTAATTTTATAATGGTCCCCAGTGCCCTGCCAGGCTGCCGTAATCTTCAGCCGATAAGCGTTCGTTTGCAATTTTCTCAAATAATGGAAAAACAAAGAGAGCCTTTTTTTCTTGGGCAACGGAAGAGTTGTTTTGAAAGCAGAGCCTGCGAGGGAAGTGGCGGGGCTGGAGGCTGAAATTTATTGCGCACATAGAAAACTGGGAAACCTTTCACATGAAAACTAGAGATCCCAAATCATTAACCATGGGCAGCTTTAACAAACACCCTTTGAAGCAATATTTGAAGGAAACATTGCAGGAACAGAGTCCGGGGCTCCCTGCTCCTGGTTTCGTGTCACCACGGACACAGCAGAGACCGTGACCAGGAGAGACGCACAGCGAGGGTTCCGCGCGCCAGCGTGCATTTATCACAGAGCCATGGAATGGTTTGGGTTGGAAGGGACCTCAAAGCCCATCAAGTTCCACCCTCTGCCATGGGCAGGGACACCTCCCACTGGATCAAGGGGCTCAAAGCCCCATCCAATCTGGCCTTGAACACCTCCAGAGATGGGGCAGCCACCACTGCTCTGGGCAACCTGGGCCAGTGTCTCACTGCCCTCACAGGAAAACATTTCTCCCTAAGATATCTCAATCTCCCCTCTTTCAGCAGAAAACATTTCCCCCTCATCCTGTCCCTGCACTCCCTGATCCAGAACCCATCGCAAGGTTTCCTGGAGCCCCTTTCAGTACTGGGAGGCTGCTCTAAGGTCTCCCCAGAGCCTTTTCTTCTCCAGGCTGAACAATCCCAGCTCTTGTCCTCATATGGGAGGTGCTCCAGCCTTTGGATCAGGCCCTTCGGTCTCCACTTGGACACTGAGTCGTTGACCACAACTCTATTGAGTGCAACCATCCAGCCAATTCCTTACCCACTGGGTGGTCCATCCATCAAATCCCTCTCTCTCCACTTTAGGAACAAGTCTTTTCATTCAGCCCAGTACCTGCTTTGATTGTCTGCTCTAATCCTGCTGGGCTCTTCCTTTGCTGTGGGATCATGGGTGGATTCTGCTGCCAGGGCAGAGCTGTGTTTAGAGCAGGGCTGTGGCAGCCAACACTCAGGACTTGTTGCCCTTCCAAAGATTTCCCAGGGTGGGGCACAGGCGTTTCATGGGTTTCATAGGCAGAATACCCAGAAATGTGATCTTCTTGATCACCTCTTGCAGGACCCTCCGAATCAGTGCACGTCTCCGTGGGCCGAGTACAGCTCAACTTGCTCAGATCTTTTGAAATCAAGTCTGGGTGGGTTTGTGAGTGTTTTGCAGGCGTCACGTCCCTGCTGGAACAGTTGTCCTGGTAAGAGATTGCCTGGCCTGGTTTGGTTTTTCAGGAAAGCCTGGTTTTGGTGTGAATCTGCCTTGCTGCAGTTTCATTTCATAGCGTGGGCCCTCGAGAACCTGTGCTCATGTATGATGTGTAGGGGAAAAATGCTTTTCCAAGCAGGAATATTCAGACTGGTCTGTGCCTCCGTCGCTTTCTTCTTGCATTGTTTCTGAGGGAGTTTGGCTGTCGAAGATATGATTGAGGAGGGCATCACCCTGTGACACGAGATGAGAGGTCTCGCTTCCGTACATCCTGCGCGGTGCCGGGAAGCAGCGAGCAGCCCCGGCTCCCAGGGAGCTCCGTGTGACCCTGCAATTAAAGGCTTTTGCAGAGCACATGGGAGGGGAAGATTTGTTCCAAATGTGACCAAAAATCACAAATTCAGCACGAGTTTAACCACTCGATATTGAAGCTTTTATTCTTCTTGTTTGTGTAACCCTCAGTAATGCCGCGGCTTTGCCCCGGCTCCTTCTGTTTTCTGTCCCGTGTGCCCAGCAGGCAGGTTGGTGGAGGATTTGGGCACAGGGAGAAGAACAGTGGCACCATCCAGCTCCTGTTAATGTAAATGCTTGGTTGCACCGGACACTGTGCTGGCATCTCTGTTTTTAGAGGGTGTGATGGAATCGCACTGCTGAGGAGGAACACGAGTGCTGGTGAGCCCTTCTCCTGGCCGGGCAGGAGCAGCCCCCGCTATATTCCCTCTCGGCACAGGAGGTGCCAAGGAAGGACAGTCTGGCCCTTTGTTCCTGCAGGAGAGGCCGAGCTCGCTGTGCCCGGCTCAGGTGAAGGGGCTGCTTTTCCTTTGGGCCAAACAGGGTGAAAGCAGCTCCTGTTCTCGCTGTGGTGGGAGGGCGCGCGGCAGCCCTGCCAAACCCCACCGGTGCCTGCCAGCGGTGAGGGCCGAGTGAAAGGACGTGAGTACCCTGATCCAGTGGGAGGTGTCCCTTCCCATGGCAGGGGGTGGGACTGGGCGGGCTTTGAGGTCCCTTCCAACCCAAACCATTCCGTGATTCTCTGCTCAAGACTGTCACGTCCCAGCGCCTCTGTTCCATGGGATACATGGGGACACAGGGCTGCAGGGTGGTTTTCCATGGCTAATGTAGGCAGGAATCTCAATTTCCTGCTCTGGGATGTTGCTGCTGAGGAGTTAAGGAAAGCTGTGCTGACAGCTTTAAACTCTGCTCTATAAACTGTACCCAGGCTGTGCCTCGTGATGTGCTCCTGCCTTGGCCAGGCTGCCCAGAAGCACGGCTGAGCCTTCGCAGAGGAGAGGAATGAGGGTGTTGCCCCTCCAGTCGTGGCTGCAAGCCTCCGTGACTCTTGCACAAAACCTTTCTGGTGCTGCTCGTGCCAAAAGACTTCTGGGTCCAACATTATTCTGGCAGAGCTGCACATCCAGACCTGCAGCCCAGGAGCCCCAGGGTTGGTGCTGGGATCCTCCCGGTACCCGCCGTGTGCCCAGCCCTGGGCATTGCTCTGTGCCCACCCCAGGGGATTGTCAACAGCAGGACCCTCGGCCGGGCAGGGGTCACTCCTCTCACAGAGCTCTCCTGGCGAAGCTCCTCACCCAGCTTTGTGTTTGAATAAGTTATGGGATAGAGAATCGTAGAATCTTGCAGTTGGAAAAGACCTTTGAGATCATCGAGTCCAACCACGTCCATTATCCGCTAAACCATGTGCCTTAAAAACTCATCTGTCCTTTTTTTTAAATATATACAGGGATGGTGACTCAGCCCCCTCCCTGGGCAGCTGTGCCAGTGCATGACCACCCTTTTGGTAAAGAAATTCTTCCCAATATCCAGTCTGAACCCTGAACCTCCCCTGGCACAACTTATGGCCTTGGAGCTTTATGTGTGAGTTTTACAGGATGCCAGGGTAACCACAGCACTTTTTCAGGAGCTGCAGCAAGCCCAGAGCAGCTCAATCGGTCTCTGCGGGCCCCAGAATGTTCTCTTTCCTCTGAGAGGGGGGAGATACCTCCTGGGCAGGTCTGGAGAGCCCAGGTGGGGCACTTTCTGAGCCTGGGAGGTAGCGAAGCTCAAGTTACTCACCCTGAGGTACCGACAGCACCGGGAAAGGTCGCAGTGCTCCGAGCTGGCCGTGTCACCCCTTCCACCACGTCCTCGTGAGCGGCCGCAGTGCAGGCCCACGGGAGCGAGGGGCTGGGGGCTCCTGGGCAGGAGGGATCTGACACTTGGGGCTTTCCCCTGTGGGGACATTTCAGAGAGCGCTGGGATCTTCTCCCATGAGCCCAATGGCCAGGAGACCCCCGGGGGCTGGACCTGGGCTGGCTGGGAAGGGGACATGAAGTCAGAAGAGGAGGGTGGGCTCAGAAAGGCAGGAGTGGGGAGGAGAGGAGGCAGCAGGGGGGATTACCGGGGCTCGCTGCCCCTCCGGAGCACTGGGACATCCCATCACTGCTGCTGGGCCGCGCGGTTTGAAGGGGTGGTTGTGCTCCTGCACCGCGCTTCGCTCACCCGCGCCACAGGTTGTGTGAGACAACAAGTGTGGCTCTTGGTGGGAGCTGGGGAGCTCCAACCAGGCAGGGGACTCTGAGCTGTAGTTTGCAGCTTCTGGCCCCTCCGGCTGCTGGGAACAGTGGGACAGAGATGGAAAACAGGTTCTGCTAAGCTGCTGGAGCAGTGGGTGTGCAAAGCACCAGGAGGTGAGGAAAGCAGCAAGATGGAAGGGGTGGGAGAGAAAGGGGAAGGAGGGCAGTTGTTGGATCACCCTCAGCTTCATAGGTGTCCCCGTGGCTTAAAGTTCTGCCCTCAGAGAAAATGAACGACTAATCCTTTGCAGTTGCACAGTTGAACCTGCAGGCGAGAGACTTTTGCAGATCTTGATGACCTCCTGTGGCTCCTTAATCCCTTTGGGACCAGTGCACCCTGCAGAGCTTGTCCTTGCCACCACGTGGAGAAGGAGGCACTGGCTGACCGGCTCTGGCCAGCGTGTTCCTTCCCCAGTCGTTAGGCTTCAGACTTTTCTTTACTCCTTTAGGTCTAGCATTATTCCTGCCGGGACCTGTCCTAACGCTGTCTTTCTAAAAGCACCTCCTTCTCTCTCTTTTTTTGGTAGATCTCCGAAGCTGGGAAGGACTCATTGCCTCCTTGGTTACACTGGAACGCGGAGAGCAGCTCCCTGGAAGGGCTGCCCCTCGACACGGACAAGGGCGTCCACTACATCTCGGTGACCACACTGCAGCCCTTCCCAAACGGGACCTACGTACCGCAGGCCACAAACGTCTTCTCCATTGAGGTCCACCAAGAAGACCACAACGAGCCTCAGTCGGTGCGAGCGGCCATCCAGGACTCGGGCGACGCAGCACCGTTCGTGTGTGGCTCGGAAGAGCCAGTCACCATCCTGACCGTCATTCTGGACGCCGACTTAACAAAAATGACACCAAAGCAGAGGATTGAACTCTTGAGCAGGATGAGAAGCTTCTCAGAAGTGGAACTTCATAACATGAAGTTGGTTCCGGTTGTAAATAACAGACTCTTCGACATGTCAGCCTTCATGGCTGGGCCAGGAAACGCAAAGAAGGTGGTGGAAAACGGGGCCTTACTCTCATGGAAACTGGGGTGTTCTCTGAGCCAAAACAGCGTTCCCAACATCAGCAAGGTGGAGGCTCCAGCGAAGGAAGGAACCATGTCTGCCCGCCTTGGCTACCCTGTTGTTGGCTGGCACATCGCGAACAAGAAGCCTCACCTCCCAAAGCGGATGCGGCGGCAGATCAATGCCACCCCCACGCCCCTGACTGCCATTGGGCCGCCCACCACCGCCGCACAGGAGCCGCCCACCAGGATTGTGCCCACTCCGACATCACCTGCCATCGCGCCTCCCACGGAGACGACAGCGCCCCCGGTGCGGGAGCCCATCCCGCTGCCCAGGAAGCCGACGGTCACCATCAGAACGAGGGGCCCCATCGTCCAGACGCCCACTCTGGGGCCCATCCAGCCAACCAGGGTAGCAGAAGGCACCGGCACGGCCTCGGTGCCGATTCGCCCCACGATGCCCGGCTACGTGGAGCCCACAGCGGTGATCACACCACCCACAACCACCACCAAGAAACCCAGGGTCTCCACGCTGAAGCCATCCACGCCATCCACAACGGATTCCTCCACAGCGACGACGCGAAGGCCTACGCGAAGACCCAAAACGCCCCGCCCGACGAAGCCTCCCAGCACGACCAGATCCCCCATCTCCAAGCTGACAACGGCCTCCCCACCGGGCCGTGTTCGCACCACGGCGAGCGGGATCCCCCGGCCCTGGGAGCCCAACGAGCCACCCAAGCTGACAAACCACATCGACAGGGTGGACGCCTGGGAGGGCACCTACTTCGAGGTTAAAATACCATCAGATACGTTCTACGACAAGGAGGACACCACCACTGACAAACTGCAGCTGACCTTAAAGCTGAAGGAGCAGCAGATGTTGGAGGAGAATTCGTGGGTGCAGTTCAACAGCACCAGCCAGCTGATGTACGGCTTGCCCGACCACAACCACATCGGGAAGCACGAGTACTTCATGTACGCGACCGACAAGGGCGGGCTTTTTGCCGTGGATGCATTCGAAATCCATGTCCACAAACGCCCGCACAGGGACAAGTCTCCAGTGAAGTTCAAGGCCAGGCTGGAAGGAGACCACAACGCGGTGGTGAACGACATCAATAAGAAGATCATGCTGGTGAAGAAGCTGGCTCTGGCGTTTGGCGACAGGAACAGCAGCACCATCACGGTGCAGGACATCGCCAAAGGCTCCATCGTGGTGGAGTGGACGAACAACACGCTGCCCCTGGAGCCCTGCCCCCGTGAGCAGATCCGGACCTTGAGCAAAAAGATCGCGGATGACTCCGGCGGGCCGAGCCTGGCTTTTTCCAACGTCCTGCAGCCCGAGTTCAAGCCCCTCAACGTGTCGGTGGTGGGCTCGGGCAGCTGCAAGCACATCCAGTTCATCCCTGTGACGAAGGACGGGAGGGTGATCTCAGAGGCGACGCCGACAGTGGCGGCGGGCAAAGACCCCGAGAAGAGCAGCGAGGATGACGTGTACCTGCATACGGTCATCCCCGCCGTGGTGGTGGCTGCCATCCTCCTCGTGGCCGGTATCATCGCCATGATCTGCTACCGCAAGAAGAGGAAAGGGAAGCTGACCATCGAAGACCAGGCCACCTTCATAAAGAAGGGCGTCCCCATCATCTTCGCTGACGAGCTGGACGACTCCAAGCCTCCGCCATCCTCCAGCATGCCCCTCATCCTCCAGGAGGAGAAAGCCCCTCTGCCGCCGCCAGAGTACCCCAACCAGAGCGTGCCGGAGACCACACCGCTCAACCAGGACACCATCGGGGAGTACACGCCGCTGCGCGACGAGGACCCCAACGCGCCACCATACCAGCCTCCCCCTCCCTTCACCGCGCCCATGGAGGGGAAAGGCTCTCGCCCCAAGAACATGACCCCCTACAGGTCCCCTCCGCCCTATGTCCCCCCTTAACGACCGGGGGCTCTCGGGGGGCGAAGGGGCCTCCAGCTCCGCACCGGTGCTGTCTGGGGGCCGACAGTCCCCTCACCAGCCGGGAAGCGACCCCCCTGCCCGCTCCCCAGCAGGTCCTTCCCGGCTGCGCCTGCCGCACTGGAGCGCTCGCGGGACTCGGGGAGGAGGGGGGGACACACTCGTTTTATTTTTGCCTAACAAGCTTTGGTTTTATTTTATTCATAGAAAGAAATTCTCGGCTCAATTCACGCGTTCCCGGCGGCCGGGCTTGTGTCGAGGCCGGGGCAGGGTGGGGGCCGGGGGTGGGCCGGGGCCGGGAGGCGCAGGCAGCACGGGGGGAGCACTCGGGGTCTCCGCTGTTTGCCTTTAACACTAACTGTACTGTTTTTTCTATTCACGTGTGTCTATAGCTACAGGACGTAACATGAGAGGTAGCCTAAAAATGATTAAATTCAAGGGACTTTCTGAAATCGATGGTTTAAGTTGTTACATTTAACCTGCTGTTCACCCTGGAGGGGCTGGGTGGGCTTCATAGAATCATGGAATCGTTTGGGTGGAAAAGACCTATGAGATCATCGAGTCCAACCGTCCCTGTCCACTACTGAACCATCCCTGAGCACCTCATCTGCCCGGCTTTTAAACCCCTCCAGGGATGGGGACTCCACCGCCTCCCTGTGAGCCTCTGCCAGGGCCCGAGAACCCCTTTGGTGAAGAACTGTTTTGCAGTGTCCAATCTGAACCTGCCCTGGTGCAACCTGAGGCCATTTCCTCTTGTCATTTGTCACCTGGGAGAAAAGCCCAGCACCCACCTCACCACAACCTCCTTTCTGGGAGCTGCAGAGAGCGATGAGGTCTCCCCTCAGCCTCCTCTTCTCCAGACTAAACAACCCCAGGTCCTGCTGCCGCTCCCACAACCCCTGTTCTCCAGCCCCTTCCCCAGCTCCATTCCCTTCTCTGGATGCTCTCCAGCCCCTCAATGTCCTTCTTGTACTGAGGGTCCCAAAACTGAACCCAGGATTCGAGGTGCAGCCTCCCCAGTGCCGAGCCCAGGGGGACAATCCCTTCCCTGCTCCTGCTGGCCATACCATGGCCGATCCAAGCCAGGATGGTGTTGGCCTTCTTGGCCCCCTGGGCAGCTGCTGGCTCACGTCCAGCCGCTGTCAACCAACGCCTGAGGTTCTTTTTCACCAGGCAGCTTCCCAGCCGCTCTTCCCCAAGCCTGGAGCGTTGCCTGGGGTTGTTGTGTCCCAAATGGGACAGGGCCTGGCACTTGGGACAACTCTGGGGAGAGGGAGGGCAGTGCTGCCAATGGGCTCAGGGGACGATTCGGGCCCGATTAAGGGAGGCCCTCAAGGAAAGCCACAGCCTCCTCCTCGGGGCAATCTGCTTCTTGGGTCGGGGTGTGATTCTTTTATTATTCTTTCTCTTTTTAAATCAAAGAAATTCTATTTTCTGACACATCATAAACGAGTCAGTGTTTGAGTCGGGCTGGCTTGGGATAGTTTGGCCACTGTTCCCCCCTCTCCCCACTGCCTCCCACCCCTGCCCCCTGGTACCTGCCCCAAAGCTGCTGCCGCCCCCCCAACTACTGCCCCCCCAGCCCCACTGCCCCCCAGCCATTGCTCCTTGGCCGCTGCCCCCCAGCCTCTACCCCCCTACTGCATCCCCCCCCCCCAACCCCTGCCCCCCCCCCACCCCCGCCGGTACCGGTACCGCGGCGCCCCCTGGTGGCCCCTGGTACGTCACCAGTCTGGCCCCGCCCAGG